>CABEGB010000069.1:0-543973 GCA_901521435.1 Crematogaster levior | reverse complement strand
CATGTGGAAAATATTTTAAAGGGTTTAAACCGGCAATCGCACGTATGGTTACTAGACTGGAATTCCGCTTGTGCGCGGGGAATGTGCTCGGTCTTACCGTCCAATTAATGCACATCGAACGGCAAGAAGTATGCATTCCCGTGCGAAAATGCGTGAGTGCTATGTCAGAATAAAATTTACGACGTTATGAATCTAGAAATTATTGTGCCCGGAAACTCGGTCTATTTTCAGACATTATTTTTTATTATTACGATCTATGAAACGGCTATAACAGTGCAACGCAGCTAGAAGTTTATCTCTTAAAATCAAACGCAATCTCTCTCTCTCTCTCTCCTCTCTCTCTCTCTCTAGAAAACATACATATGTAGTCCCGAAGGTAATAGATCTAGCGCCTTCCCTCTCCTCTTCTCATCTTTTATTCTCCTCTCATAATAGTGATGTAGTCATCAGAAATGGAAACTAGAAAACTATGATCGAGTAAACTGCGATTGGGTTTGTGGTAATCATGTGGAAAATTTGGATAATTTAAAGCATAGTCTTCTATTAGTAAGTATATTGCGTTTCACAATTAATATTTAGACCATCTAGAAAGAATTAACACCATGCTAAATAAAAAAAATTCATAATCCACATAATATACTAGCGCGCGTATTGTAAATGCGTACCTACTCATAAGGCAGTATCCACAAGCATGCGCATTGTGCATGCTCAAAAATAATGTCTGAAAATAATGTCTGAAGGAAGATTCTATTGATGATTCATTCCACGTACTTTGTTTTATTTGTTCTAATTAGGAACCAGGAAAGTAAATACATGTACCCTTTTTCGTCAAATGCGCGCATGATTGAATAAAGTATTCTTCTTGACATATCGAAAACGCCGTACTTTTATTTTCCCGTTTTAGTACAATATAATGATCTCAAGCAAGAGGTTTCTTCGATGCTAAAAACATTTTTAATTAATGACAATTTAATTATAGCCTTGTTGATCAGTACAAAACTCAATTAATATCGTTGATATTTTAATATCAACAATGTAAAACGTCTATTGTATCAAATTTTCTAATAGTATCATCCCGTAGCTTAAAAAATTAACTTTTTAACGAGAGGAAAACGTCTCCGATTAATATTCGCGTCGCGATACATAAGTAAATTAATATATTCGTGTTGCACGAAAGTAATTCCTAGAGCTTCTACAGGATGACGTTTTACCGGAGGACGTGCCTGTACCTAAAGATTGCCGTTGTAAGCGTCGCGAAGATAAACGGAGATGAACAAACATTGTCCTATGGACGCACGTGTCTTTCCACGAGTCCCCGATCTCGTCGGATCCGATCGATCGATCGATCACCGATCGGGAAGAGCAGGTAGCTCTCCCCGGGGCCTGTGTATCACCGGCAGTGAGCAGAGTAGGCAGAGTATGCCGTAAGTAGTCGGTTACTCTGGCGTTACACCGGCGCGGCGCAGGCCTTGAGCCTATTCCACGCACGAATCTTTCCCTCCCTCCTCCCCGCCCGCCCCGCCCTTTCCCCTTTTCCCTGCACGCCTGGCTGCACGCTGCTTGCACGCTGCACCTCGCGCGTCGAGGAAACCCCGGAGAGGCCAACTCGAAAAAACCATGTGTGCACGCGCGCGCGCGCGCGCAATATTGTGTTGGCCGTGTTGCCAAATTAAATGCGATGAATTTAGTTCAGCACGTCTGCGTAAGAATTTTGCCGGAGAAATTCCGTACCGGCGACCACACTCGATGTGTATGACGTCATTTTCGTCATAAAAGTAATTACGAAAGTATAGACTGCGTGGGAATTCCACGGTATCGTAAGCATCCGATTCGCCGTAACGTTCCTCATCGTTTGTGAAATTCGGGTTATTGGAATAATTGGAATTAAATGGAGTACCTGAAATATCGCGTACAAACAGGACGCCTTTGTTTCGCGATTGGAAAGATAGTCGTACTCTCAAGCAGCCAAATTCACGTCTTTTTTTCATTCATTACCTTAATGTAGGTATGATCAAATTGAGGGGTCAGGAATTCTCTTCTTATCGAGTCAGTCTTCTTTGTGCTCCTTCAAGAAGCGCGAGAAATTTACAAAAGCGGCGAAAAGCCAATTAACTCTAGCGATGCCAACTACTCACTGCTCGTGATAGCAAATGAAGTGGATGTCCAGACACTCAATCAGTTGACGCCATCTGTGAAGCCTGCGGGGGTTTCTGGCGCGCACCACCTAACCGGGGCCGCCGCGGGCTCCCTAGCCGGATTGGGGAAATTACGTATAGCAGAGGAGAGGCGCTTGTGTGAAACTTGCCCCGATTAGAGCCGAGCCCTACGCAAGCCGCACGTACGTCTTGCCTGAATGGAGCGACGGTGAACAATATAACGTTTCGTCGCGGCAAGCGGCCCCGCTGCTCGCCCGTCCTAGCGCCGACCGCTTCTCGCCCCGCACTGCCCCGCACTAGGCCATTGCGTCGCCTCCCCGACTAACGCGTTGGACTCCGCATATTAGTCTCTTCGCCTGGCCTTGGTCCCGACAAACACGCTTATCAATTCACGAGTCAGCGAGACTCGCTAAGCAGTCAGGTTGGCATGTCCGATTACCCTCCCCTACTGAGGCCTCCCTGTCTCCGGTATACAGCCCTTTTGGACCTTATTTTCCTCGTGGCAACCGCAACCGCTTGTCACCCTCCCTGATCCCCGACTGACGATCCTCCCTGCTTATCCGTGTGCACCTCCCGTAAAATTGGACTTTACAAAAACTGTCTTCTTTTACCTCTCCTTCTCCGTCTCCTTCCTGCCTTCATTCCTCCACCGTCTTCTTTCTCCGTTCCCCTATGCATATCTTGTGATTATCTATCCCTTTAAATCTATTTTTACTATTAACTAATAACATGCCACACCCCAGCAAAGCATTTGCCCAACAAATAAAAGAAACCTACCCCCCCCTGCCCTCTCCGATTTCCTACCCCACGCTCTTTTCATCTCATGACACCGTTGCCCGTCTCCTCCTTCTCGTCTTCTCTCCCGCGACCCGCTCTGCCTCCCCTTGGGCCCAACGCACACCTTTTTTGCTACCCATCCCCCCGTCAAGCATAATCACCCCTTTGCTCTTCTCTCTTACTTTCTTTCACTCCTCCCTTCTCTTGCCCTCTTCCCTTTTACTTTTTTCCTCCCCACCTCTCCCTCCTTCCTTATCTCTCCTCGGCTTTCTCTTTTTTCTTTGCTTTCCTTCTCCTTGCTCCTCCTTCTTCTCCCTCTCCTCCCTTCCTGCCCCTCCACTTCTCTACCCTTCTCTCCCCCTTGCTCCCGCTCTCCTCCGTTTCCCGCCTCTTTTCCCGCGTGCCTCCTTTTCCTCCGCCTTTTGTTCTTCTCCTTCTTCCTTTCCCCCTCTTCTTCCCTCTTCCCCCCTTTTTTCCACCCTCCCACCCCCTCCCGCCTCTCCTTCCCCCCACCTCCCCCTCTCCCTCCGCCCCCCTCCCTTCCTTCCTCTCCTTTTTCCCCCTTTTTTTTCCTCCCTTTCTTTCTCTCTCCCCCTTCTCCCCCCCCCCCTTCCCCTTCTCCTTTTCCCCTTCCCTCCCCCCCTTTTCCCCTCTCCCCTCCCCTTTTCCTTCCTTTTCTTTCCTCTCCTTTCCTCTCCCTCCCCCTTTTTCCCCCCCTTCTTCCCCTTCCCCCTCCCCCCCCTCTCCCTCCCCCCCCCCCCCCTTTCCTCCCCCCCCTTCCTCCTCTCCCCCTCCCCGCTTTTCCTTTTTCCCCCTTTTTCCCCCTCTTCCCCCTTCCTCCCTTCTTCCCTTCCTCCCTTCCCTTTCTTTTTTCCTTCCCCCCCCCCCCTCTCTTCTCTTCTTTCTCTCCTTTCCCTCCCCCTCCCCTTTTCCCCTTTTCCTTTTTCTTCTTCTCCCCCCTTCTCCCGTTCTCTCCTCTCCCCTTCCTTCCTCTTCTTCCCCCTCTCTCTCCCTTCATTTCCTTCCTTTTTCTTCTGCTCCGCTATTACCAACCACCTTGCGCGGTTTTTTCCCCCCTCCGCTCTCCGCTCCCCCTCCTCTTTTTCTTCCTCTACCTCCCCCTTTCCCCTCCCGTCTCCTTCCCTCCCTTCCCCCCTTTTCCTTTCCGCCCTCCTCCTCCCCCCCTTCTGATGTCTCTCCCCTTGATTTTCATCTCTCTGCACGTGGTCCTTTCACAACTATCCACCCTAAAAGCGTCTTCAAACATTCATTTGCTTTTTATGCACTTCTATATTAAAAACGTTCTCGCGTGTTTTTCAGTAAAATAACCCGCGGCAGGCAGATCTTGATCCGCCCTGTATCTCTGCTGACGTCGGTGTCACCAAGTCACAACTTGCCCGTTTTTTGTGATTGTGTGACTGTTTCTTCCCCTCCTGTTGATGAAAACTGTTGCTCAAAGACCAATTAACTTCTTTGCCGCATTGTAACTTTAATCCTTATTTGCAGTGTTATTGCGTTTTTTACCTGTGATGATCTCCTATCTTTCATCCTCCCTTTTACCCCTACACTATACTCATGAATAAGGATACTAACATTCATGTGGAACTACTTTCGCGTCCCCCTGACCCGTCCAAAAATACGTACACCTACCCTATCTGATATGGTGAAACCATGTTATCTATCTCTGGCTGACATTAGCTAGACATTATTCTTAACCTGTCCGCACCCTGAAATATGAAGGCGACCGATGGTCGCTAAGCCCTATGACGACCTACACGGACACTGCGTAAAAACCCATGCCCTACCCCTCATCTACAATTTCCGCGCTATAGACACTTCCTGACCAATATGTGCATCTGCCTCTTAACTCACCTTCACTATGCCGTGCTGGATAATATTTAATTTATCATTTCACACTATTAACCTTTTTCTCCGCTCCTATGTTCAGATCGTACATTTCGTAAAACCCACAGTTATCCGCCCCTCCCTCCCCTCCTCAATGACTCAACTCTCATTTATCGTTTATTGCGTCACGTCTCTAATTTAACCCCACTCACATCGCTCACATAAGATATTCCTCTTTTATTTATCCACTTTATGCGCAATGTTACCTGACGTCCTTATCTATAAATGGCCTATAAATGTATATTATTTAACAGTATGGTTTTTCCAAAATTTTATTTTGTTTTCCCTCTCCCTGTACTAGTTTTAAAAATTATACACTTTATGTATCTAAACACGCATTCCCCCCCCTATTGTGCATTTCTATCGGCACTCGCATTTCCATTGCCTGGTACTCACCTATGTCGTCATCATACCTGCTATGGATATGTGTGATATTTTGACTTCAAATCCGCACCCGGTCATATCACTCACTCGTATTCCCCTCGTAATAACCCTGATATTGCAACTAGTCAAACCATATAATTCAAATTTCCCTGCTATTTCAATATTATAAACATTTTCCCTATTTGAGCGGATTCTTGCAGCCTAAGTCTTTGAAATTACCCTTTCAATATTCATTATACTCTCTTCTGCTACTTTCCTTGACGTTTCGTATGCAACCATACAGTTTTATATATTTTAAATCTATGCCTGTAATTGTCCGTCAACATATTTTAGTTCACTACTACTCTTTTATAAACCCCTATCAACTACATTCGTCTATGAGAAATGCGTCCATGACTATACTGTATATTTACCAAACCAATGCATCTTGTTGGTTAATCGGCCATATCATCAACATACTTTATTTATACACCATGAAATCACATTCAAAGTTGGGAATTGGCGTTCAACCTTTCGAATGTTGGATTGACTTTACATCATATATTTATTATACCTAATATTATTATATCTATCATCCCGCCAGCTGTAAGATACAATGATAAGATATAATAATAAAAGTAAAGACATCGCGACCACTGTTTATTCCAGCGACTGAATAACGTGGTGACTGGTGACCGTGAGAACGTAGATTGCTGATTCTAATTATGATAAGCAGACAAAAGGATATTTGCTCTCCTATCACGGAGTTTGTGTTATCTCTTAACACCTTTACTTGGATAAGTAAATAAAAGTGAGTGAAACATAAATTTTACGTTTATATTTATTTTATGTGTATTACGAAATTCGTGTATGAGATATAAAAATAATTGCAGCAATCAACATATTCAAATTGTGTTAATTTGAGCAGAAGCAATCGCACAAATTAACATGAATATTAATTAAATATTTCACAGTAATGCAACCTTATTTCAGATTTGTAAGACTTGTAAGACTTCTTACTCAGCTTACAATCTCCTGCAACGAACATTGATCGATCTATTGTATTGTACAATGAAAAATAACATTTTTTGTTATACAGTTTTTATATCTTATTGTACGAAAGATATGGCGCAGTATTTAAAGGATCTACTATTCCAACAGCAGAGGAGAGAGGAGAGGCTCCTTTGTAATAAGAATAATATCCATCAGACAAATATAACGATAGATCGTGCATCAGTAAAAAACGTGATGAGGGAGTAATGATTTACACATGAAATTCTAAAAAAAATCTTTTAAGATAAAATGCAGTTCCATAAAATTGATA
Source organism: Crematogaster levior (assembly GCA_901521435.1). Classification (NCBI taxonomy): domain Eukaryota; kingdom Metazoa; phylum Arthropoda; class Insecta; order Hymenoptera; family Formicidae; genus Crematogaster; species Crematogaster levior. The sequence goes on along the minus strand of CABEGB010000069.1, from coordinate 537,448 downwards.
CACATTGGTGGTATTAGTTTCACTAAAACGTGGAAGAACACAAAATGCTCTAAATACATCTAAAAATATTACTACAAATATTATTATAAATATTACTATAAATATATACTCAGAGAATATCTCTGGGTTACTTGACACTGTTCTGTTCTGTTGGGAATATTCTTTTGTCTTTACGGATGTAACATGCATGCAATAAGGGTGAGTGTCACTGTTATCCCGATCCGTTGCTGTTAAGCTAACTGGGCCAGTTTAGCCACAAAAGCGTCCCACTTGACTTTCCACTTGCGGAACGCATTCTGCTTTTCTTCTCTGCTCATACTGCTGTAAGTCAATGAATTCATCGCCAGTTGCTTGAGACTCCTGAGATCTGAGTTGATACCGCTCATCATACCCATAAAAGCTTCGTAAAAGTCGTAACTTAGTCCCTTAGCACCCCAGTGTCCGGGATCATCGTTGGAAACCACCACTGGCGATCCCGATGCAAACAAACTGGCCGCGGGATGATTCCTCATATCCTCCACAAGACCGAGAACTTGATTCGAGATGGGACAGATTTCCACTGCAATATGGTGCCGCTGCACTAATTTCCATAAAAGTGGGTGCTTCGTTAACGCGTATCTGAAAAAACATCAAACGTCGGGAATGTTTAATGCTAGTCTGTACATTATAACAGTTATACTAAAATATTTTAGGTAAATGCTTGGTATACCACAACTCACATTTTACTAAAGTTTACTAAATTGTGGAATAAAAATAAGACGAGTAATCGCAAAATAATTCTAGCTAAGTGAAAATTATAAATTGCTTTTTGCATTTGATTTTTAAATTATTTTTTATATGTAAATGTTTTAATTCGGATTTTTATTTTGTTCTGAATGTCTGCTTTATTTACCCATGGCCGATGCGTTTGGTGTTGAGTAAAAAAGCATCGAAGAGATTCAAGTCGGTCTCCATTCCGTTCCACTTCGTTTCGCCGGCGTGGAAGAAGTATTGAATTTTCGGATCAACGGCGTTCAATTTGTTAGCAAATTCGGTGAGGGGCTTTCCGTTGTCCTCCTGGCCGACCACGTCAAAACCAGCCACGAAATCCGGATAGAGTTGTTTTAGCTGCACCATCGTTTTCAGATAGTAGTCTACTTTTTCATCATCGACGTTACGATGTGGCGCATATATGATCTTAGCACCAATAAAGTCGGGATGCTCCTTCACAAACCTATTGTGTTCATTTATGGCATTACTTTGCTCGCAATGTTTCTTAACGCAGCCATCGAATATTTGAATAATTAGCAATCGAAATAACTTCTCTCGACGAATCTTTATTTCGAGACTATCAACTGTGATATAGAGAAATTATTGTGATATTTTATTAATTTAATTTAATTAATTAATTTAATTTTCTGATTTGAAGCTATAGAAATAATTTAAATAAAGCATCTTACCTATCAGTAACGTTCTTGTACATCTGCACCATTTCCAACGGTCCGTACGTTTTGCCGTCAAGATCATACATCCATGATAATGTTGACCGTATCTCCGCATACATCACGTTGTCCTCGTAGAATTCTTGCAGATTGCGATAATAGAGATCTTCAGAGACAGGTCGGTACGATGTAAGAGGTCCCATGAACTTGAAGATGCTACTAAACTTCTTCCACGCTTCATCGACGGTAGTGTAAACGCTTTTCGGATTTTTTGTAACCATGGTAAAAGACTGCTTGAGTCTTTCGTTAATAGTTTCGGCTTCGGCTGGATCTTGTCGCATCTTGCTTAGTAACTGCCAGTTGCAATTGTCGTCGGGCGTGTTAAAGAATTTAAGCTGCAGGGTACTGTTATCATTACACACGTAAAGATTCTCGCGGTAAGTCAAATTGTTGAGCCGATAGTCGAGCGAGGCGATGGCACTTTCATGAGCGTGGAGAACTCCTCCTTTGGGCATGTCGCGTATAATCTTGAACACCTCGGACTTCTCAATCTTCGGTATCACTTCCATGAAATTATGTGATGGCAAAAAGCTATTACCGGTGAAACCTACGGAAATGTGAGAAATTCTGTGCCGTAAATCGTTGAAAATTAGAGAGAGTTATGCAAAGTCGTAAACTTGGAGAAAGTCTTTCCTTAATATTCTCATTTTCCCATTCTTTTCGAGTTGTTTTTCCAATTATTGGTCATCTATTTATATCTAGCATGTTTTTAAGTAAACATTAAGTTAAAACGTCACATAAAGGACCCCGTATTCTCATGGACATATGTTTTTTCGGATTTGGCTAATTTTTGGATATATTGTAGTTCTCGTCATTCTCAACAAATGTTTCAACTGGCCACAACTTAATCTTATGAGCCGTTTCCAAGCTACAAAAACCCTGAAAAACCTTGAAAGTCCAGATTATAAAGGTATAGGCTTTTCGATTTAATATATGTGATGATATGTGCGTGCGTGCGTGTATGCGTAATGGATAACATTATTATTCATTAATAAGTATTTATAATTAATATGGAGTGAAGTAGAGATGCGTCAGAGTACCGTATATTTCGTTGATGTCTTCCACAGCTTAGAAACCAGATAATGCTTTCTACGTGTGCATAGCATCCAACAGTTCTTACTCCGGATTGGTAAGTACAATAATATCCAAGAATATAGTCATCAGCAATCTTATCGTTTTCAAGAGTTTCAAGACAGTTGTACGCTATTCGTAATTGATTATCGCATTTCGGAAACGTGAGTATTATCTCACGCTCAAGAAACCACCATTAGTGAGCGAAAGAATTCCATATAGATACTCACTAATGGTGGTTTCTTGAGAGTGAGACAATACTCACGTTTCCGAAGAATCTTCTCGCTGAAGCCTATCTTGGACATATCCAACTGCAAGTTGTACCCGATATAAAACCCAGGCATATTTTTGGTTTTGGAATGAGTTTTGGAACGAGTCGGGCAGAGACGCGTGTTTGGTTTTTGGACATACAATTATTTTTGAATGCTTTTTGCAACATTCTAAGCGTTTCGGCACAAGAAATTTCATTTGCAACACAGAACACACGATCGTTGTTCAATAAATTCAGCCATGGTAAAAAACGACGCGATCACAAAAGTTGTTTGACACAAATGCTAATTACTCACAAACTACTTGACAGATGTTAATGATTTTTTTACCAGATGGCAATAACAGTTGTACCAACCTAACGCAACCAGAATTTTTGAAATATCTCTACTGCAGGATTTTTAAATGAGAATTTCGGGGTACTTTTGAGACACAATGTATATATTAAATCTGGACCTTCAAGGGCTTGTAGCTCGGAAACAGCTCATAGAATTAAGTTGTGCCCATTGAGACATTTGTTCAGAATGACGAGAACTACAACACATCTAAAAATTAGCCAAATCCACCGAAAGATATTTTCTCATAAAAATGGTGTGGTGTCCTTTATTTGACATACCCGTAAAAGCGGATATTCTAATGTGTTCTCACGCCGTGAATAGTTCACGGTTTCATGCACAATCATTGATATTGATGTTGTACTCGCGGTTTTTAAACACATTAATTTGAAATATGAAAAGATCGCTCAGGAAATATGTGCTTCTCAACAAAGATAATTTAAAAAATGAGATTACCGACGATACCGCAGGTAATGTGCTACGACACAATTCTTTTAAAAAGAAGCGAGAAAGAGTAATCAAGGTTTGTTGATTCATGATAAACAAATTAACCCGACAGTTAATTTATATTAAATAAAAATTCTTTTGGATCTTCAAGTTGCGTAACTTGCTTCAGAATAATGTTCATCCGTTTTTTATAAAAAAAAGAATCCACAGTAATTTTTAAGTCACATGGCCACTGATCGTTTTTTTTTTTAACTACTTAATCGCGGACAAGGTAATCGCGGTGGTCTGTTACGAGTCAATCGCGTTCACACGCGAACTAATTAGCGATGTAAATGAAAGGATCGAACCGTCGTAGATTTCTCGATATTTGGCCCTCATTAGGACCTCATTGGCCTTGGCCTCGATAGGACTGAGTTCCATTTCGCCGCCCAAGGACTGTTGCTCTTCATCTGCCATCAATTCTTCTCGCATCTGCCAGTACGAGTCTTGAGTTTTCGGCGGGAGCTTCTCGAGCGGTGAATCATATAAATCAGTCATTGGAATATTGATGGGATGTGCTAAGATCGTCTGGTTGTAGATCAGAATGAACGCCAAAGTGAACAAAATTGTCCTGGTCATGATCGTGGACAACTATTTACTGTCGTGAGCTATCGTCGTCGTCGTCGAGTTTCGGCTTGGTAGAACACCTCGTTGGAAAGTTGTACTCGGTCCTGACTGATTAGTAGATCTGTGTGTGATGTGATCGTCACGGCTGCTCGATCTTCACTGACTCTTACCACCGTGATAGACTACCATTATAGATACGAGGAGGAATGCGTGCACGGGTGTGACCAGTTGGTACCTGTTGATCACCTCCTTGGTCGACGACTAATAGCGTGTGTCTATTGACCCTCCGTATAAATCAAGCGTTGTAACAGAACTTAAATACGGATGATTTGTGCATTGCGGTTTAATTTATTTAAGTCGTAATTAATGAAATTTCAATTATGGCATGTTTAACTCAACAATATTACGTATAGAGTGTGGATAATGTTAAAGAAGAGAAAGGTTTCTCTCGCTTCGACCAACCTTGGAATCGTTTTTCTTTTTCACGAAGAGCAAATTTAAAATCGGAAGAGTGGTACGACCTGTCTAAGACTCAAGGATCATAAGAATCCTTTACGATTACTTCGATTTCTGTGAATCGATAATCAAGTGTGTATCAGACTTTTTTTTATAATTAAAGAAAGTTATAAGCTTATAAATAACTCTATAAACTTCTTATTATATTTCTCATATAATCAATAATAAAGTTACAAATGTAAATTTCATAACAGAATTTATTTATATAATTTATAATTTTCAAGTAACTCACTCGGCATGTTATATTTTTGAAACATTACTACAATTGTAGAGCATCAGAAGCATCACGACCAGTAAATTGCGCAAAGAAGAAATCTCCAAAATATTAATCTTATCGCGACAAAAAAATAGTCAAAATTTTAGTCTGATATATGCTTCAACTACATTATTACGGATACATTATGATTATCTTCTAAAAAAAATGTAAGTTTCATGTTCCGACGATAAGATAATAAAACGATAATGAAAGATTAAAATGCTTAAAAAAGTAAAGTGGAATAAACTAGAAATGTAACTAGATGATTAATTGTAAGAATATCTTTAATATAAATAATAGCATGTATAAATATAAATAAAAGTAATACATGTTTTACGAGTTGAGTAATATAATAAATTAAATGTGTAACTTTACACCATTGATTGTAATTTTTTAATTATTAGATTGAAACATTTACACAATTCACATTTATTATATTATCTTATTTCATTTTATATCCTTTTTTATTTGTTTAATTTTATTCTATCATCTTATTTAAAAAAATGAATACGGTAAGTGTATTTTAATAATATATTTCTATTTATTCGTAATTTTTCACATCCACATACTCTTATTTAAATTGAAAGAATATTTCTAATAAAATCTATGAAATATCTGACTAAATTCTCGTTCTTCTTAATATTTTACATTATATTCATCAAATAAACTCTCTTTAAAACTACATGTAAATTAAATAAGTAAATTATAAATATTTTTCTAAAATAATTTTCTTTTTTTAAATCTCTCTCTCTCTTCCTCAAAATATAAATTTCTTTATACTGCTTGCGAGTGCGAAAATACATCGATTGTATCATGAAATAAAGCGGCAATACATTGTCGCCATTAGCATGTCATAATGAATTAATACATGTGTACATAATGAATGTAATTATAAACGCAGAAAAAAACGATGGTGAGAAAAATTCCGTTATGTCACACAATTTATATCGTTATAAATAGTCTACATTCATGTACGAGATTTATTTTTGCGTAGCATCTCGAATAAAAAACTTCCAAGTTAAGTCATTTACATATAAAAGTCATTACATTCGTAATTATCTTTCCCTCCATCTGAATACTCTGATTACTATTTACAAAATGATAATCAAAACACACATAAAAAACTCAAAGAGATATCCTTGTGCCATCTCATAAATGCACCTCGAAAACATACACTTAGCTCGAACTTGGTTTTTCAATACATTGCTCAAACATATCATTCGTCCTTTTGTGCAATTAAAAAATGTTACAAATTTTTATTAAAAAACGCAGCAGATATAGATCGCTGTAACAGATTAAATGCTCTCTTGAGATGTAAACCGTTGCTAGGAAATTAATTCAATTACTGACAGTGTTATTCGTTATTGATTGATCCAATTATCTTTATTAATTATATATAATAATTAATAAACATAATTAATATATAGTTTGAGTCAAAAGTCACTACCCATTGAATGGTGAGCTAATATTTTATTGACATCATTAAGTAGGCTATTATTAACTGTATCAGATGAAAATAGAAGGTGGGACGTGTAAAATCTACGGAGACTCATTTAAAAATAAAATTATCTTAACGTAATTTCAATAAACATTGAAATGAATAGTGACTTTTGATTTTTATTCCATATATATACATATATATATATATATATATATATATATATATGTATATGTACATAATGTATATAATTATTCGATTATATTAATAAATTTGCTCGATTATGTTAGTCTTTTTGTCGAAATTAAAACCAAGGTATCGCTCATTTATTTTATTCATCTAAAAGCATTCAGTCTCGTAAAAACTTTTTATTTATGTAATTACGTATTATTAATTAAATATTGTTTTCTTGTTACTTTTCACATTAAAAAACTTTTGATAATAGATATGGCATTCGATTTAATGCAATCGTGCATTACATCGATATGATATATTTGGAATGTATCATGTGATGTGATGATACACGATGATAATTGATATTAAATGGTAATGAGATAACAAATTCTTCTCTCAATGAAAACATTCCATACACGATTCGATATTCAAGTCTTGTAATAAATATAACTTTTCTCTATTTGCTACTTCCTGGATTTCGTATACAAATATAGTTATATGTATGTGTAATGTCACGTATAATATAATTACAATCAGGATATATATTGTCATATAAAATTCATCGTTATTGAATAATATGTTAGTTACAAAAATGCAAGTGTTTTTCATTCAAATGCAATTCACACACATAGAAAGGAATTGGTCAAAAAGGAGGACTTGTGTTTAACTTTGTAATGTGGATTAATGTATAAATCTTTAATTACGTCTATCAGTCCAGCTGTAAAGATATATAATGATGAAATTATATGTAAAATTGTCATTGCTTAGTGTAAAATAACTCTTAATTCTGTATCAATACAGATATTTTTATTTCTTCTCATCATGTAGAATTCTCATATTGCTAAAAAAATATTAAAATTTATATTTTTTCTCTCTCTTTAGAGATTTCTAAATTATTCAAAATATCATCAACAATGCGACTATTCTGGATAGCCAAATCTAACGAGAAAAGAATTATAAAGTATCTGTTGCACATTTTATCGATAAAATGTTAGTAGAATAGAATCTGCTAACAGAATATAATGATAGATTAACCGCAGAAATTAAAATAAAATTTGCTATTTCGTTAGTTAAAAGATGTATTCCATTTCGTTAGTTAAAAATTAATTAAAAGATGAATTTAGACGTTTATGAAATAACAGATTCTCGGTTTCTGTTAATCTGCAGATTATATCGGTAGATTTTATTAGCAAAACACGAATTTAACATAGATGTAGATGATATTGGATTTGTTGATATCTTATATCTGAACAAATCTACTGTAATCTGTTGTCGTGCTGCAAGCAGTTTGTTCTCTAAGATATCAATAATATCTATTTATAATTAATATTTATAATTAATATAACATAATATATATATTAAAAAGTCCGTCTTTAATAACATATGTATATCAAATTTCACTGATTTTACATCTTACATAATGAATATGATATCATCAACGTATATTTGTGTCAACATTAATTTAAAATAAAGATGTAACTGTAACAACGGTCATTCTCTTCGCCAGTAGTTAAAATTCAAATGAAAGGCATTAGTTGACATCAAACTGGCAATGTGATTGGTGAGCTGCGAGCCGACTTTTGTCAAACTATTAACCGCAGTGATTCATCAACTTATGAAATCGAAATTCGATTTACATTTTGGAGTTAATAAATCTCAACTCCATTCATAAGATGAAGAATTTATTGCAAAAAATATTACCTCAGCCAGGATTCTTCATCTTATAAATAGAGTTGAGATTTATTAACTGCAAAATGTAAATCGAATTTCGATTTCATAAGCTGGTGAATCACTGCGGTTAATAATCTGACAAAACCAAGTCGGCTCGCAGCTCACCAATCACATTGCCAGTTTTGATGTCAACTAATACCTTTCATTTGAATTAATATAAAGATCCAATAGTCAATTTGTTCATAAAGTAAAAATCGTAGTTCAAGTTAAAAAAACACTTCACATTCATAACAATGAAAAATAAATATACATATGTCGTGTATCCAAAGATAAAAATAAATCGTGAAGTAAACAAAATGTTATTTAATTTTAATTGTGTGTATGTATTTTAGATCTTATTGTCTTTCGTTATCTTTGAAAATTGTACAAACAACATTTACAAGTGTGTTTGGCATTAATCGATACTTTATAGTTTAATGTTTTTACGAAACTCACATAATTAGCATCCAAATATCTGATTAGGCATGCTGGGTATAAATTTGTCCATAAATTATCCTAGTGTAGGAAGTTTTAGTATAGAGTTGCTCGGAATTTTTTGATATATAATAAATCACCACGAAAATAAATCTTTATTCTAAATTTATGAAATTACTCGATTCGATCCTGTGCGAATCGCTTGTTGTATAAATTGTTTGAGTAAAAATATTAGCTTTATTCCGCTGCCGACAAATTATACATAGATAATTCCACGTCAAATCGGACAACAAATAAACGAGTATTTTCTGTTTTCAAAACTTTTTGGACGCACACATAATACATATAATATTAAGACATATACTATAATATATTATAGTAAAGTTTCAATGCCATAATCATAAGTTTTCAAAAAATTTCGAACTTTCAAGTTTATACAAGTTTCAAAAAGTAGTCTTTTATACTTTCTAACTTCTAAAGATGGTTCAAAGTAAAGAATTATACCTTAAGAAAGTATACCTTAAGAATGTTTGAGAATTCAATATTATTCCAAGTGTGTTTGGCATTAATCGATACTTTATAGTTTAATGTTTTTACGAAACTCTCACATAATTAATATCCAAATATTTGATTAGGCATGCTGGGTATAAATTTGCCCGTAAATTATCCCAATAATGTAGGAAGTTTTAGTATAGTGTTGCTCGGAATTTTTCGATATGCAGGGTGACCCATTTTAACTTCCCCACCGGATTATCTTGAAAGGAATGCACTTTCTGAAAAAAAGTTTCAGATATAAGTTTTAGTATTTTTCCCTGGCTATTGAATGGCGATATTGAATTTGACCTCGATTGTGAATGTGAAGGTCATTTAAAGGTCAAGTTAATTTTTTTAAATGGAACCACTATTTTTTATTACATATTCTTGTAGCTGACTTCAAGAGCTTTCCAAAACACTATAATAAAGTATTTTTTTATTAAGTATTTTCCGAGTTATAAAGCTTGAAATAATTTCTTAATTTTACATAAACTGTAAAATATCTCGTAAAATATTTACTTTTCGATGACCTTACCTCAATACTTTTATGCACAGAATAATGAGAGGAACCAATTGGTGTCAAGAAAACACATAGTTGTTTTTAAGAAAAAATATGCAATTTGTAACTAACAATTACATATTTTTTCTTAAAAACAACTATGTGTTTTCTTTACACCAATTGATTCCTCTCATTATTCTGTGCATAAAAGTATTGAGATAAGGTCATCGAAAAGTAAATATTTTACGAGATATTTTACAGTTTATGTAAAATTAAGAAATTATTTCAAGCTTTATAACTCGGAAAATACTTAATAAAAAAATACTTTATTATAGTGTTTTGGAAAGCTCTTGAAGTCAGCTACAAGAATATGTAATAAAAAATAGTGGTTCCCATTTAAAAAAATTAACTTGACCTTTAAATGACCTTCACATTCACAATCGAGGTCAAATTCAATATCGCCATTCAATAGCCAGGGAAAAATACTAAAACTTATATCTGAAACTTTTTTTCAGAAAGTGCATTCCTTTCAAGATAATCCGGTGGGGAAGTTAAAATGGGTCACCCTGTATAATATTATTATAACAATATTCACATGTCAGATAATGTAATATAATAAAAAACAATTTCGCAGATATTATAAATAATATGAAAGAAGTTACTCCGATTGCTTTACGTATTTTTTTTTTTATAATACCATCTTGAATGTTGTTTTTTTAAGAATATACAATATCGTGTGTATATTCTATATTATATTCATACAAATCTGTCTCTTTCTTTATGCATTAAGATAATGTTTGATAAAAATGTAATTTTGTTATAAACTGTCTCTTTAACAGTAAAGTTCTTTTTTTGGAAAAACATTTATTTGAAATATTTGGAATTACGTAATAAATGTTGCATTTTTTCATTAGTAAGTTATTGTTCATTTCTTGTAAAGAAAAACAAAGTTTGTAGAAAAGTACACAATAGAATAAAGAAAATTAGTTTGTGAAGAAAAATAAAACAATATTAACACATTCTTTTGCATGCATGTATTTCATCAAAAAGATATCTGTAGAATTACTTTCAACTATTTATAGCATAAAATAATTTTACAAAATAAAATAATTTTGACATATATGTTTAAACTGAATAAACAGACTTATATTTTTACGTAGTAAAATTTACTTTAGATTTATAATCTATAATAAAAAAAAAGAGTAAAAGAAGAGAAGGAAGGATTCCATAATAAAAATCAAAGTATGAAAGCAGAAAATTTAGAGAAGTTTAAGAAATAAAAGAGAAGAATACATAAATTTATTTAAATTGTTCATATTATTTTGATTTCGCTTAGAGGAGAGTAAAAAACTACACGGTTCTTATACATTACTATAATACCGTTTCATATATATATATATATATATATATATATATATATATGTGTGTTTTCTTTTTTTTCTTTCACACACACACACACACACACACACACACACACACACACACACACACACACACACAATATAGCGCGCATATATTACATTGAATTAATTTTCTTTCAAAAGAGATTTCAAAGAAATTACAATTTTTATCTAGTTTTACTTTAAAGATGTAAAAAATCAAATATTATAATACTTTTTAATTAATTTTATAGATTAAAAAAAGGAATTCTTGAAAAAAAAGACCATGAAGAAAAAAGGTTTAAATAGAAATATTATTAAAAAATTCAACTGTATGTAAAATAAATGTATTTTAAATTGACTGATTGATCGTTAAAGTTTTCTTCCAATTTTTATCTTTTTTATCTTTAGAAATTAGAGTATCCTAAAAACATCAAAATCCGCATCATTGAAAAATTCGATGTCTCGAAAAGCGTCATCGTTATGGCATTGAAGTTTTACATAAATATACTACAAGTGCAAAAAAATTCAGAAAGAACCAAAGTACTCTTCTTTGCTGTCTAATGACGTGGATTTCTGCAATCATTAGTATCGTTTAAGAAATCATCATCATTAAATTAGTATAATAGGAAATAAATATCAATTAAATCATACCGTCGACACAGATGCATGGTAATCAATAAACCTATCAATTAAAATACATCATTTGTCGATCAGAAATTATTGTTACATATCAACTTTATCAATATGGACGCATTGAGATAAATCAAGAAATATTTGGTATTTTTTATCACGACGGTAGATGTACAATTCGCTCGATGTAATATTAACCTGTTATATTCCATATTTTAGATTATTAAAATTAAATCAACTTCGCGAATAAGATTCGAACGCAACATGTGGAATATAATAGGTTAAATATTATACATTTATTTTATTGCATCAGAGTATGTAATAAGAATACATTAAATAAGAATACATAAAATAAGAATACAAATGAAGATGATTCTGATATCACAAATAATTCAAGTATATAATATTCTGTAATACAATATTCCGCAATGTCTTTACATTAAACAATATATAACGCTTATAACATAATATCGAATGCGGATACAATGTGACTCCGATTCGATACAAACAAATTTACAGTAATTCAGCGGTAATAATAAAATTTATTAAACTTTATGTGTTTTTCGTAGTAATTTGTTAGAATTTTTTTAGTTTTAAGATTTTTGTTAAAAAATGTAATATTTACAAAAATGTAATATTTACAAAAATTTGTGTATACATTTAAGTATACAAGTACAATTTCATACTTACCTTTTAGATTTGAATACTGAATTTGAATTAATAGATTTTCTTGCAAATCTAATCATCGTCATCAATTCGGAATTAATAAATAATGTACGTGGTTTATTGCATATATACAACAGTAACGAACTTTCCATATCGATAAAGTTAATAATCTTAGAATGGACATTTGAGACGCACTTATGAATATGTTTTAAATCGATACACATTTTACATTAATACACATATTGTACATAAATACAACTTTTTCCTGGTAAAAAGTACACAAGATACTCTGTATTGCATAAACTCTCATCCAATGTGTATCATGATTAAATGCTTGTACAGTGAGCAGTTCTAGTAACCTGTTAATGATTATTGAATGTCCCATTATCAAATTGTCGCTCTATAGAAGATCCCTGAGAGAGAAGCGTTTTAGTAAAATATTGAAAATTCATTTTGTTTCTACTTCTTTTTTTAAACAATTAAGTTGCCTAATTTTGATTGTGCCACATTGTATAATAAAAATTTTACTAATTATAACTATAATATTATAAAATATATAAAGTCTCGCAATTTGGCTAGCATTCCGGAACTACATTCAATTTCGAAAATATTAGTGAGCAAATGTTTGTTATTTTACACTCGTGTTTATCACTTATTTCCTCTATATCGTTTGAGAAATATCCCGCCTATTTCACTTCGTAAAATGACCGAAACATGTACCAGACATTTTTATTAGTTTAAAATTTGCTGTTTCCACTTTCATTGCAGTCTTGTTGTAGCGTTATAAATTATCCAAATTATCTAAACGTGGATGTACACAGTGCTTAATCTTAAAAGAATGTGTAAACACGTTGTCGATCAACGTCCAATGATACGAATACATTAACTGAACTAAATTAGGTTAAGAAGCTTTTAGAGCTTTGTCTGCGTGCGCTAGAGTCAAAGATCCTACAAGGGACACAAGAGTTCGATCTAGCCATGTTATAGGATTTGGATACAAAAAACCTCCTTCATAAAAACCTAGATGACCTCCGTGAGCTAGTTCCACATATAATGTGTTTAAGTGATTTGCTGAAATTAAAAGAGAAACATTTTAGTATATTCTTACTTATCATTTATTTTCGTTTATATGTAAACTATATATTTAGATATTTACCCGCATGTTCTTTGATTGGATTTAACAACACCTCAGGCACGATGGGGTCGTCTAATGCGTTGATGAATACCATTGGTGTTGTGATATTGTCTAGATAAAAGATGCAACTACTCCACTTGTATAACTCTTGCACACTCCTAAAGTTGTGTACCTAAACAATAAAATACTTCATAAAACTCATTCATTATTAAATAATTATTCATTATTAAATAATCATGCGTGTAAAAAGATTGAACTTACCCTTCTTGTATAAGCTTCATCCAGTTCTGGTAATGTTGCAGCGGAAATTATATCCCGTTCATTCAAATTACACCTCTGTTTTACATCTTCGGACAAAAGCATACTTTTGTGCTTGAGAATAAGATTCTTCATCGATTCTGTCATTACATAGAGGTAAAAGCGTCTAAAATTCTGCCAATTTAACAGAATCTTTGTTCCCCTGTGAAAAACAGGTATGGTAAATAATATTTCTCCTTATTGATCCATTTTAATTATTAATCAAAGAACCTTAGATTTTGCTTACTTGAGAGCATTATATCCTTGACAAATCGATATTCCTCCTATAATATTAGGCAATTTTTTGGAACTTTCTCCCAGATATTTTGTCACTAAATTACCGCCCAAACTATATCCGATACAAACTATTTTGGTGTTAGGATGCTGTTCTATTAAATGTTGCAACATCGCGTTATAATCGTCCGTGTGACCTATTCATAAAATGTTGACATTACATTATTGTCAAAAGTATTTTAATTTCTCTTATTTATTATACATTGCAAGATTTATCTCATTTAAAAGAAACGAAATTTGTTAAACATATGTATAAAATGTGTATTCAAAAAATATTTAAACAAAAAGATGGCAGACTGTGCAAAAATGTATAATTTTGCTTACAATTCTTCGTTATTCTTGTTAAAACATTTCCATATTGATTGTACTAACCATTAATCATTTATGGATACGATCGCAAGGCATATAACAGCGCAAGACATAATCGAAAAAGTTTTATGAAGTTATTCAAGAGTGGTTTTTTCCTATAGCTATATAGTTTGCTCTTGTGCCGTACATACTCGCGCGATGTAAAAATCTAGTATATATCCACTAACTTTCCTTGATCGATTGCCTCACCCCGGTGGGATAAGTTTTATCAATTACCATGCGTACCGTAAGAGAATATTCTTGGTGCCGTGATCTTGACACTAGAAAGAGCTCCGACATGATTAAGTACTGCGCATCGATATCCATGACATTGCACGAAGTGCACAAACGTCCTGATATACACGCTTTCCGAGGTGTTGCCGATACCAGGACAAATGGCTATTGTTATGTCATCTAGAATAAAAGTAAAGCATCTCTTGAATTAAAAAAAGGTTTTTATTATTAAAGATTAAAATTTAAAGCGTTGGTTAAGAAAAATTAACATAAATCAATCAAACAAACTTATTAATCTTTGTGATTAATACCTTCGTGTCCATTAGTTAGCGGTTGATAAAGATCGTACGTAAGGGTGGTTCCATCTGGGAGACCGATATATACGCGTTCTCCAATGGGCCAAGGACATCGAACACGTCCTATAATGCTGTGGACGATAGTTTGTACGTGGCCACTGAAACCCCACAATCTCGTTGGCTTGTATCTAAAACAGATCAAGGACTATGACCATTTTTGCTCATGTCTTTCAAAGAACTATCTATAATTTTCAAATGACTAGCGTTTCTTGTATTATGCTATTATTTCACATGCATCATTAACTTATGCTAGTCAAAAGTATCATGAATTTTAATGGACTATTGCAAAGAGTTTATAAAAAAAGTTTACAAAAAATAAGAAATATCGAGAAGAAACAAATGTAAAAGAAAGTAAGATAAATTGGAATGTTTAAGATGCCGATAAATTACATTTTGAAAATATGCGTCCAGTGTACCCTATTTAGGACACTGACCTAATTGGAAGAGCTACAATTTTGTTTTTATTTACACACTTTCTTTACGGTATTCCATTATCCTTCCATTAACCTGAATAAACTCTGAGTGGTCAAGGTTCACTCAACTTGACTTTTTATAGCCCTGTAATTATGATGTAATGATATCCAATGTCACTAAAGATTGTCGAAATACGAACGATAGATATAATTAAAAATCTGTTGTCATTAATTATCGCATTAGAAAATGCAAATTATGAGATTTACATCCTATTTATATATCTTTATTTTAAATTATACATCAAAATAAAATTTAAAAAAGAGAAAGAATGGCAAATCCGTGTATCGATTAAATTAAAAAAATATATTTATAAAGAATCCTTGATCACAAAAAATTTATTATTTATTATTACCAAATTGACACTTTTGTTATAGTTTATATTCGAATAAGAAAATACAGATAAGAAAATACGTCCTTGCGTTGAAAAAGACAAGTAATTTTACGCCATTTTATAAAATTGGTCTATTATATTTTCAGTGAAAAAAGATCAATATTATATAATACAACATAAATTATGTAAGAACTCAAGATGCCATTTTTCTAAGTTGCGCGATTTACTTTAAGACACATTTTATTTAAAGCTATTATAATTCTTTTAGAGTAGAAAAATGAACAATATTATGTACTCGGCGTTCGGGCAAGGTAAACTGGTGAAAATGTGTATCATATGCATCATTAAATTCATTTATAGAGAATAATAAGAAATCGCAGCGTGTAATAGAGCATGGGATAGAGCGTTGAATAAAACAAATTCACGAAAAAACTTTACTTTATTACTATGTGTTGAATAAAGAAACATATAATCAGTGTATTCTCGATCTTACACTGATTTTGTTACACGGAAACCTGAATTAGCGCTAAGATTTACAATCAAGAAAAAGCGTTCTACTGAAGAAAACGAAGCTTAGATATAACAATAATTATTTTTATTCGAAGCAAACACTGATAATGCCAAATTTACGACAACAAGATTACACGTCTCGTCAAAGGAGATCATATAACTTTTTCAAAACGAAAGCCTTTCAAATCTTTCTCTTTTGCTGCACCTTTCACCGCTGTTCATAAACCGCAATAGCATCTAATTACTGTGTCGTAATTACGTATGCGAATATAGCTGGCAAAGAACGAACGGTAGTGCGTCGTTGTAGTATAGTTCGGCGACTATTAATTCAATAGCACACATGAAATACATAAGGTGTATATGACTATTACATTTTAATGACAGAAATACATAAAGTGCGACAATGGATCAATAGAATGTAGTAACACAATATCGATTCCGCTGAGTAAAACCGACTTGCGAAAAACTCGTTACTCTTTTCTACTAGAAAAAAATATTCATTGTACTTTTATCTAAAAACAATGTTTTCTATTAAAATATACAATTTTGAATTCGTTGAAAGATTAGAAAAGAAATCATGAAGTTATTGCGAATGAAAGTGAAAGACGTTCTTATGTGCTGAAATTTATTCCTCCTAGGACTCCCGGGCGCTGTTCTTCAAGCTTCTCGAGATAGTTCACTATTTACTGAACTACCTTGGGTAATTTTCCAGTCTTCAAATACCAGTCTGAAGATACTTAAAATTGTAGGTTTCTTAACATTACAATTTTACTGCCGCCGCCTGAATTTTACTCGCTGAATAGGCCGTGGCTATTTCCACGGTTAATTTTTGTTTTTACCTTACTTTCTTCAACCTATTTGTTTAGGACTGAAAATTGTAGAAGAGAGTCGATTTGTTCGAGACTCACTCGCGCGAATCTTGCGATTTGAAACAGAATTCTTTTCTCTCGCAATGAGTTGGCGTGAAGTCCTGTATGTAGTCGCAATCAATACACGTGACAATTCATTGTAAACGCAAAGAGAAACGTGTTTGTGCATGTCGCGTCGCGGCGAAGTCATCGTGCGAATTAGGCGCGATGGAGAAAAGTAGGGTAAACCACTGGGCCTTCGAGTACCTAAAGAGAGGTCTACTGTTTCTTCAACGATGATTTCTCGTGATTTTCGGTACGCACGACGACAAGGTGACGCGCAAGAATGTTGTTCTATTTACATTTATCTATTTCGTAAAATCTTATAATAGTATGTTGGTTTTTATACACGCGAAATAAAAAAATCGAAACTGTAAATTATTAACGTTGTAAACACAAATAAAGGAATTATATAACCAGTTTTTAGTCAAATATTAACGTTCTTTTTGGATGTATAAATTATGTTTCAATGTCACAGAATTCTTCATTCATATATACGATACAATTAATGTAATATTTATGTAATGATGTAATACTTAGAAAAAAAATATTATGGAATTTATCTATTTACATATATATTTCAAGTTTTTTGTTCGTGACATTCGAAAGATTGCATCACGTAAAGTTACGTAAGAATCCATAAGTCACATAAGGTAACGCAAGTAGTACGCAGTGATCAATATAAATATTAAATTTTGATGAAATTTGATTTTTGTTTTGAAACAAATATGTTGTCGAAACAAATCTGATTACACTACAAGTTGATATTGCTTTTATTAAATTTTTTGTGTTGTTTCATCTAACTTCCAAAAGTTGAACACGCTCGTTCCGCAAATCGATTTGTACATTAAAAGTTCATGGTCACGCGTTCATAATACGATCAATCAGAATGTCTAGAAACTATTCATATTTATTAGACGTTTATTATATTATTTGTTATCCATTCAAATGTACTCACAGATTGTCAAAAAAAATTGCTGTCAAATTTTTATGATATCAACTTGGATAAATTATTTAAGTACTAGTATTATCAATCAGTTTTTTATTCTTTTATTCTTTCATCAGTTTATTACTTTAATACAATTAAAATATTTTAGAGTATTTCAATTATTTCTGACAGCAGACATGTAAATAAAAGAAAATCTTATCATCTTGTGCCTCAATACGCAAATTCTAGTTATTCAAACAGTTTAGTAAGACATCATGTATGAGATGGCTATCAATTTGCTACTTTCGCAATTTTTTAAATATTACTTATCACTTCTTGCGTTAATACAGCAAATTTCAGTCACTCGTTTATATCAGACAGGTACAAATAAAATAATGCAGATGTATGCGAAATGAAAATCAACTTGCTGATTTCACACTTTCAAGAGTATTGCGCTAATATATCGACCTATTATTCAAATGAAAATAAATGTTATTGCCATATTTGCAATGGCATCTATTTTATGACTGAACTCTGTCAGTAATAAAAAAATTTATGTATTTATACGCTGCATGCGATAACAGAAACAAGTAATTCGTCTATAAGAAATTTTTTCGAAATGAAAAAATAGGATGAATTATTTAATAACAAGCAAAATAAATCGATATGTATCTAAAAATTTAATTAAAAATGTGGTTATGGCATATCGAGCAGGATCTTGGTAGCCTGATAATAATATTTCTGTATGAATTTCGTATATTTTTACCAACGCTTTGTTAATAAGCCACGCGCCGATTTAAAACACGACCTTCCAAACAATAAATCCATATACGTAAATTAATTAATAGATTTAACTTTGGATAATAAGCATTGTATTTAAATCAGTAAAAAACAAATTATTCATGTATAATTTTCTGGAATTCCCTCGTTCTTCCATCGTTGGGACATCATGAATTCTCGAGAAAAAACATATAAGATTACGTTAATATCTATGGTTTAATATGTTCTGTGACTTGCCATTCAGTCGATGATACACGATGTAAAACTACTCTATATATGTTTCAATTGTATGTGTGATACAGTCAATTAATAATATTACGAAACAATGTACCTGCTTATACCTGCTCAAAATGTCAAACAACCAAACAGGAAATTTAACACCGGTAAATGGTCCACGTGGCACGTGTTTATAAAGAAATAATTTATTAAATTCGCGTACGTGAGACTGCGAGACTAGAATCAGGTTATTGATTGAGGTAAGAAAACGAAAACACGCGCAGGAGAAAGGGTTTTTCCGTGCCGGAAACGCGGAAGTAATAAGAACGGGCGGTCAATCGAACAAATCAACCGGTGATAATAAACATGGGAATGAACATGTCGCAACGATTGTAATCGTTAAAAAGAGAAAAACAACGGAAAATGAGAGGAAAGAACTCGTTCGCAGTTCGTGCCGCTCGCTCGCAAACAGAGACGATTCCAGCGAATGTGTTGCACGTATGTGTATATAGTACGTGTTTTTTTTTTTTTCAATTTTTGTGACACAAAGTAGCGACCGAATATGAAGCTCCCTGACAATGTTCGCATGCGTTGAAATTTATAATTTTTTAAATTAAATTTAACAATTTTCTAATAAATTAAATTTAATTTTCTAAATAAATTAAATAGATAATTTTTTCTCCAAGTTCGCTACCACTTTCTCTTCTACGAAGCAAGCTCGAAGAGAAGTAAAAATAAGAAATATACGAACGATTGTTGAAACTTCATGATTTCTCAATGAATTATTCTGAGGATCTCTTGAGACGGCAAGTTCGAGTAGTAATCACTCGTCGCGTTCGTGAGTCGAGATCGGTTTTCAACGTTAAGTTGAAACGTGTGCACACGAAGATAAATTCGTTTATAATTGAAATATAATATATATATTGTATATTAGTATCGTTGAAACTAGTTTTGATCGATCATGCAAGTCATATCTATCAACAATTTTTCGTTTTCTGTATGAAATAAAACTTGTAATAGTTTCCGCTTTCCTAAACGCTTTCACACACTCGGAAGAGGAAAGAAATCGTAATTAGCAGTGAGTTTGTCCAACGATGTAATATTTTTTTCTTCTCTATTATTTCGACCGAGATTCCTCCATCAGCGTCACGCAATAGAATTACTGACCGATCGCTTTGCTTTCACGTGTTGATTTTCAAGAGTTCCTAATGACGAAGCAAAGATAAACAGCGCAAGAAATGAATGTATGATAAATCACGCAAAAGAACATCGTTACGCTATGTTTTGATATAATATTCGATATAATATTTGTTTCAAAGTTGCGCATTAACCTATATCGCGCATTAACCTATATATATTAATAAGATCGCAACTTTGCAAAGAGCTCTTTTTTTTTTTAATAATTCTCGTGTCACACGGAGGAGAAACTCCATAAGAGAATATCCCGGAAATTGTACCGGCACATGACACAGATTCATACGCGCTGAAACTCGAACTTTTCGTGTGACATTGGCTGATAATGTTCCATCCGAGAGCACGTTAATGAGGAGCGAGACTGACGATGAGAGCGACGTGTTATGTAAAACGGGATTCCATTTAGTTATTCTGCTTACATCATCGAAACATGACCTCTCTATACGAGAAAAGTTACACGTAAATATTAGTGTATAGAGAGTGATACAGTTCGCATAGTTAACACAAGTTTTTTTCACACAGCATACATACAGATAACAATGTAATGTGTGTGACAATGATAAAAGCATTAGTCGATGTGTGACTATTCTTTTGCAACACATTGATTGCGTGGCACCTCATGCCGAGTAAATAAAACGAGTGAAACGAACACACTGTCAGATTCCACCGGAACGAGTATCGAACGCGTAACTTTTCGTAATAAGCAAAATTCGTATTATATTTTTCGATCAAAAACCGCAACAATTGATCCGCATTAAATGGACGTTGAACTGATATTTGGTATTAAATAAATAAACGGAATTCCAGGAACCTATGTCATTTTTTAATTTCTAATTCCCTCAAACTTCTTACATCCTTCATTTTCACGATACTACTCTTGCAAAATTTAATCGAACAATTATTGCAACGTAAGCAATTGATCTATAATTATCAATGACAGATTATTTATCAATACATTGCTTTGTCAAACCAGTGCGTTAAAATAGATACAAGGAAGAAAGAAAATTATTTGGCAAACGATGCTAACTTTGTTCTCGTTGTCTTCGTCAAAGGAAAATTTCATTAAACTGCATTAAACTGATTCACTATTTCTTTTACGAATTAATCAATCAATGTGTTTATTTCTTTCCTTATCTGTACATTTTTGTTATATGAATCAATTCCGAGCAAATAAAATACGTGGAACGTTCAGATAATAATTATCGAACTTTTATACACATAAAAACGGCACTTATTCGACGTCCCCACACAACATTTAAATCAGCGTTTTATATATATATATATATATATATATATATATATATATAAAAGGAAAAATATATATAGTTAATATATTCCTCCCTCTATATATGATTAATATATTTTGAATAATTTAATTTAATTGTGTATAGTACTTTTTTTATTTACTTGTAATTTTGGAATGCATAAAAGAGTTACGAATCGTTCATTGTATCGATCCATAATAATACATAGTCCAATAATTTACGACTTTGGAACTAATAACAAAAATATCTCAATTTCATTGTAAGCGTAGACGCACCTAAAACAATAGCATTCCTAAGCTATTCTTAATTCGCTTAGTGTGTTTAACTGCTCCTTCTTACATGGATACGTGTGACTTCAACAATGTTGAAAAGAATAGTAGATGAATAGAAGAAGAGTAGATGAAATTGTAGAGATAAAAATTGTTTATGTTCAACTTTTATTTGATGAACATTATATGAGCCGTTCAAGAATAGACTTCATGTTTAGAATTATATGAAATATCATACTTTGTTACCCTATACTTTGACTACTATAACGGTAGATCATTCCCAGTAATGGCCACTTTAAACAAGCGATTCGCGTGAGTGTTTCCTAACGAGCTCGAACAAAAGCCTACAAAAATCCATTATCCCAAACATTCCTAGTATTTGCGAGCAAATATTATGCACTATACTCACTCGAAAACAATCACAGTGCCGATATGGATGCATTTGCTATAACCTTCACATATCACGCAAGCAAGCACATACATAGAAAAAAAACCGCGCTAAAATTGGATCTTCCATTAAGGAGTTATAAAGCTACAGATAGACACACAAACATATGACCCAAACTCATAACATCTCTCTTTCTGTAGGAGGTTAAAAAAGCAATTCCAACTTTCGCTGGAGTCTTGTATTATAAAGTAGACAATCTTCTTTATTGTTCATGTAACTATTTCAGTAAATAAAATACCCTAGTTTGCCAGCAGATTCGAGAAGAACATTACGACAGATTAGTGTCACTGCATTAGACTTATCTGCTGCCAGAACAAAATTGGCAGGGGATTATTGAAAACAAAGTAGAATCTGTCATTCCACAAGCATTTGAATGATATATTCCACTCAAATGGTCATGGAGTGGCAGATTCTGCAGTCAATCTGGCATCATATTCTGTTGACAGATTTGTCATGTTCCTGCATTTTGCCAACAAAATTTATAGCAGATTCTTTGCAAGATGTACTTTCGACAGATTTGCCTTTCTGGATGATGACATGATAACAATCCTTCCTATAAATTCAACAATCTTCACGTAACAAATCTAAAAAAATATACATCTTATTCATGTATTAATACCTCCCATTCTTTTGCATCACTATAATCCTTTAGTCAAATGGATAAGTCATCTCAGTGAACACTAGAGCAGTAACGTTACATCAATATTATAATCTCACCACCCAACAATACAAGTGTAACATAACATGTATGGTAACATAACAGTTACATTGTTGAGTAAGAAATTACAATATTGATGTAATGTTACTGTTAGTCGGTATTTGCTTTGAAATAAATAAAAAAATGCAACACATACTCTTTCCTCCTATACAATTTGGCGCACAAGGAGCATTTTCTCACTCCATTTACTCACATTGTGACGTACAATCCGAAAATATCCTTCAATAAGGCGAATTTCACACCCACCGCATTCTGGAGCATCATCCGGCGTCCAGCATCAACCTAACCTCACTTTCGCGGAAACCACGGGTGGTGTCCGTCCTTCGGACGGACGACAGTCGGTGCGATGTGAGAGACAAAATTGTGGACTTACGGCTCGGCGATAACCGGCGCGATCTTCAGCACCGTTGAGAGGAAGAACTGATCCTTGCAGACGAGGAGCGGCTTCTGCGGAGCGCTGTTGACATTCAGTATCCTGAACAGGATACATAGGATCACGGCAAACAGGGCCAGCAAAGCCGTGGACATTTTTCCTCAGTCCGTCGGCGGGCCTAAAAGAAATATATATCCCTTTCTATATATACACCCGCTTTCCTTTTCGACTCGACCTCGGCTCCACGAGGAACCGCTCCTCGAACACGTTCGTCAATGTCTGTCTCCGGATACATATGTGTTTACACTTTTTTTAATAACTACGTCACTTGCATTATCTTCGGGGAAACTGCCGCGAACGTGACGAAAGCTCAATCATTAATCTCACCTCTTCCTGGAAAGGGAGATCGGTTGTCTTCCTTTTTAGATTCTCGAGGCCGATAAGGACGGACGGGCTGCGACGGATGGTGATTCATGCGATTGATGCTTCGTGACCTGCGAGCAAAAGCAACGTTTTATTCCGATCACGAGGCTGCCGGGTGTCAGATGACGAGGGAGTGAACACTGGAGGATGTGCAAGCGGAATGAAACGCAGTGCTGACCGGTCGCAGAAGCGCGCGTCTCGCACGATCGAGGATGCATTTCCGACCTCGGCGAGTATCCGCGCCGGCAATGAACGAGGCGCGAGGATTGATCGGTTACATCGTTTCGCGTGGTCCGTCTGTGCGGTGAAGGTTATATCGATGATACGAAAGATCGATAGCGGTAGATAAGGCTCGGCGATAACGACTCGGCGTTTCTTCAAAACGCCGGTCGGCATTCACGCTTCGCCGAAACGGGTTTTTGTATTGAAGGCTTGAGCGCGGGCAAACGACTAATTAACAGTAATGTAACGTCAATGTTATAATTTCCCGATAAATGGAATATAAGTGCAATGTAGCACGCGTGTGTTACGTCACGGTTACATTGCTGAGTGGAAAAAATATAACATTGATATTTCCCAGTGAACACCAATTAACATTAACATAACATCAATATTATAATTTCCCACTCAATAATATAAATGTAATATAAATGCAATATAGCGCGCGTGTTACGTCACGGTTACAATGCTGAGTAGAAAAAAAACATTGATGTTTCTCAATAAACACCTATTAACATTAACATAACATCAATATTATAATTTCCCACTCAACAATATAAATGTAATATAAATGCAATGTAGCGTGCATGTTATGTCACGGTTACATTGCCGAGTAGAAAAAATATAACATTGATGTTTTTCAGCAAACACCAACATTAATACAACATCAATATTATAATTTCCCACTCAACAATATAAATGTAATATAAATGCAATATAGCGCGCGTGTGTTACGTTACGGTTACATTGCTGAGTGGAAAAAAAAACATTGATGTTTCCCAGTAAACACCAATTAACATTAACATAACATCAATGTTACAATTTCCCACTCGACAAATGCAATATAACGCGTGTGTTATACCACAGTTACACTGTTGAGTGGGAAATTATAACATTGATGTTATGTTAATGTTAGGTGTCTGCTGGGTTCCAACACATAACATTGATGTTATGTGTTAGACTTTACCGTTGCTGTTAGGTGGTGTTCGCTGGAAACGCACAGAATTAACGAATCGCGCTTGCGCGTTTTTCCTTTCGGTCGAGAAGACGCACGTGATTCAATGATCGCTGCTCAGATCATTGGCTCAAATATCTCCTTTCCCCGTATCTTTCTTTCGTTTGTTACTCATCGCAATGGTTCCTGTTGCACGCGAAAAGAATTCCATTGTTCCGAGAGGACTCGTCTTGGAAACCCGAAAGTTGAAGTGTGACTAATGTCGGTTAATTAAACCCTCTTGCCAAATCAACACAACGCCGGCCTCGAGATAATTAAACCCGAAACTCCTTTCTTCCTGTTTTAACAGAGAGGATAGGTCCGCGGACAACAATATGTAAGGAATAAAAGAATAGGTGTAATTTCTTTCCCAAGAGGCATCATAGAAAATCTAGACAAAAAAATAAAACTGGTTTATCCTTTTCAAATTCTTTCGATGTTCTGCTAAAGAGTGTTTACAGCGATTACGTGGATAACGAAAGCAAACGAGCTACCGTCACGGAAATTCTGGGGTAAAAACCATATCGCGTTCTGTCTCGCTTTCGCGCATCCTTGGCTCGGACGATTCGACGGGACGAGAGAACGTTTGACGTGGAAGAAATCGAAAGGGAGTCATTCGGTCGCATTCCGGACGATTCCTGCTCACCGAATGACGATCCAGTTGACGACCCGGAGATCCGATGTGTCCAGGATATGTGTTCCCGTGCGGCCGGCGTGCTCGACTTGCCGGCACTTCGCAAAGCGGAGCAGATGGCTCGAACACACGTCACACGTCCGATCGCATCAAGCGCTGCCGAGCGACTGACAACCAGTGCTGCCAGTGCTGCCAGACGGGCCGGGCTGCCCCTCCACAAGCTAGGCCGTGTACAGTAACGTGTTATAAGCGTGCGGATCCCTCAATCCCAGTAAATATAAAAAATCTAAATTTTTTTTTTTTTAAATTAATGGTTAACAGATTAATAATATAGATTTAAAAAGAATATAAATTACAGAATTTTAAAATAAATTAGACAATAAAAAAATTATTACTTAAAAATAGAGGAATAGGATGAGAATAATGGTAAAAAAAAACACATTGTTCTATAATTAAAAATGTTTAATTTGGCAGAAATTATTATGAATACCAACATTTGTTGCATGGATAAGGAAAACTGCCAAAAACCTTACCAGTATTCATGAAAAAAAATTACAATATATTTTTGACATAAAAATAAATATTTCATTAAAATAAAATATTGCATTATATATTATATCATTAAATTATAAATTAATATATTATATTAATATAATAATATTATTAATTAACAATTATAATATAATCTTTTTAAACATAAAATAAACTTTATAATTCTTATTAACAAATATAAAATATTTTAATCTGAAAACAAAATATATATTATTATTATATAAACGAATAAAATTTGAATAAAAACACCTGCAGTAAAAAAAGAAAGTTAATGTTTTATAATTAATTTAAAAAATTCCTATATGTGCGGAAATAAAAACAATTAGAAATATTAAAATTAAAATCAAAATTTAAAGAATTTAAAATTAAAAAAAATTAATCACTATCAGATTTATGTTGCTTCGGATATAAGTTTTGCGCGTTGTGCAATTCTAAATGTCTCGAATCTACTTCAAAATTGATACAATTAATATTCTCAGCCTGAAAACTAGATTTAATTTTACAAATAGCGGAAATTGTGTCATCAGCCAAACAATTTCTTTTCTTAGTTTTATTGTCCGTCACTATTGAAAAGATCCGTTCCGCTTCGGCATTTGAATGAGGAAAAGTAAGAACGGACTCAACTAATAACTCTAAATTTGGAAATATCTTTTCCTCATTAAAATCTTTACGATCAAATATTTTTCCACATATCGTCAATTTCAAAAATAGCTAATTCTTTTTTTTCTAAATCATTAAAAGTATTTGGCAAAATTCTCCATTCTACAGCTAATTGAGTGATATCAATATTTTCAATATTTATACGCGTAGCAATAAAAGACAAATCTTTAATTTGAGCTCTACTTTCACGATAAAGTGCAATTTTAGGATCCAAAAAAGTTAATTGTTGAAATAATATATCGTTATAAGGTAACCGTTTCATCATTTCTTTTACAGCTGTTTTATAAAAATCTAAACATTTTAATTTTACTTCTTGCACAAATTCTAAAGGCTGAGTTTGCAAAAAGCTTTCACATAATGGTCCCACATATATATCGGTCAGTTGTTTAATATTATTTTCATCATCTACATTTAAAGTAGAGATGTTCTCCAAAGTCTCTAAAACCATAAAATTGTCAGCTATATTAAATATTATTTCTTGACTACTGGAATATAAATGATGTATTAAAATTTTGCGTGACTGAAAAAGAGCATTAAATTTATTAAAATAATTTAACGAATATTTTTTAAAAATAATAAGTAGGCTTTAATGGCATTATCATTTAATTGCGCAAGAATAGTTTCTGCTGATCGAGATTTTTCCTCTACAACGGCCAAAAGAAAGTAATGTTGCAGAACTTCCCAATTATCAAGAAGTCTAGTCACGCAATGATGTAAAGCAAGCCATCTTGTATTTGATAATTTAAGAATTTTATGGTTTTCAACATTTAAAAAATTTTGAAACTGTTCTAAAGTTGCACATCTTTTTGCACTGCCCGAAACATAATTCGAAATATTTCTAATAATATTTTCACATTTTTGTGGCAATTTTTCGCAAGCTTTACTAGCCACAATCGCGGATGAATGGCAAATACAATTTAATAATACTACACCGGGTACTTCGGTTTTTAAACGCGAGAAAAAAGAATTATTACACCCGGTCATTACTGAAGCGTTATCACTTGCCATTCCAACAATATTTTTAATGTTAATATTTTTTT
Organism: Crematogaster levior; assembly: GCA_901521435.1. Classification (NCBI taxonomy): domain Eukaryota; kingdom Metazoa; phylum Arthropoda; class Insecta; order Hymenoptera; family Formicidae; genus Crematogaster; species Crematogaster levior. The sequence goes on along the minus strand of CABEGB010000069.1, from coordinate 509,401 downwards.
TTCTAAAAATATTTTAAAAGTTTCAAAAATTTGACTTGCACTACAATTTGTAGCATCTAATGCTAATAACTCTAATAACTGTGTTTTAACTTTATTATTAATTGGTGAAACATATTTTACAAGTAAGCACATGAATTTTGTATTTGTTATATCCGTACTTTCGTCAATTAAAATGGAAAATTTGCGTGTTTGCAAAATAGAAATTAATTTTTCTTCTTCGCGCTTTGAAATAATATTTTTAACAATTTGGATACATTTACTTCGGCCCAGTGTAAGATCTTGTGCAACTTTAGATTCAATACAAATATCTTTTATTAAGGGAATCAAGTGATCAGCGGTAGAAAAAGCTACATTATGTTCGGCAAAAAAAGCTGCTAATTTGATTTCCGCGCGTTTTACATTTTCATTATATTGTAACACATTTTTATTATGATTGTCCTCATTATTATCGAGACTTTGAATTTGACCTTTCATATTATATATATGTGTAACCGTCTGTGAATGCTGTCTTAAATCCGTTTTACAACATCTGATAGTTTTATTACAAACAACGCACAAAGCTTTATTTTTTTCTGGATGGGGAGCTAACCATCCTTTAAAAATATTTTCCTCTAACCACGATTGATTAAAACTTCTAATTTTTACTTTTTTAATAGCTCCTTTCTCGGTATTATTATTACTCATTTTTTAAACTATTATCACACTATTATCACATAAAACTATTATCACGACAAATATTGCACTGATATTGCAGGTATTATTTTACTACTACTACTGCTACTACTACTATACTACTATACTACTACTACTACTACTGCTAATTACTACTATTATTATTGTGAATATCACAGTAATAAATCACAGATATGTTTTACTTACCTAACGTCGTTACTTGTCCGCCAGTCTGTTGGGATCACGCCACACGCCACAGAATTGCGCGCGTAACACGTTACTGCGGTTACCATGGTTACCGCGCGCGAGATTTAAAAGATGGAGGGGCAACCCGGCCCGTCTGGCAGCACTGCTGCCAGACGGGCCGGGTTGCCCCTCCATCTTTTAAATCTCGCGCGCGGTAACCATGGTAACCGCAGTAACGTGTTACGCGCGCAATGCTGTGGCGTGTGGCGTGACGTGTGAGATGAAAGGAAGAAATAGCAAAATAAATTCTGTAATTTATATTCTTTTTAAATCTATATTATTAATCTGTTAACCATTAATTTAAAAAAAAAATAAAAATTTAGATTTTTTATATTTACTGGGATTGAGGGATCCGCTTATAACACGTTACTGTATACGGCCTAGCTTGTGGAGGGGCAACCCGGCCCGTCTGGCAGCACTGCTGACAACTGACATCTGTACGCGCCCACGACAAGCACACGTTGAAGCAGGAGCTGAGGGGGCGGAGGGGTCCGGCGTTTTTTCTCGCGATATGTGTATTATTGTATATGAAGGCATTTTTATTTTAATAATAATACAACTCCTTTTCATAAAATTAGAATTAATCACATTTTCGGGAGTCATGTAAGAGTATATTCTTTTTATTTTGAAACTAATACACACACAACCCACTTCCTTCCAAAGCATGGAATATCACAATTTTTATTTTCTTTATCTACTTAATTTTAAGAATCGATATCTCGAAATTAATGAAAATAATTAATGGAGCTGTTGAATCACTATTAACATACATCTTCATGTGTATATAATTTAATATATTTTAATATTTAATATTTTTAATATATTAATATAATTTATACATATAATTTATTATTTAATATTTTAAATATAATATCTAATAATTAATGATTTAACTATGTAATTTTTATATATAATACATAAAAAATATATCTACACACACATACATATTAATTTAATAGCATTATACATATACATATATGTATATATGTATAATATTAATTAGATATAAAAAAATTGTAGTGTCCCAGTTTGTTGGCAGGAAGTTAGCGGTGTACCAACTTTGAAAAGACTTATGTAATAAATCTCGAAAACGTAATTTAATTCATTTCAAAAGGTAATTTCAATCAAACACTGAATAACAATTAACTTATCAATTGCACGTATATTATCTTGCCGACACTCGTAATGTTAAACCGCAAAGATTTAATGAGGCGCATTAAAAAACAATCACATAATCGAAACAGTCTCTTTAATGATAGATTTTATACACAATAGAGCTAATGCTTGAGAAAATGCCCAAAGAGATTTCGTCGTTATAAATTTTTGCGAGACAATAGGAAAAATCTTTGTGGCAATTTAAAACAGACTTGTGTCCATTTTAATCATTGAATTTGTTGAGCGGTAGTCAAGCAAGGAGAGTTTCAGTTAATGATTTTTAAACTTCTGATACACGTGGAAAGCCTTGAGTCGCCGACCTCTGAATTGGGTGTGCTCTTGGCCTTAAACGTGCGCTGGCCATCATATATTTATCGCAGACTTTAAAATGAAGGTTGATCTAAGTACGCGCTACTACGTGATTATTTTCAATAAGATACCTGAAACCACGAAATAACAATTTGAACACTTAGAAATCTATCGCTTAAAATTCAAAGCATTAAGCTTAAATACTTCGACCTATTTAAATTCCTCCGAATCATTTCAATTATAGCTTAAATGCGCTTCATTAAATCTACTTTGATAAATGCAATCTAACATTACGAGTACTTATGAGCTTCAGAAGTTGGAGAACATTCACATATACGACGATAACACGCTCGCGCATATCGCGAATCCGTGTGATCGAAAGTATATAAATAATATGATATATAAATAAAATAGGATACTTTTCCTTTTTATCTACCGAGATAGCTGAAATTTTTCATGGAATTTCGATGAAATAATCCGAAATAACATCCGGCTGAAAAAGTTTAAAGAATTATGTAAAAACCAGTAACTGAATATCTTGTTTGCAACAAAAAAGCTGACATTCGAGTTCATCGTCTTATAAACATCCTGCTTCGTTTTTTTGATTCTGAAGAGTTAGCTAGCTTAGCGATCGATGAACTTGATGTAATTGTTATAAGTTGATATGGCAACGCGAGTTATTTGTTCCGGTTTGAGTCTGGCTTTCTATCACGAGAATGCGATGAAAATGCAGTGAAAGGAAATTATTTAAGCAAATTTGAACGTCGGTTAGTTTTACTACAGTGAACAATGTATATGTATAAAAAATATTATAGTGAATTTTCGTCAATGAATTATCGCAATATTTGATATTGATTTGTTTCTCAAGGTATTAATTCGAATGGCGGGTAAAGGTAAGAAGAAGGCCGGTACGAAGACGAATGGAAAAAATAATGGGAAAGGCGGTAAAGGTGGTAATGGGAGCAAAAGTAAAGGATCGAAGAAATCGAGAAGGAGCGGAAAAGCACGTTTTGCCATGGACATCTTTAACGAGGAAGTGATGGAAAATGCTTATTATACATGTCATAACATTATGGATGTGCTGAAGTGCCGAGGTTTTCCATGGCCAGAGGTTCAGAAGAAGAAAGGAAAAAGGAAGAAATAAATAGCTCGAATATCTGGAAATATATACTTTTAAAACATTAGAAATACTTTCAATATGATAAATAATGGGAAAGGCGGTAAAGGTGGTAATGGGAGCAAAAGGAAAGGGTCGAAGAAATCGAGAAGGAGCGGGAAAGCACGTTTTGCCATGGACATCTTTAACGAGGAAGTGATGGAAAATGCCGTCATAACATTATGGATGTGCTGAAGTGCCGAGGTTTTCCATGGCCAGAGGTTCAGAAGAAGAAAGGAAAGAGGAAGAAATAAATAGCTCGAATATCTGGAAACATATACTTTTAAAACATATTAGAAATACTTTCAATATGATATACATATACTCGTTTAAAATACATATTAAGTAAACTATGGTATGTCCTGTTTGAATTCTAGTATCAATCTTTACTTTATTACTTAATTACTAACTTGACCACTAATTTGATATAAAATGTTAACACTATTAAAATCTGTAGTTTTTTCTTCTGTTTTATAAAAATATAAAATTTTAAAGCACACTCGCGCTATATACAAAACTAAAAATAAATTTATGTAACTCGGTGAGAAACTTTACATCTCCGTATTTACATAAGGCATAAACCATTCATTTTACAATCACAATTTTTCTTTTTCTTCTATTAACTATCTGACGATGCGAGATAGTTGCAGTAACTCTCTGTATCGAATTCAAACTCTTCATCCGCTGTACCCATAACTGATCCGTTGAAAACACAATGGACCGTCACTGTCTCGGTGTATGTTAAATCAGGCAAAAGCTGTTAAAAACAAGATTAATAAAAATTATCACATAATGGAGAATTATTGTTGTTATGCTTACTTTCGGCGTGAGCAAAAAATATTGGGAGCTGCCTGGCCTTCCTGTCATTTTGACGAGTAAATTGAAAACCCGTTTTTCGTTTACTGCATCCATACCCTAATAAAATTAAGAAAAATTTAAGTTGTAAAAAATGACCAACTAATACATTACATAAATATGACACATTTTCTTTTATTAACATATAACCTGATTAATTTCATCCACACAGCGAAATGGCACGCGTGATAACTCTTGCAGAGATATCATGTAAATAGCAGTAGTCACTGTTCTTTCGCCACCGCTCTGAAAATGTCTCGTTAATTCTTGCAATTCGTCTGCATCTCGGAATTTTACTTTGATCTTTAGACCATACTGATCAAAATCCAGCTAAAATATTATATTGTTGTTGTTAAAATAACGGAAGAACTTTATTTCGCACATGTATATCTTGCGTTTGCACTTACAACATTTTCACCATGCGAGAGTGTAACTTCACCAGCACAGTCCATTGCGAAAAAGTAAGAACTAAAATTTGTGTTTATCTTTTCAACGAGTTGCTCCAGTGGTTGTAACCACTTTTCCTTTAATTTTTCAATCTCTTTCGTCATTTTCTCTAGTAGGATACTCTTTTGTTCAACAAATTTAGTTAAGTCGTGAATATTATTTTGTATTTCTTCATATTCGCGAAGTATCTAAAAATATAAAAGAAATATTCGGTTTCTCCTTGTATTAATAATTTACAGTTATAAGGTAATAATTATATGTTTTCCATTTCCACACACTTACATTCTCGGTGTCTACGTTTTTCGCCATACAGAAAACTTTTGCTTGAGCGACATTTAATTCGTTATTTATTTCAGCTATTGTGGCTGGTAATTTTTCAAAAGCTTTATTAAAAGATTTAAACGCATCATCTTGTGGATTAACAGAATTTGTGCTTAACAATGCTTCGTTATATAATCTTTCAGCTTCTTTTTTCAAAGGTTGGAATGATTCATCATGTTGCTTAAATATTTTCTCTACTATCATAAACTTATCCTTTAATTCCTCAGCATCATTCTCTTTGGTCATTAGAGTTTGTTGCAATAATGCTACTGCAAATTTTATCTCTACGTTACTTGTATTACAATTGAAACACTCTTGCAGAACCGCATTATATTCTTTATACATTTGACATTGTTTATTTATAATGGCCTGTAAATAATTTATTAAATATAAATGTAAATTGAATACACACAAGTTTTTAAAGATAGTGTGCTATGTTTTGTTAAAAAAGAAAAAAACCTTAATCTCTTTGGTGTGTGTTGCTTTGATATCTTCAACACTCATTCGGGCCATTTCCATCTGTTTAATTTTATCTGTAGCTATGTGTATTCTACTTTTTAATGCTTGAATTTGCTGAATATTTTGTTGATATTTATTCCTATTGGCTCTAAACTCATCTAATACTTTAGTCTCCTCTTTTATCTTATCTTCTATCTCTTTACTATGGATTGAGATTTGACTCTTCTTTTCTTGCAAATTTTGTAATCTATAAAATAAATAATATATATATATTAATTATTAATAATACTCTATACTAAGTTTTATATTAATTAATTTTAATTTGATAATTAATTATAATTTTATTTTGTTTTGTTTAATTCATATACCGTTCTTGAAGTTTTTGTAATTTAGATTTATCCAGAACAATAGATAGCAACCCATTTCCAGAGACTCGTGATATTCTGGTTGATATTTCATGCGTATACTTAGATGTATTCACAGAATATATATTGTTTTCTACAAGGAAAATATTTTATTGAATCTATAGAAAATCTTTCTCAAATATGTCAATATAAGGAAATGTACTCACCACTAAAGTAACAACTTAAATTGCGAGGTATGTAATTCGTATTATTTTCGATTTCATTTGTCCCGACAGGGATATTGTTTAACTGGTACATCGAGATTAAATATTTCAGTATGGGTGGTGGTACTTCAATAAGTTCTGCTAAATAATACTTAAAGCCAAACTTCTTAATATTTTCTATTGGTATATTCGGTTGCATTGATATTCTTTTCATCGGGTCAGAGTGTACCACATTGACTTGCAGTTTCTGTTGGTCTCTCAAATACTTCAATAGCAAATTCATATCCCGTTTGTCTTCACATGTGAATGCGATTAAATCCCGAAATGGTATTATGTTTTCTAAATATTTAGCGTATGAAGCTTCTTTTACGTTAATATTGAGCAACATGGGCTGATGCACTGTCGCTGAAAATTTGTCTCGATTTTCTGTTAACCAAAGAACAGCCTTATATGCGTTTATATCTCTTTGTTTCAATAGTTCTAACCGTTTCACGTCAATATTAAGAGTCTGAAGTTCTGCTTGCACAGCTAGAATAAAATTTATAAATATAGTTCATAATTTTAATTAGCATATTTAATAAATAAATAAAGATAATAATATAATATAATATAATATGATATAATATGCATATACTTCTTATTTGATAGCCAATGTTTTCGTCTTCGTGTTTCAATGTGACATTTTTATTGCTGAGATTACTGATTTTTTTTCTATGCTCCTCCATATCAGTTGCTATATTTTTCAATTGTTTCATTAAACTTTCCTCTGAAACATATGATAGGTATTTTATTATTATGGGATAATAATGTGACTTTGCGCAAAAATCGATTCAAAATTTCGAGTTCCGAGTTTCGAACTTTTTATCTCGCATACATAATTTGGTTTATAAATTTATTGGAAAATTGAGTGCTTGTACACAAAAAGATGTGGCGATCGAGGCTCAGAAAAATGTACATTGTCTTAACGAGCCAAAGATCCGAGTTCAAATCCGACCATAACATCGTCGGTTTTTATTCGATCGCCACCTCTCGGAAGGCAACGGCAAACCACCGAGAGTATCTCTTGCCAAAAACGGTTTGTCAATTTGACGAGCTGTAACCGCAGAAGGAAGCGGGGCCCTACTAGTGTGAGATCTTAACGCTCGGAAAGGAGAGGGACCCTACCGAGTATTTATTATTATTATCCTATGAAAGCCAAAAATGTACCGAGGAATGAACGATAGTCAACCCTGAGGTGCATTGAGGTCACGACACTCGGATACGAGTATCGACGGAGATGGATGATGATGACACAAAAAGAGTCGAGATAAATCTTAGGAATAATGAACATTGTTTTGAATATGGGATAAAGTGTGTGTCATGCTTTATTATAACTATTCATTAAGGTTAAATTAAATCACTAGTTACCTGAACCAATTTTATCAATCATAAGAGAAAAATCGTTCTCGAGTTTGCATTTCTGCTGTTGTGCAAGTTTAATATCTTGATCTCGAGTCTGTTCTGTTTGAATTTTTCGAGAACATGTATCCTCAGCTTCTTTGATCCTCTTCTCACAGTTAAGAATCTCATTCATTATGTTTCTTAATTTCGTATTCTTAGCATAAACTTTATTGTTCTGAAATTATATAATTTTAGATTATTAACGTAATATACATCAATGTATCAATTGATAAAAAATCAATTTTTGAACGTTTTTATTCTCATGCGCTATACTCACGTGATCATTTAATGAACTTTTTAATGTTGTCAAATCAGATTTTATTTTAACAATTTTTTTAGTCAATGGTTTCAGTTCTGTATCTATTGATTGCATTTCTCTTACTGCTTTATCTCTAGCTTTTTTTGACTACAAACATACAAAATCATCAATAGTAAAAAAAGTAACACTAAAAAAAATATTATTTAATGGTTTATGAAATTAATTTTTTGTTTACCTCCACTAATTTCCTCCGCATTTGATCATACATCATCCATGCCTTTTTTTGTTTCAATGTTACAATCTTTTTCTTTATCAACTTTCTCTCTTTTATTGTCGTAACAGTTTGCTGTAGTCCATCACGCCTCTGAATTTTAGATTCCAATAATCGTTTTGTTTTAGTTACATCAACTTCTAGTTTCTTGAAATTGGTTCTTTGATTCTTTAATTGTAGATGATACTCAAGAAGCTTTGGATCTCCAACAGATCTTTCAGTATTTTCTAACAATGCTTGAGCATCCATTTTCGAGAAATCTTGTACCTTATCTTGTGGTAGAAACTGACAAAGATTGTCAACCTGCAAAAATAATAGTTTAATATCATTAAAAGATTTTATTTAGAACTAGATAACTATATAAATAAATATATATATATATATATATATATATAATAATATAAAAAAATATATAAACTAGGATAATTTTACATGTCTTTTAAGAGATTGACAAATCTTTTTCCAAGAAAATAAAAAGTTATAAGTTCAAGAAATTTTATCAAATAATTGTTCAATAAATAACACACAAGTAAATTTAGAGAGGAAACCTTTTAGAAAACTAAAAATATAAAACAATATAAATGTAAGACAAACATATACCTGAATATTAAACTTTGCTGCAAATTCCTGTATACTTTTTGAACTTGCTTGAACACCATTGAGCATCCATGTAGACTTTCCTTCCTTAGTGAATGTTCTGGTTATTATAGAATCCCGTTTAGAGTCGTTCTTTAGATGAATTTCTATTTTTGCCGAATCACGTCCATACTTCACATATTCTCCTATGTGAAGGGCCCGTCCAATGATATTCGGTCTGCCTCCTAAACCAAGAACTATAGCGGCAACAATGGTGGATTTGCCAGAACCATTAGGTCCAACGATAACATTGAGATATCTTCCAGGTTTTACTTCCACCTTATCATAAGTTCTGTTAAAAGAGGAAATATACAAATTTATAAGTATATAACAAAAGTATTATATAATGTAACAATAAGATACTACAATACAATATATTAAATGATTAAGATGCATGGTAAAAGTTGTGATCTCATACAGAATAAAAATTAGTAAATTCTTCACTCACACAAAATTTTCCAGATATATATAGGTGATAATTCCATCCTCCACGTTGTCGTTCATGTTGATAGGTTAGGTCTCAATAATGTTGTATTGTACCTCAAAAAAAAAAAAAAATGCAAATATTACAGAACGTAATAAATGCAACACGCTAAGAGCAATCGAAGTGTTAGGTAAGCATAAAGGCGAAATAATCAATTTTTTCTATTATCCATTTCACACTGTTACTCATTTTGTATGTACGGAATACCGCTGAATACCGCCAATATCGTTAAACAAAGACACTTGTATTGTTCCGTTTTTACACATGCGCACTCCTTGTTGCTTCTTGCGCGCATGCCTGGATTCGCCAACAACTACACTATCTCACCTCTTCCGGTGTAAGAGACCGCATGAAGTGCTTCACCGCTCGCGAGCTGAGTGCAATGCAAACACATTTTGGCGCGAAATAAACAATCTAGACTGCGTTTCTGAAACACATTCACAGCACTATTAAGCCATGGGTCTGTTCTTTTTAGCTGCACTGCTGAACTGGTGCAATAAGTTAGAGTGAAAATAAATGAGTATGTTCTTTTCAGCTGCACTGCTGAACTAGTGCAATAAGTTAGAGTGAAAAAATATATATATGTCTCATTCCAACTTATTGCACTAGTTCAGTAGTGTAGCTGAAAAGAACAGACCCCATATATATTTGTCTCATTTTAACTTGTTGCACCAGTTCAGCAGTGCAGCTAAAAAGAACAGACTCCATGTGTCCACGATACCAGAAATCGATCCGAGAAATATATAGCCAATCAACTTGCAGTTTTTATGGAAGAAGCAATTTTATTGGCTGAACGCTTCTCGGATCAAGATCTCGGACCGATTTCTAGTATTGTGGACACAAGGCTTTATGCAGGATTCACACTGAATCCGATATTCGATGTATGAATTCTAAAGGCCCGTCTACAATGGCAGTAAGCAGTAGAGAGTAAGGAGTAAGAAGTAAGGAGTACGAAACGGGATTTGCCCATTTTCATTACTGCCGGTTTTTAATTTGTCAAATCTTACTTCTTACTCCTTACCTGTACCACTTACTGCCATTGTAGACGACGCATCACAGTCGATTATTCTCCTCCTCGATTATTCGACTGTGATTGGTCAATTTCTTACAGTTTAAAGCTTACTACCCCTATTGTATACCTTAATATTCGATATGATTGGTTTATACACTTAGATTCAACGAGAAACTAAAGATAAGAACCAATCATTCACTTCGCAAGCGTTGTTTTATAAGCAAAGTGATGTCACGAATCCGTGCTTTAAAGGCCCGTCTACAATGGCAGTAAGCAGTAGAGAGTAAGGAGTAAGAAGTAAGGAGTACGAAATGGGATTTGCCCATTTTCATTACTGCCGGTTTTTAATTTGTCAAATCTTACTCCTTACTCTGTACCACTTACTGCCATTGTAGACGGGCCTTAAGGCGTCTCTATAATTCGGAGGTGGATCACCGTGAGTATTACGCGGGAAAGAGAACAAATTCTGAATGACGAATGACATAGAATTCAAATCTGATCCCATCAACTTCAAAATGAAATCCAAGGTTATCGGAAATAATCTATTCTAAAAGTCAAAAGCAGAGTTACATAAGTTTACTAACATTTTTATTGTAGCAATAAGTATATAATAATATTCATCAAAATAAATACAATATCGAAATACATATCGAAAATAAGTTTTGAATCCTTTCGCGATATATACACTAGTAATTCTTTCGGGACAATCCTTACCACAAAGATTCAATTCGAAATTTTTTGTTCATTTTTTTCCTATTTTTGCTAAAAATCAAAACTGCAAATTCCTTACACAATTTGCCCTTCAACTTCTTCATTATGATGTAAAAATAAGTGAATTATGAGATTCAACTATTCATCATCATCCTCTGAATTCTCATAGTCTTTTCTTCTCGAATGCAGTTATAATAATGCCTTATTTTAATGTGTCTTATTTTAAATATTTATAACGATTATTACAATTTTCACAAAATAATGTTGTAATACATTGACGTTGTGATGCATAACACAAATTTTTATATTACTCGGCGAATTACGTCCATAACAATTACAAACGGTCCAAAACAAAAGCATTATTAGCGCGCTTTGGTGGGAAATATCATTCTCCAAGTTCTCGCTGGCAGGAAGGAAGATCTTTATACAACTATTTCAATTATCAATTTTTCACGAGGACTCTTCCTTTTTGATTCTACCACCATAAAGTCCGATGTGTGCATTACAAAACAAGACATAATAAATTCGTATGTGATTTGATTAACTTCAAATTACTATCTATATTTATTTACATATACTACATAAATTGTACGAGATATATTTTGTTATTAGAGACACATAAAAATACGGTAGGAAAACAGAACAGACCCTGTATTCCATGCTCGTGGGTAAGTAGAATGAATTAAATAAAATAAAAAAAAACTTTTATTATTTTGTAATTTTCAATATATCATTTCAATAATAATATATAAGAAATAAAAAAAAGATCTGTGAATGAGCATGTATCCGCGAGATTTAGTTACAAGAGTTGGCTCAACGTCACGCTCTGATTGCGATTGCTATTCGTGCGATGAGTATCAGAAAAAATAATCTGACAGTGGTATCAGAGGAAATATACGCTTCTAGCAACGGTCAGTAATAGATTTGTTCTTTTTAGCTAAATTTCTAGCATTTTTCTTTTTTTTTACTTTGTTGAAGAAAAAAATAAATAATGCAGGAAAAGAATAGACCTAATGTGTAGTGTTGGTTTGTCTTTTATCGCTGAATTGCATGGATGAATGACCTAGAAAAAAATTAACATCATACAATGAAGTTAATTTTTTTCTAGGTCATTGAAGTCATTTTACCTTGATTTTTTAATATTTAGTTTAGCTTCAGAAATTATAATCTGTAACACATTCTAGCCCTGTGTGTGTGTACTTTTATTTTTCTTTACAGAATTGAGAAAATGTCTAGAAATTAAGCGTATATGTTGCAGCATGTAGTGTAATCCATCTTCTGTAGCGCAAAGTGTGGAGATATAATTTTAGACCTCGAAGATTGCATTTATCACTGAATTTCCGCGCTGATATCGCCATCCACATGGCATCAATGAAACAAAAGTTTAATTGCTTTTTTATTTATATCTGTATTACTGAACTACTGCTGATCATCGTAGAACGTACGATATTGTCGTTATATCATCGAAGATGGAACTTGAAATACATGCACTAATTATATTTTTACATATTAAAAATATGAACTTGCAATAGTAAATATATTTTTTCACATCACGAATGAATTTGCAGTATTAAATATATTTTTCCATTTTCAGAATAGAACTCCAAACCGATCATAAAATATTAATTTTAATGCAAGGATAATTAAGAGTTTAGATTATACGATGTGTTCAATGAATCCAAAAAGATAGTTTTCAAGAAATGTTTTTATTACTATATTTCACACGCGTTGCACTTAAATATAACATAAATATAAGTTTTTAGAAAAATTTTTTTTATTATTAACTTTTACGTGATAAAACATTTGCAAGTGTTTCTACACACATATAAAATATCAGATTTCAAAATGTTCTACTTGTAATGGATAAAAAGAGTAACTTAATATTTAAAAATATATTCCTTTATACGTATGTTTTACTATATACCTTACATACAATTAGGCTATCTGTGTATTATTGGCTGCAGACTTCCCGCAAGATTTCGAAGTGACCAAGAATTGTATTAAAATTAATAAGTACGTAGTGATGCTACCCACCATCTATAAACAAAATCACAAAGTAAACAATATGCATGTAATTAATTAAGACAAAATGATTGATTGCTTACCGCAATAAGAAGTGTTGCGTCCATAACAAGACCTTTCGCGCAGAATGTATTTTCGCGATTCAATATTTGCAAGGAAAACAGTCGCAGCTGCAACGTCAGAATAACTAACTGATAGATTCAATGTATGAAAATGTAGCATATGATATTTTCGTAGAAATAAGTTGAATTATTAACAATTAACCCTTAGCTAGCACACTTCTCCAGAATTTCATAGCTAGCACATTGGGCCGTTTGAGACCCCAGGTATAAAAAATGCTTGCTGCGAAAAAGCTACTGATTTTTTTTATTTGAAAAAATTCTCAAATATTCTTTGATACTTGTTTTAACATGTGCCATAGGTTATTTTGGTCAAATTTAATAGTGACTGTGAAAAAAAATTTTTTTAAGATAAAAGAACGAAAAAATTACTATTTTTACTTAAAAATTCAAAACTCTTCCATTTTTTAATATTAAAAGCTAAAAAATCAACTAGACACTCTTGAGATACAACATTTTCAGGAAAAAATAGTCTGACAGTGGCTGTTGAAAAAAAGTATTTATTTGGATGAAGTGAATTTTTTAGACAAAAATTGGCTGAACTTGCCTGGGGCTTTTGGTACCCCACAGTGCCAGCTAAGGGTTAATTAAATTATATTATTATATTTTTTACTACCTCATCTTTCATCTGCTTATCGCTGGTGCTGATGAGCACTTCGTGAACAGTGATGCCGATCTGCAGGGCCTGATCCTTGCCGGTATCGCAAGCCCACACTACAAACGCTATTTTTATAGAATAATACGCTACAGGCGTGATGTAGTACGCGTACCAAATCTGTTTCTTCAGATCGGCAAATGTTATGTTCCCTTGCCATTGCGCTATGTAGAAGTACAAACTGAAAGTAATTTCGGCGAAAGTCATGATTATGGTAGCGAGAAGTTGCAGGCTAAAAATTGCGTTCAGCATCTGCACGGTGTCGCTGACCATCAGATGCTGCTTCTTCAAGGCTTTGAGCTCCATTAGCAAAAACGGATTTCTCTGCTCGTGGTACACCCGTCTGAGAAGATGCGGCTCGTCGTTCACCACGAGTTCTCGTAGATTCATCAGATTGTCGTTGATGCGATTGAAACAGGCCTTTAGTACACAAACACAATTCATGTACAGCATATCCATCTGAAACACCAGCAGCGTGATGTACGTTGCATCAGTTTGAGGAAGGAATCGCGATATTCCTCGGCGTAACAATTCGATGCCTGTCCAAGTAGGAAGAAGAAACCGATGATGTCTTTAACATGAATCAGCCTGGACATCTTCTGATACGATTCCGGAGGTAGTCTCGTGGAAATTTCCATCATGGTCTGGAGCAAATGCATTCGTGGTTTGCTCAAGATGTATGTGACGATCGCTATAAAACCTCCGAGTGCCTGATAGCAATTACCCTTCAGGGCTGCAGGTGTACTATCGAATTTGGTCGATGAAGTAATGTCGATCTGGTAAAGTATTGTCAGCTCAAAAGCGCTAAAGATGCCTATAACGATGGTCGACACGATGTAGAGCGGCTTGGAAATCTCGAAGGCCGAAGCGTTGATTTTGTACGGGAATATTCCGAGAACGCGACAGAAAATGAAGCAGGGATACATCAAGGATTGAAAGTCTGTCGCGCGGAACGGCTGCCATTTTTTTCGCACTTTGCCTCTGACTTGTCCTTGTAACTTTGTCGACGGACTAAACATGATCAGCGGGGTGTCGTGGGAGAGTAACGACTTAGGTCGTAGATTGCATTCTGAAAATTATTAATCGCATTATCGGTGTACTTTGGCATTGATGATGAATGCGAGAACCTCTTCTCTGTGTTCAGAATTCACTTTTCCATGATAAATACCAACGCGAACTCTGTTCTAGTAGTCTAAACCCGACGAATTCAAGTTTAAAACTGCGAGCAGTTATTATGCTGAAGTAGCGAGACAGGATTATTTGTTAGCCGTAAAGTAACCATGGTGTTTCTTCGATCGACACTTGTTATCCTTGGGATGCAGCCATAAAGTAATGGATGTGTAATTGTTGCAACACATGTACGACCCATCATTTTGCGCATTTTTTTAATTCTATTAAAAATTAATTCGGATATGACGTATAAAAAGTAGTTTTCAAACTCACTAAAAATGTTTTTCTGCTTCTAGCTTTCTATTACTGACATATCTTTCATTATTTCCTCTTTTATTATTTCAGTGACATATCTTTTATTATTTTATTTGCTTATATATGTATCTGATGACACTGTAAGATATTGTAAAATATCGCTATGCATTAATTATTCTTGAGCGCTTCCAGCATAAAACAGGCTGACTCTTTTAAAAATTTCTACTTTTTACATTGAGATTGTTGAGTTTTGCAGAGGATTTAATACGAATGCGAAATGGTCAGAAACTTAGAGAAAAAAAGAGAAATTCTTTTATCTAAAACAAAATATTTTTTATTTTGTTTCGGCTGAACTGTCTTAATAAACAACCAATTTTCTTGAAGTAAATTCGAAAAATATGCAAAATTCCGAGAATATTTAATAGCATTCTAGCTCTCTCCTTTTCTATTCTATTCTGTGATATTTCAATCTGATTGATTTCTCACACTGTATAATTTCGTATATCAAGAAGAAATTTCGTGTATATGAAGAATATTTTAAAAGATCTTAATAAGATATATCCCTATTTATATACACACAGTTTCAAGAACAACTTTAAATTTTCCGATCCATTTCACAATATTGATTTTATTATGAATTCTAATAATTTAAAATCATGTAGATATATATCGCAATGTTTTTCTTTCTTTCTTTTTTTTTTTAAGTAGTTCCTTTCAAGGACTCCGCATAAACACCACGTGTTACATTTTTATGCGTGAGTATAAAATGCTTGTTATACATCGTAGTGTGATTATTATCGTTTGCAAATAAGGCAAGCAATATGCTATTTTATGAAGCGTTGTATGCGAATACGTAAAAATGTAAAGCGTGTTTCAAAATGACAAACAGCACCGAGCGAAACAGAAATGTTCACAAAAATTTTGCGCATAAATCTTTCATTGTATGAAAAATATTCAAATGCATAATATGATGAATATTTATTTATGCTGAGTAACTTTCAGATCTTAATCGAGCTCTCAAAATAAACGCGCTTGGTACGGTCGTGCTTTTATATTTCGTAAGATACAAAACAATTGTCACAAGCATTATATGAATATGTGTATAAAAGAAGTCTAAAAAAAGATTATCTTCGCGCTTTTTTTACATTTGTATATTGAACAATAAGAATCAAGCAATTACTTGCGCACAACACATTTTAACGATTACGTTTATATTAAAAATCTTTAATAATTCCACTTACTTTCATTCATTTTCTGGATTCTACTAGAAAATAGAAATAAAAAATAAAAAATAAAAATAAAAAATAAGATGTATAAATAATTAAAAGAAAATGATGTAAGAGATAGTCAACCACAAAGTAGAAAACTAAAAAATAAAATTAATAAGTTGCATCTGATTCTATAATTATCTTTGTGATCTGAAAGAAATATCTTTTACCCTTCAGTTATCTGTGAATTCTTTGATCAATTTAAACATCTCGACAATTTCGTCGAAGAGAAAAATCGACTCTTAATTGATCAAAGAATTCACAGATAACTGAAGGGGATATACGATAAATTTAAAATATCTTAAATGTATAATTATTTAGAATATGCTGCAATTTTTTTCTCAATCTTGTCTAATTGATTTCCTAATACTTCAGTTTAAAAATTCCAATTTATTTTTGTTTTCGTTCACTTTAATTGTTTACGTGCGCACGCATACACGTCTTCCATCAAAAGTACGAACGTCATCATATTGACAGTTAACGTTTATTTTTCAAACAACGCGGAAACAACTCAAGCTCGTTGACGGTATGTTTGCATTTCGAGCTTCGTTTATCAACGATAATTTAATGAAGTTTCGTAACGCGGTCGATCCATTATCATAATGATAATGCCCGCATCGTTCACCATCCCTTCATTGTCACTAAAGTACAAAAGACCAGCCATCTTGGAACAATTTGTTGTCTACAGATAATGCTACCTGTTAATAATTTCATCAGTCGGGGAAATATGTTGATTAATTCTAATCTAGATAATAGCATTGCCCTTGCGTCATAAATCGTTTTGTTAATATTACAATTGTTACGCATACGCATTCCACGATATAGGCGTTTCACAAAAGGTGCAGCGGAATAATTTAATGCGTATTGTATATGCAATTGTATTTAATTTATATAATTCATACTATATAATTCATACTCTAAGAAACTTGTGAAAATGATTTGTAATATTCACGATCGCCTATAGATGAAGCCTGAAAAGTAAATATCGACAATACCTTTTCGATCAAAATAATAGATGCGTATCTGTATGTATTAAAAATAAATGAATAAATAAAGTCACAATGAAAAGTATTAGATTCTCAAAATCGTGGCATAAAGATATCTTCAATTCTCGTGTTATCAGAATAGAATAAACAATTAGAATATATTTAATGCGCAGCTGTTATTGACGAACTCTTCAAGAGTTATTAATCTACGTATTGCGCAGCCAGTTCCTGTTTCGTGTATGCACGCATGATTCGTCTTGCACGCGACCTAGATGCGCAAGATGATGGGTCGTATACGTGTCGCAGCAATTACACATCCATTACTTTATGCTGCATCCCAGGGGTGACAAGTGTCGATCGAAGAAACACCATGGTTACTTCACGGCTAACAAATGATCCTGTTTCGCTACTTCAACATAACAACCGCTCGCAGTTTTAAACTTGAACTCGTCGGGTTTAGACCACTAGAAGAGGGTCCGCGTTGGTATTTATCGTGGAAAGGTGAACTCTGTACACAGAGAAGAAGCTCTCGCGTTCATAATCAATGTCAAAGTACACCGATAATGCGATTAATAATTTTCAGAATGCGATCTACGATCTAGGTCGTTACTCTCCCATGACACCCCGCTGATCATGTTCAGTCCGTCGCCAAAGTTCAAAGGACAAGTCAGGAGCAAAGTGCGAAAAAAATGGTGGCTGTTCCGCGCGACAGACTTTCAATCCTTGATGTATCCCTGCTTCATTTTCTGTCGCGTTCTCGGAATATTCCCGTACAAAATCAACGCTTCAGGCTTCGAGATTTCCAAGCTGCTCTACATCGTGTCGACCATCGTTATAGGCATCATTAGCGCTTTTGAGCTGACAATACTCTATCAGGTCGACATTCCTTCAACGATCAAGTTCGATAGTACTCCCGCAGCCCTTCAGTGTAATTGCTATTACGTACTCGGGGGTTTCATAGGAGTCGTCACATACATCTTGAGCAAACCACGAATGCATTTGCTCCAGACCATAATGGAGATCTCGACGAGACTGCCTCCGGAATCGTATCAGAAGATGTCCAGGCTGATTCATGTCAAGGACATCATCGGTTTCTTCTTCATACTTGCACAAGTGACGAATTGTTACACCGAAGACTATCACGATACCTTCTTCAAACTGATAGCAACGTACATCACCCTGCTGGTGTTTCAGATGGATATGCTGTACATGAATTGTGTTTGTGTACTAAAGGCCTGTTTCAATCGCATCAACGACAATCTGACGAATCTGCGAGAACTCGTGGTGAGCGACGAGCCGCATCTCCTCAGACGGATATACCACGAGCAGAGAAATCCGTTTTTGCTAATGGAGCTCAAAGCCTTGAAGAAGCGGCATCTGATGGTCAGCGACACCGTGCAGATTCTGAACGATATTTTTAGCCTGCAACTTCTCGCTACCATAATCATGACTTTCGCTGAAATTACTTTCAGTTTATACTTCTACATAGCGCAATGGCAAGGGAACGTAACCTTCATCGATAAGCAGAAACAGATTTGGTACGCGTACTACATCACGTCTGTAGCATTTTGGTCTATGAAAATAGCGTTTGTAGTGTGGGCTTGCGATACCGGCAAGGATCAGGCCCTGCAGATCGGCACCGCTGTTCACGAAGTGCTCATCAGCACCAGCGATAAGCAGATCAAAGATGAGGTAGTAAAAAATATAATAATATAATTTAATTAACCCTTAACTGGCACTGTGGGGTACCAAAAGCCCCAGGAAAGTTCAGTGAATTTTTTGTCTAAAAAATTCACTTCATTTCTCCAAATAAAACTTTTTTTTCAACCACTGTAAGACTATTTTTTTCTGAAAATATATCTCAAGAGTGTCTAGTTGATTTTTTAGCTTTTAATATAAAAAAATGGAAGAGTTTTGAATTTTTAAGTAAAAATAGAAATTTTTTCACTCTTTTATCTTAAAAAAATTTTTTTTCACAGTCACTATTAAATTTGATCAAAATAACCTATGGCACATGTTAAAACAAGTATCAAAGAATATCTGAGAATTTTTTCAAGTAAAAAAAATCAGTAGCTTTTTCGCAGCAAGCATTTTTTATGCCTGGGGTCTCAAACGGCCCAGTGTGCCAGCTATGAAATTCTGGAGAAGTGTGCCAGCTAAGAGTTAATTGATAATAATTCCACTTATTTCTAAGAAAATATGCGACATTTTCATACATTGAATCTATCGGGTAGTTATTCTGACGTTGCAGCTGCAACTATTTTCCCTGCAAATATTGCATCGAGAAAATACATTCTGCGCGAAAGGTCTCGTTATGGACGCAACACTTCTTACTGCAGTAAGTAATCAATCATTTTGTCTTAATTAATTACATGCATATTGTTTATTTTGTGATTTTGTTTATAGATAGTGGGTAGCATCACCACGTACTTATTAATTTTAATACAATTCTTGGTCACTTCGAAATCTTGCGAGAAGTCTGCAGCCAATAATACACTGATAACTCAATTGTATCAGAAGTAAAACATACGCATAAAGGAATATGTTTTTAAATATTAAGTTACTCTTTTTATCCATTACAAGCAGAACATTGTGAAATCTAATATTTTACATGTGTGTAAAGACACTTGCAAATGTTTTATCACGTAAAAGTTAACAATAAAAAAAAAAGATTTTCTAAAAACTTTTATTTGTTTAAGTGCAGCGTGTGAGATATAGTAATAAAAACATTTCTTGAAAACTATCGCTTTGGATTCATTGAACACATCGTATAATCTAAACTCTTAATTATCCTTGCATTAAAATTAATATTTAATGGTATAGTCGGTTTGGAGTTCTATTCTGAAAATAGAAAAATATATTTAATACTGCAAATTCATTCGTGATGTGAAAAAATATATAATTTACTATTGCAAATTCATATTTTTAATATGTAAAAATATAATTAATGCCAAGTTCCATCTTCGATGATGATATTATCGACAATATCGTAAATTCTACGATGATCAGCAGTAGTTCAGTAATACAGATATAAATAAAAAGGCAATTAAACTTTTGTTTCATTGACGTCACATGGATGGCGATCAGCGCGGAAATTCAGTGATAAATGCAATCTTCGAAGTCTAAAATTATATCTCCACACTTTGCGCTACAGGAGAATGGATTGCACGACAAGCTACAACATATGCGCGTAATTTTTAGACATTTTCTTCGCGGAATCTTCGTCGTCGTCAGCGAGTGACCACGGAAGTGACTTTTGACCCCGTCTATCACTTTGCCATTGCTAAATCGTAAATTCATAATTTCCTTGAATTTTTTTAAAATGTAAATGTGTATTTCGTATTTTAAAGCAATAAAGATTTATCGCTTCGCCGATTCGTTATCTAGTATTTGTAAATAGAGAAGGTACTGTCTTCAAAATCTTTGTTAACGACGACTGATGAAGTAGATTTTAGTGTCGAAGTGATCTCATGGAAATGTATATGAAACAAAAAATAATTTATCGTACGTTATTATAGGTGCAATAATACGTCATGTCTGCAGCGGTTTGTATTGTTCAATAGCAATTCGCGACGGCAACGACGGCGACGGCCTCGAAACTGAGTTTTCATTCACTGCGGAAACATGTGAGATGTAGCCGGATCACGATCTATTGTCGTCAAGGTTAACGTTCTACTGCGTGATGATATCCATATATAGTCGTAAAGGTTAATTTAGACTTAAAGGTTAAGTGCGTTAATGATTTCAATCGGACTTTAATGCGACGCGAGGTTTGGGTCACGGCAAGCAGACGACATATTGTTTATCGCACGCGCGAGAGCCGTGCAAGTACTTGGCAAAAATTTTTCTACGAGTCGTTCTTGTATATATTGTTTTACCCTTTTTATTTTTAAGCCTTGTATCCGATGTTAAAAATCAGTCCGAAATCTCGACCTGAGAAGTGTTCAGCCAAGTAAAATTGTCTCGTTTCCATAAAAACTGCAAATTGATTGGCTACATATTTCTCAGGTCGAGATCTCGGATCAATTTCATCGTGAACACAAGGCTTTACTCTCGTACTTTCTTTCTATTTCGTCTGGAGTCCATAAACAAAATCAAACATGAATAAATATAAGTCTCGAATAAATTATTTCGGCACCACAACATGCCGTTTATTTCAGATAGAACATCGATATAAGTCCAGATGAATATATTTTGACACAAAACTGAATGAAGCTGTAATTATGTAACAGTATGCTGACGCAAATAATTTCGCAAGTAAAAAAATGATGTGTAAAATGTCAACAAACCAAATAAAGTCAAGTGTGACTAATAGCAAAATGTAGGAAGTTTTCGTTAATGCCGCGTTATATAACACAATGTTAAATTGGAAGGAACGTCTCTCCTGTTAAGGTAATACAACTAGTCTATCATTATTACAATTTCCTATTAATTACTTGAGCCATTAATTACTTGTGTGCGATCTAAGAAACGTAAATCAGGCAAGTGAAAATAGTACTAAATAACAATGCTATTTGTACAATATCTTAAACATTTTCGCAAATTTTAATTGACAGAAAAGAAGGGAACTTTTGACAAATGATAATCTCTCCCAATATCTTTGTTTGAAAAAAGTTTGATTCCAATTTCGTCAAAGAATTCATCAAGATAAAATGATTTTTTTCGAACTCGAATTTTTTCGAACCGAACTCAATAGTGTAGAAATATCCAAGTTCGTGAATTCAAACCAAACTTGAATTTTTCCTATGGGCTTTATGAACTTTAACTTGAATTCGAACTCGAATTTCAATGAATTTTAGTTTCATTTTAGTACATTCAACTAGAGGAAATCCTAGGGACCATGGAACCATGTTCGAAGTATGAATTGTTCGACTTGAACTCAAACCAAACTGTTCGATTCGAGTTCGTGATAAATAAGTTCAAATTTTCGGAACTTACGAACGAATGTGTTTATCTACATTACTTTATGCCCAAAAGGAACAATTAATGAGATAGTATTAAAAAACTCAAAACAAAATGTTACTGAAAAAAAAAGAAAAAAGTTCAAGTTAACTTTAATAAGACTCGAACGGTTCAAAAATTTGAACTTATTTAACTCGAACTCGAATAGAACAGTTCGATTCGAGTTCGAGTCGAACAGTTCGATATCACAAACTATTCGCCCATTGTTAAACGTTGTGTCCACGATACTAGAAATCGGTCTGAGAAGTGTTTAGTCAATAAAATTGCCGCTTTTCCATAAAAACTCAGAGTTGATTGGCTACATATTTCTCGGATCGAGATCTCAGACCGATTTCTAGTATCGTGGATACAAAGCTTCAGTCAAGTGATCCTACGTGAAACCATGTAGTGTGTAGCACATGGTGTACATCCAGCGTGAGAAGTTTACGTGCATTTATGCGAATATATGACGTAATAACTGCATCCGCATCAATGCATCGTCTGCGTACTACGAAACGAGGATCTTACACGTCAGCGTACCCGTCGCGATTCTTTCAGACAGTCCAGAATTCCGTTCTTTTGTCTAAATCTAGCGGTGGAATTGCGGGGAAAGAGGTGTGTGCATGGGGGAAGGGAGAGAGAGAGAGAGCGCAAGAGAACGAGAGAGAGAGAGAGAGAGAAAGAGAGAAAGAGTGGAGGAGCATCATGCGGTGCAGCGTGCGCGTAAGCAATCACGCGATTTCGCGATCCCGTCTCATCGCCACGGCGCCTCTGACCGATATGCAATTGTCAGTGCCGCGCCGACCGCCGCGCCGAGTGAACGTAAAGGAGTGTTGCTCTCGCGCGTACCCGCTCGCGAGTAACATCGCTCGTAAATCGGAGCCGCTATTCGGAGAACAGCAGCTGCAGCAGATTCTTCTTTCAGCTGAGCGACATCGTATACTCTTTGATGCGAGTGACGGAAAGCCAAAGTGCTTCGAAGAAACGGACACGTCTGATAAAAAGGAGAGAGAAAAAAAGAGAAGTGCTTAAAGTGCTGGCGAAATTGATGGCTCGCGCACGCGGATGAATGCGCGCGATCTCTACGCTCGTTAGTAGACACTTGAGGATTTGTGAGCGTGTCGAACCTGTACACACGCTACGATTAAAATAAAGTGCAAAAGAGGCGCCGAGAGTTCGTCACGTGTGAAGTTCAGTAAATGCAAGTTCGCGGACGAGCGTCGTGCGATCTGGTATAATACATGCAAAAACGCGGCCTTGTCCGCGGATTTTCGATGCGGCTGCCACCGCATCACAGGTTTTTCTTCGCGGCAGCGAGCATGACGACGAGGTCTAGGATATAAACGAGCGGACACGTAATCGGCGTGCAAGTGGGATGCAGCGATTTTAATTCCCGCGTGAGAGAGCGTCGTCGATTTACGCCGCGGCTTAGAAAGGTGCAAGGGCACCTCTCGAGATCGATTCTCGTTCGACGAAGTAAGTCATCGGCATAATTTTCATATTCGTCTCGCATGAGATGTGAAGCTTCCTGTAGCATACGTTACAATTCTTATTACAACGCTTGGTTTTTCGTATCTAAGTTGTGATATTGCGACTGTTGTCCGGTATTTCGTCTGGTTAATTAATAATTAATCCTTTTCGATACTTTGACCGAATTAAGCCTTAGGGATTAGAATCTTTTTTTGAGCTCTTTAAGAATCTGTAAGTCAAGTCAATCAAATTAGTCAAGGGGAACTTTTTATTTTTTTAGAATTCGATTTTTTTGGTATTTTTTTTAGGATTCGCTAAGCAATCATTATCTAAAAAAAAAATTCTTAGAATGCTATAGTGTTTCGCAATTAACACTAGATTGTCGGAGCGGATCAATTTGACTCATTTACGATTGGGCACATATGGATTTTTGGAACTAAGGAGTGGGGAGGGAAAGGAAATAGTATTTGTATACATTTCATAATTCTATTAAAAACCAACATATGTTTAAAAAAAAAATTATTTAAGTTTTTCTATATATATAGCAATAAAATCATAAATGAGTCAAATTGACGCTCTGGCAATCTAGTATTAAAGGTTAAATTTTGTCACGCACGAAAGAATTTTTAATTGTTTTTTTACGCATCAAATAATAATTAAAGCTTACCGTCTTAATGAATAGCTAATTATCGAATACTTTCGGTCATCGTTAATGCGATGTTTATCTCTTCATTAGAATTCCGGTAATTATCTCTATTAAGATTTTAATGAGGCTGCTTATTATTTCTTCCGTTATTATAATATATTAAATGAGTTTGATGTGCTTAAGCCTTGCGAAATTTTACGACCTACGCTTTCATTTGAGAAATCATATTTTAAGATAACTCCTTCATTTAAAAGTCGCTATCATTAAGAAACCGACGACACAGACAATGAAATAGAAGATTGGGTTCGCGCTATATTTATGTCGGCGCGCGCGCGACTATTGTATCACCAATCTTAATCGAGACAACGTGCCAAGAAATGTGGGTAAAGCATTTGGCGCACTTTGCAGAATTGTTAGTGCACTATCTCTCGTCAAATAAGTGCGTGACTTTTCTCTAACTCGCATAGAAATCCATTTTAATATATGAGAAATTTTGAGTCTTGCTTTTAGTAAAAATTCATTATATCACGGGACCGTTACACAAATCATGATTTTAGACATCACAGAAAATACACTTAAATCGGCTTAAAAATAAAAAAATATTATCCTGAGAAAATCTTTTCTTGACACAAAACCGAGAAGAGGGCAATATAAAACTCAAAAGGACAACATAAGCTCAGGTAATATAAACAAAAAGCAAATAAATTAAAAATATGATGAAACTCAGTATAAATAAAGTAAATAAGTAATAAAAAGACCGCCGTAAAAAGTTTAATTGAGGTTTCACATGCGAATCCACGCGGCGGAAGTCAGTGAACTTTTTGTAGAGTATACGCGACGCACGATAGACGTGACGTTTCCGTTAGACGCGCTCGACCGCGCAATAGTATCTTCGAGTTATTACACGATGTTAGCGGAGTCTAACGAGAATTTATGAACGCGACAATGAGTCGTCTAGTCTTGTCGACAATGCGCGCGGCGAGTTTCTCATACCATTGACTCCGACTATCCAGCTATTCTTCTATATAAAATTGTTCTCATGAGAGTTGATCGCTTTATTCACTTTTCCATTCGATAATGTTGCTCTCGAGAGAAATGTAATTTCTTTACTTGCTGTATATATATATCGTTGTTATAATTCTAATGATCCGCTTTCTTCTACTTCAAACAATACATGTTGGACATAGTTGGAAAAAATTAAAATTAGAAATTGAAAGCTGTTCTACATTTTTAATTATCTTATAATGGATGCGTCTGATTATCTTTTTATGCAGCTTTAATTCTCTCTCTAAATAAAAACAAAAAATTAATTTCTAAATTAAAAAATCAAACGTCACGGACGACGTCAATCATTGTTTGATTCGCGCTTATTGTTCGATTTGTGTTTATCACCACGCAGACCTGATGTGACGTACATAGTGTCGTAACGCAAAGTGGCGCACGCAAAGTGCATTGAAAGCGCCCGAAGATGGATTGAATCAACTTGTGCTAATATTGTCGTTCGATAAATTCGGCGCGAACAAAGCCGATGCTGGCAAAAGCGATGTGCTCGATTATCATCGTGGCGACTCTTGCATGCATGTATACGACGTGATATTTTCTAATTCTAATCCAAGGTTGTTTTCAATCTACATGTGCAGTACGTCGAAACAATCATTGTTGAAACTTTGAATGAAAGGTGTGATTTCGCGTCCGCGTGTTTTGATTCGCGCGGTCGCGGTCGGCGAATTGTCGTGTTCTGTCTGCCAGCGGAACGGCAAACAAAGTAGTTTTACGAATTATATTCGATGTGTGTATGTGTGTGTGTGTGTTTACGCACCACGTGTATGTCAAGGTAGATCGTATTATGTCCATTTATCATTTTCCATTACATTTATTATTTGCCATGGCACGTATGCTAAAAACATAATTAATTATTTTTATATATAGAAATAATTTTTCTATTCGCCTAATAAAATAAGTTATTAGTCACCATGCAAATTATTATCGAACCAGTTAATTATTTACTAAACTGCATAGTTAAAGTGTATATTAGCGTGATGATTATCAAGGCATGTACATATTGCCCATCCTCCTGAGCGCAACGAATGCGGTTTCACCTTCTTTTATTGCACATTAAAACAATAATTCATCTTCTTTCATCGCCGAAACTTCACGAATATAATAATTTTGTGGATATTAAATAAAGCAATAAAGTACATATTTCATGTGTACAAAAAGTTTGATATTTGTAGCGTCTTTTTTTGTTCTTTCTCTCGTTCGATGATTTTTATATCATGGTTTCTTTAGATGTGAATTAAAAAGTTACAACACCACATAATTTTGTATGCGACTTATCGGTGGAATTCACGCGTGTCGCTCAAACGTAAAAATCGGTTTTTGAAGTTATAATTGACATAATAATTGCCCGCACGGTAAGGCATCGCAAAAACACGAAAACACGAAATAATCTATGCATGCGAAGGAGACCAGGAATGCGGATCTACTATTTTTGACCGAAAATAGCGACGTCCGTTTCGAAAGAGAAATCTGATTTTTATAGTTGATATCGCCGCCGTTACGAGATCCGCTCTCCGAGATTCGTTTCGATCACTCGATCTTGTCCTTGTTGTGATAGCCATTGTTACGATTCCAGTCGATCGAAACTCGTGTCGAGCGGACGCGATTCACTTGGGAAAAGACGTAATTTTACGCCTTTGCTGGAACTAATCGATTCACTTTTCCCGAGGTCATTTCGCATACTACGTCACATACGCGTATTTAGATAATATACTTATTAACTCGCAAGTTATAATTTACTGAAACGATGTACTCGTGTCTTACGAAAATTCGCACGATTGACGTATTTGCGATTCGGTCATAAAGGCGAACGGGATTATTTTAATTTTGTTCCATTTGTATGTAATTAAACGAGCAAAATCTCACAGACACACGAGTAAAATCTCGATTTACGTCAGCCCGTTTTCGCGCTCCTTCCTTCGCGATGTTGCATCGCTTTCGAATTATGGCCAATGTTAGTTTTGCGCAGTTTCGCACTTCCCCAATTGCGTCGTTAAGACTTTCCATCTATCTTGTATATCTCAGCGCTCAGTGCTCTGATTGCTACACATCGTGTTGCTTCACTTCTCTCTCAATTGCGACGTAATTCGGAGCTCGAATGTGCAAGAAACCTCGACGAAGTTTTCGATTCACGACGTTACTTTAGGTGACGCTACCTTACATTCCCCACATGCCGGAGGCATTAATTATGCGGGAGGAAAGAGTCCCGCGTATGCGCAACGAATGCACGCATGTGCGATTTGCACGCAAATAGCGACCCCGTTGACATCATGAGGCGTGCATTTTCTTGACTTTCTTTGTGATCAGCACAGACTTTCTGGTCTGATGAAGACGTGCGTTCGGTAGAAAAATATACAATATACAAAGTACAAAAAAGTAAATCTCACTAATAGATGTACAAATATTTTTAACATACAATTACAGTTTCTATTTTCATTTTCCTTATTAAGTCTCCATATTATTCAAATGATCATATTCACATTGTTTTCATAATTATCCCAATTTCTTGCGATGAAGTACGGACAAGTAGAGAAGTGAGAGGAAAGTAGAGAGTCAAACGTTGTGCCGCTCGAAGTACCTATATTTCTAAACCCGATCATCGTTCGTGATTCCCCTTAAGTTGCTGACGAAATCATGATTGCCGCGTTCCGATTCGGCGAGTGATTTTCACGCACTTTCTCTCGCCGCCT
Source organism: Crematogaster levior (assembly GCA_901521435.1). Classification (NCBI taxonomy): domain Eukaryota; kingdom Metazoa; phylum Arthropoda; class Insecta; order Hymenoptera; family Formicidae; genus Crematogaster; species Crematogaster levior. The sequence continues at coordinate 481,119 of CABEGB010000069.1, read as the reverse complement.
TGTCGTGAACGAACAAATCCATTCATGAGAGAGCGGAAAGATAATAATTTTCTACGAGCGTACAAGAGTACCGCGACGTAAGACGCACGATGACAAGTTGTTTTTCTCGAGCTACGTAATGGCACGATGCACGGCGTGTTACAGCACGGAGATAAAATCGGATCTGGGTTGCGCCGCAAGTCGCGAGTGCGTGAGTCAGTCGCTAGTCGCGTCGTCCGCTGGAACAAACAGAATTATTAGGCTGATGTACGAATAACGACTGCTTTGGCATTGACCGATGCATGTTTTTCTACTAGATAAACGTTTCCACGAAACCTGTTACGTAACAGATTCGGCAAAGCCTTCGAGAGAGAATACGTGATAGTATTTTTCAATCTCGAATCAGAGAGCGAACTTTTCTTCTGGGGACATTAATAAGCTGCGTGGTGACATAATCGAGGACTTATTCAATTAAATTCGTTTGAGAAACATAACTTGGAAATGAGAAACATTATTCCATTACTTTTTTATACCTATTTATATCTTTTTTATACCTTTTTATACGCTATTACAGGTCTTTACATATTTTTTTCTGTTCTTAAAAACACGATGCGACGATTTATATATGTAAAGGATCTCTTTCACTTTAAAATAAGGACCAATGAAGACAACTGTTGATTTTTTACAAAATATACAAAGGAGATTGCAAATATGACAGACCTTTATTTCATGAACACACTATATATCAGGATGTAATCCTTTCGACTTACCGCCCGCTGCGAGAAATTGACGAGCATTCGTTCGATCTTCGAGTCACTTTCATTAGCGCAGCGATAGTTAAGATCCTAATTGTCTGGATATAGTGTGCTATTAAATGTCGATTATTGAAGCAAATGTAAAAAAAAAAATTATTTGTCCTACATAGATACGTAAATAATTGCTTAACGTAAATATTCGTACGCAATTATTCTACCCGCTTAACAAAATAAGCGATCACCACAATACAAACTATCGAATTAGTTAGTTAACTACTTTGTAAACTGCATAATTAATTTTCTTCTCTCATTAAAATTATATATTCAGAAACTTTGGAGTTTAGTCTCACGGCAAACACAAATATTTTCGATCTCGATAATTATGCGCATTTATAAGTCGTATGGAATGGCTGTGTCGGTTATCACGCATGACGCGACACTTTTTTTTACGTGTATCGACGTAAACAAGTATAATTTTTTTTCATGAGCTCCGCGACGACACACTCACACTACTGATAATTACAAGTATATACACCGAGCATTCATAAGTTTCCAATAAAGATGCAATCGCGTGTGTGTTAAAAAAATATTTCTCCATAATGTTTTATAGTTTACGCTAATGACACTCCTGAAATCGTTTCTACGATTAATTAATACATAGTGATATAAAATACATAAAGATTTAAAAAAATGTGTGTGTGTGTGTAATCGAAACAAAATATTTCTCAACAAAATTTGGTTTTAATTCTTCTCTAAAAATAATCAGTTATATATAAATTATTATGTTTGGATTAATATTTTAAATTATTTACTCACATAATATAACGTCATAAATCTATATATTAATTTTTTAGAGAATTCTAAGATTGAGTCGAACCGAAGGAAATTTTATTCTATTGCTTTACCTAAATGCCTTGAAATATTTTTCAAGTGCATCATTGCTATTGTGAGTCATGATGAAATATGATGTGATAATCATGATGTGTGTTGACAATGAAGTGTTGTCAATTATTCAAGGAGATCACGAGAAAGGTCTAGACGAGTTAGAGGCGCCCGGAAGTGATCTGTATCGCGAGTGTCCGTTTATAGGCGCCGACGAGGTAACACACGTGTCGCCAAATTAAATTAAGCGCGGCCACTAACGTTGGCAACCGCGTTCTCCTCGATATTCGCATAGAGAATCAGCCTCTCGAGTTACGAATTTTTTTGCCTTTCAACCTTCAACTATGAGAAAATATTTTTATATACAATACAATTCTTTAAAGCGCTGACAGAATTATTATAAATAGGTTTTTTTGCACTTTAAAATATTGGTTTTACTTTTTAAAATTCTTCAGAATAATTTATCCAAGTTTGAGCACGTTCAATCTTGAAGGTTATCAAGTGTCCACTATCACGGATATGAGATATGAGAAATTGAAAACAAATTCATCGGTACTTCTGCAAAATGACACACAGATTAAGTGGTTAAAAAATTTACGATAGGTCGAAATTGGGACATCTTTGGTGTCGATGATTATGAGAAAAGTATTTATGAAAAATATATATTAATAAATTCTGAAAATATCATTTTATATTTAGTTTATCTACATACACACACGTTATCTACATACACACACACGCACACATACTTTACACGCAATATGTCGATTATTAAAAAAATAAAAAATAAAAAAATAAAAAAACATTTATTTACTTTCGTAATTTATATTAAAATATATGGTATTTCAGTTTCCTCAATGTTTCTCTTTAATTTTATCTTTATGATATTGGTAGGTATGATAAAAAATATCGATGTTTTATGAGGAAAACATCGAACGTTATTGATACAATTCTATTTGAGTCTGAAGAAAAAATAAAGGAAAGAAAAACAAAAAATTTAAAGCTTAATTGATAATATAACTTTATAATTGCAAAAGTTATTACAAGATTATGTCAATGTCACATTTGACAATAATATAATAATATGAAAAAAATTTGTAATTTAAATATTTAATTTAATGTATACTATAAAGATACAGAATCTCAGATATCTCAGATTTGGTAAAAATATACATATGTAGAAATAGAATTTTGTATTATGATTGATTTATCATGTCTTATATCTGTATTACGTATATAACTGTATTTATATATATATATATATATATATATATATATATACTGAACTTTGATGTATTATACATATAAAACTGTATTTGCACATAACTGAACTTTGATCATTAAGAAACATTGGAGGTTTTTAGGAAAAACAACTAATAGTGAATTGATTGGACGGTAGGACATTCCCTGTTCGTTCGCTAGTGAGTTTAGTATAATATTGAAAGTTTAATGTAAAAAGTTGGAAGATATTTCATCAAATTGTTCATTAATTGTTAACCCAAACATTAATTGAACAAAAAACACATACGTGTTTATATTTTTTTAGTGAAAGAGAAATCGACATTAATCTTATCAAAATATATCTCTTTTATATGCGATTTCTTGAATTTTATCGCAAGATAAACTTCTTCCTGTTCTTTTCTGAGTAAATAATGATGAAAAAAGTCGATATATTTCTTTCAATGCCACACATTCGTGTGTTACGATTTCTGCGAGAACACAGAAGAAACCATGCACAAAAGTAACGGTTTACCAGTATAACTGCTTGAACAATCCATTCGCATCAGTCATGCAAAACAGTGAACCGCGGTTATAATGCTATTATGAGCGACCGCGACTGCAAAGCTGTCGTGTTTATGGCCATACGTTTCGCTCTCAAGTAGTTTGTAGTATTCAACGAGTATATTAAAATATAAATATATTCCGTATGCTGTCGAGTTGAAAGCAAATATTGTCGAATGCAAACACAGTTTGTAATTTAATACTGTAATAAAGTCTGCGTATCTTGAAGCCTCTAAATGAACCAATACACAGAAAATTTTGTCTTGTAATCATATTTCGAGCATAAACAAGTGCGGCGGAAACGACGCCTGCAATTTTCTTATTCGATTGTAATAAATGCAGTTTGTTTTTCGCACGTAAGTGAGAACTTTTCTCTCTTCAACTTTTATTATCAGTTGTTTCTCCATTTGTTATTGATTCAGTTAACAGTAAAACGAAAATAACACACAAAGATATATTAGTCTTCATGTTATTCATGCATCAGAAAAATCCAAAAGTGATATAATCGGCCTTTTAACCCGTTCTCCCAGAATATCTGCAAAAACTGATTACTTGGCAGGCCGAGAACAGCGGTGTGCATCACATTCATGTGACACAGCGATCAGCTGATCGTCATGGAAGCAACGAAAGTGTAAGCTGCATCCGCGATGGTGCAACCTGAGTCAGAGCGACCGGTTCTGCGGTTTTGTTGCGGCATCGAATTCTATACACAGCGTCATATTACGTTGTTTTTGTATCGTTCTAGCCACGTGCTGGTTAACGATAATTCTTTCTCGCGTGTCACGCGTGTCATGCTTCATTCCCTGATCGATCTCTTTATTGGTTTAGCACAACCCGACGGGTCGATGCAATTTTGCGGATATTATTCTTGTGGAACACGCACATTCGAGTCCTTGCGATTGACACGGCTTGTCAAACCATGCAACGGAAAAAACATTGAACTTTTGAAAATCCATCTAGGAGCTATATATATCTGTAGTTTTAAAATTTAATTTGTTAATTAAATATTAATTGATTAATTGCCGAGTTAATGATTTAATTGTCGATTTAATTGTTTGTGAGAAATTGCAATGAGAATATCACGAATAGTGATATCATTAGATCGGAACAATCATCAAAAGCGAAGGAAATTAAAGGACGATTTAAAGAATTGCAAGATTTTTTTTTTTTCGGAAAGTCCCTTTTAAATATCGCTATACCGTTTTTATTGGATTCGTCGGCAAAGAGTAGGCAGTCTCGCTCATGCATAAGCGATTTTTTTTCGGATTATGGCCGCGCACTGCGTTGACCTCGATTTCGTTGGCACGCACATGGCGCGCTATCACAGCTGCCAAGCACTGCGATATCTCTGCGCACCCGGTAGGCAGCATACACACTCGATAGAACCTCTTTTCTATTCGATGATAAATTGTATATTGTCCAATTACGCAGGATATATTCGTGGTAATTGTGATCGCTGTCAGATTTAGCCGGTCGATTACGATGTTGGAGAACGACAAAAATACCTAACAAACGTCTTTCTATTTGCTCGTTTGGCTTGTACGGGATCGTAGGTGGACGCCCACAAGACGTTCACAAGAAATATCGTTTCATAAACAACAGATATTACAAACGTTGTACCTTGTAACAAAGTTGTATTCTTTTGTAAATGAATAAATAAACACGGAACTATTTGCTCTATTTCTAGCAGCGTGAATCTACTGCACGCTCCAAAATTTGAAGATTAAAAGAAGTGCATTTCTCTCAAAATAATTTATCTGTGTATTGCAATTTCTGTGATTTCACAATTCTATTTACGGTTCTATTTACTACGCACTGACCAGGGTTAATCATAAGTTTCATTAACGTCGTTCAATTGTTAGTTTCACTTTTATCTTTTATCTAATTTTAGTATTGAAAAATTCGCGATAAACCAAGATTAGATAAAACATCGTCACGAGACAACATTGGAGTTTATATTTTAGCAAACAGCAGGCACTTTCTGATCCCACTTACTTTTCACGACTACGAATTCCTCGGAAATCGTATAGACCTCGATTCAACAGAAATGTATAATATAAAGTTCTTATCCTTTTACGTGAATCGATATCCTAGAGCTGGTTCATCTCGTTGTTTGCGTTTGGGATAACGTAAGCCTTTCTCAAGCAATTTCGTGTGAAAAAGTTAACCGACATCGAGGAAACCGGCCTTAAGTCGTGATCTCTCGCGTTCCGGGTAAGCTACGCGCATACCACGTCGATGAGTGGCTATGCAACGTGCCGCAAGCGGATAAGTATGCAAGTAAGCAGGTCAATGTACTCCACCCACACCTGGTCCGTGCAAAATAGCTGGTCTGTCCTTGACATGACGTGAACTGCTTCTCTATCTCGGAGTAGGGACCGTTCGATTCGCTCGGCAAACGAGATTGCTCCTTCGGTTTTCCGCTTTAAAAAAATTTTCTGACAGTGAGTTAGCTCCATGCATAGCATGCATCATATTTTTTGGTGTCGGCTATGTAGAAATTAGCTAAAAATTGAACCTGCCGGTCGCGCTCTTAACTTTTCTTAATTTGCAGTCGGCCATTTGTCACGACTGATTTTCGCTGACAGTATCGCTGCTTTTGTATCTATTCCGAATGTTTGGCAGTTCGCTATTGATCTGTCGCAACTGTGCCAAGTCAAAGAGTGATGCACCGATATATCGATCGATGCGCCTTTAAGTTTACGATGCACCCAGGACCGGTTTAAAGCCACGGCAATCTTTTGTCGACCGAGCCAGCACTGAATGATGAAAACTCTCACAAAAATTTCTATTATTTAGACGACGCTCTCGATGTAAGAAATTTCTAAAAAATTTCTAAAATGTGTTCCAATGCGATTTTCTTGAGAATCTACTGTTCTACTGAAAAGGAATCTCGGAGACGAAAAATATTTTTATATATAAAAATACTTCTTTTATTCCTAAACTTAAAAGTGTATGGATCGATATATCGGTGGGTCATTCTGTGACTTGGCACAGTTGCCACAGATCAAGTATTTTTACATAAAAATATTTATCTTATAAAAAAAAAAAATGAAATTCATAACATGTTTACTGAAGTACGTGCGATAAAAGTATTCTTAAAATGAAAGAAGAAACAAGACTGCAAAAGATGTTTGGTGACTTTTAAACAGTTTTGGTGCGAATCGGAAGGTGCCGAGATACGTTGGACCGGCGCTGGATGCACGCTATAACTTGCACGGCAGACAGCTGCATCCCCGTCCTCTGGCATCCGTGAGATCGCATCAAACAGCGCACGTGCCCTCACGCACAGCCCACGCGCATGATGCCGATGAGGGATCGCCACACGGCGCGGGAATGGGCGCGAAACTTGTTTACGCGACGAAGCAACGTCGTGCATTCCGTGGCATAAGTTGCAGTTATTCAGGGAGCCTTGACTCGCGTCGCCGCCGCGTAGGTGCATCTCGCATATGCAGGCGTGAAACCACGCCAACGAGGAGGGAGGAATCTTGCGGATCACGAATTGTAGATAGGCCGGGATTAATGGCAGATTACCGCGAACGTGCATAAGGCGGGACACAAGTGCGAAAAGTATATTTCTCGTGCTATTGATCTTTGCACCAGATCGCTCTATAATTTCACAACATGTCTATCGCGATCAATCCTTGATATAAATAGAAACAAGAAAAAAGAGATTGTCGATAATCAATGCTCGACGATAAAATATATATGTTTTTTGCTTGAGAAACGTGCTTTATCACGTTGACTATTTTTATCAACTAATTTTTTATTCCAATATCCATAAAATTAAAATCAAGTAAAAAAAAATCGTTTTTTAATTAAATGAAAAACATTTGTGATTCTATCCATCTTTATATCATCTCGCACGTTCAATCTACAATTATTTGAAATTTATCGGAGATGAGAATTCCTTTCTTCCTTTTGAACACGATGTTTCCCCCTTCTATTCGTGGGATCGATGACTATAATAAGGAAGGAATTGCGAGCTGAGTAACAACATGAATCACACGAAACAAGTAGAGATGAATACACATCGAAAAATAATCTTCGAGCAAGACTAATATTCAGACGGAAATCATTTCAGAGAGTTGTATTCTTCCATGATTCTTTTCAGTCCCAAGTTTATTTTTTAAACTAGAAACGTTCGATTTCTAATAACAAAAAATTTAACAAATCAAACTCTCCTTCGCCAGTGAATATTAATAAACAAATTTCAATTGTTTATCAACTCGTCTGGCAAATTATCTGCGTACCACCGACTAGATTTGATTCGCTCATTGGAATGCAGAAAAATCGCCAACTTTAAAATCGATATCGAGTTTAATTTTTCAACAAAAAATTTATTGAATTTTACTACGTCTAGTTTCTTTTGTGCCACATTTCTTCTATGTTTAACGGATTTATTGTTAAACAATTGAGGTATGTGTATTGTTTAATCGAAAGCATCGATATGAATCGATCAATGTTTAACGTTTTTGTTTCGCAAGCACAGTAGGCCATTGTGTGAAATGTGTAGAGAGAGAGAAATGTAATCTTGCGCGTTACTTTTCGCAAGGTCAACGAATCGCCGAGGCTGATCGCCCGCTGGAATTTGTTCGAAAGCGGCGCGGGAGCGATAGAGCCGGTGTGCTCAACATCGTTGAGCTTTATATGCCGCGTGGGAGGTCCGGATCAATGTAGTTTGCGATGGAACGCGAAAAATAACGTCGTGATAATCGCGGCCGGTGGTTTATGGACTGAGCTATCTGCTAGGAATAATGGTGCGTGCGCGTCGGTCGGGGAATACGCGAGGTCAAGCGCGATGGTAGCCTTTTGTTCGTCCAGAGTACCGTCAGGACAAAGGAGCTGCGAAGTAAAATATGCAACCTGCGAAAGAAAGGAGGTGTGCATGGAGATGTTAGAATTTCCCACATGTCGTAGATCTGAAAACCCGATTTGTGCAGCCCAAGTTTCAAGCGCGATCTCACGATTATCTCGGTGAATATTCATGTGTAGAAAGCGTGAACCTAAAATCTCAACTAATAACAATCGTTATGTATATGTGAAGATTTCACGTCCCGAGCACACAGATACATTAATACATTTGCTCAATAGAATTTATCTTATTTTTCTCATTCGATAAAATATTAGCTGTCTTAATCAAAGATATCTATTTACATAGGCGATCTGGAATTTAATGAACATGTGATAGATTCATTTTCATTTTAAGTTGACATTATAATCGCATATATTAAATTAAAGTAACATTATTAATAATGACCCAATCAAGTCGTCGCGTAATATATGGTAAGTTGTACGATCCATCGCGCGATTAGAACGTGTATATTCTGGTCAGCCTGGTACGCTTCACGGACAATCTTATGGATAGGAGACCTGTGATTTCCCCGGCATTCGCATCAGACAAGGTCGATGAGCTCAGGAATCAGCTTGAAGCTATCGTAAGGTATCCACGTAGCGATTTGTTGTCACGCACGAGGGCGTGTTCTATTCCTTCGCAACGAAATCGCCACGTGTGGAAATCCGGTTTCCGTCCTTCCGTCATTTACATCCGAGATTTTTTTTCTTTTCTTTACTTTACTTTACCTGCTCGATGAAGTTGCTTGATAGATAAATGTGTCTATGCTGGGTGCGAGCGAAAGGATACGCTTATAGCTTGGGGGATCGAACAGAATAAAAGTTATCTCTCGGTAAATACAGGCTGTACTCAATCTTGAGAAGTATATAAAATGCGAAGGTATAAATCAACGAGTTTTACGTAGAAATTCCACACTGACCATACTCAAGTTGCATACTTCATACGTTCGCCACATCAAAGTTACAACAGCAATGTGCTTGCCTTTGGCATCCGCGAGAAAATCGCGATACCGTATGCTGCTGGTTTGTAATTAGTATTACGCGCTTCGCTGCTTAGATAAACCGTTCTTGAGAGTTGTCCACATCGGATTCTCTTCTTGCGATCAGAACTTTTTCTCGCCGCTCTTAGTTACTTTTCACGAAGACGTCTGGCGCATTAATGAATTTGCACATTCCTCAGGGAATGTTGCCGTAACGGTGTAGGTCGGCGCGTGGTAACGGTATCAGAATACTTCTTGACGCGTTTATTATCCATTAATGCTATTCGTACTCGCGACACGCCCACGAATAATAGATATTCTATTAACGAATGCTATGCTACGCGTGATGAATCTTGATTAACCAAATCAAGCAAATGGATTTCTATTTAATGCTGACGATGGCGTGACGATAAATCGCGACGGAGATTTTTCCGCGAAAATCAATCGCTACGCGTTCGAGTGCAACGAGTGATCAATTCGCGCGGATCAACAATGTTGATGCGTGTTCATTGCCGGCGTGAGTCTCTTTGTGAGAAAATTTTCGCTGTTACAGCTCTTAAGATTCAATTCTCTCAACCGTTAATGTAAAAACAAAGATAGAGAGGAAAAAGAGACACAGAGAGTCAGATTCACAATTAAAATGTACAATAATTCTGAAAAAATTCTTGCCCGAAAGTTAAATATAAAGGTATAAATATCAGAAACATCGAGAGATATTAATAATGTCATAAATGTAATGAATAAGTTACAATGTTATTAATAAGATTCAAATGGAAAAAATGATTTGCTTGAGAATAAAAAATTGCACTCAAGCAAAGTGCGCGCTATTATTAACGCATTAATAATAGCGAAAATGTGCGCATGTGGAATAAAGGATGCGAATATATGAATAGCATTATAACGTTAAATGTGGCTGACCGAAATGGTTGGTGTTATGCACATAAAAATTATATTTATCGTCGTAGATCGCATCGCAAGTCGTGACAAACAAGTGTCATCGTGACGTCAATAAAGCTGACAAGTGTGTACGATTCGTCGACGCTTTGCTTTTATCTATGCTGATTGTTGTGGCGCGCACGACTTTTGCGATGAATACGCAACGTCACAACTCGATGCATTTTAATGATCCCCCGATTTGTGAGATCGTGATTAGTCGCTGATTGATATCGAATTGATATCAGCTAACATTGCCAATAATCCGGTATCGCGTGTGAAAAACAACTTGCCGACAACTTGCGTTTAATGCCGGTTCATTTTTTTCAAACGTGTCATTTATCAAATATGTATTAATGGTATTTTCTTGAGAGATAGTTTGTTGAGGATTTTTTTGCAATCGACCGATGAATTAACCTTTTACAATGTTTTTCCGTTCCTAATATAGATTCTTTCAGGCATAATACGTATATTTTATTAGTAAAAGTAACTTTACTTTTCGATATATTGTTTTAATAATAGAGATTCGAAATAGGAGTGTAATGCAAAGAAATAATGCAGGAATGAAATTATATCCTATACATTTAGTAAAAAAAAATTTCAGTATTAGTTGTATCTTGTCATGCTCAAATGAATACAACCTTAAATCTTTGAGAATGAATGCTGCGAAATAGCTTCCCTAGAAACAATTTACAGTGACCTTTGTGCAGTTTTACGATTTGTTTGCTTGTTTTTGTTACTATGGCTGAGAGCCAGCAATCTCGCATTTTCTAATACGAGTCTTGTTAGTCAGGCCGCAGTCTCACAGATTGTCCGTTTCTACTGCGTAATTAGAATGCTATTGCTACAGCCAAGAAACGACGTAGGTCGATATTGGATGCAACAATTGATTCTCTAACTGATAGAAGTTAATCAGATTTAATATCACGCGCAAAAGTAAATATATAAGTAATTACAGCAATTAATAGTGGATAATAAGCATATTAATAAGGTGCTACTGAGAAGATTTAGATTGTTATGAATAATGAACTACACGATTTAAATTAAGACTCGGAGAGAAAGGAAGGGGAGAAAAAGAGAGAGAAAGAGAGAGACTCCATGCACTTGCCATGACATACATCACACACTATCGAGATCTCTGGCCTCGCCGACATATATTTTGTGATATCATCGTTTATCGTCGCTGTTAAAAGCGCACGCGTTTCCGCCATCGCGGGAAAAACACTCGATAAGAAGGAGAACGGCGCCAATTTGCGATTTTCATTCGCGCTTTCCCTCCTCTCTCCGGCGCCGCAAAGTCGCTTCTCGTCGCAATTCGCCTACTTGCGTGCGATTGCGCTCGCACTCGCGCCCAGTAGTGTTTTTCCATGCACGCAATAGTGCGCGCGCACGCGTGGAGACACTTTATTTCGCACGCGCGAACGTGTTTACCCTCCAAAAATAGACGGTACAGCTGTCGTTTGATGTTTTGTAGCCTCAGAACTTTTATTGTCTCGTCTCTCCGATGGGGGAAAGATACCTTATTACGCTATAGCACATTTTTCCTGGATAGTTGATTGAAAAACAGGAGGAAAAGGATATATGTTAAGAATATATGTGCAATTAAAATAATTATGTATCAAAGACATTACTTACATCATCATTTGCATTATCATTTTATCAATACACAAATCAATACACAAATTTTTACCTTTTATTAGTAGTAGTTTTAACTGTTCCAAGTTCGCATAGTTTAAGTTCCAAGTTCGCATAGTATCAACGTGAAATAAGAAAAAAACACCGCTCCTAATTCAATTTCAGAATAAAATCCGATGAAAAATTACATCATTCCCACTCGCTCTTCTTAATTACAATGGGGGGGGGGGGATCAAAATTTGCGTTGTTATATTTGCAACAAAATATCCAACGATTTACCTTTGTAATTTCATAATCGTTTTTCTACTGAAGATAACTTTATTTTAGGTCGAAACGTATGTCGTGACATTGTTTATTGAATTTATATATGTAAGCACTAACACTCAGTTAGGTTAGCCCTATTATGTTCCTTTGCTTTTAAAATAAAATAATTGTCTAGAAATTGTACAGAGGTCTTAAAATAATAAACGTTTATAATGTCCATTGATTAGTTACGTTAAAAACTTCAAATATTGTTCTTGGAGTAAGATCCAAGTATTAAATTAAGAAAAAATAGAGATGCGTCATGCACATCATCATGATTCCGTTAAATTACTCCTGACATTTTTCGCCATAGCGCAGTATTATTAGCTTCAACAACGTATTTTCCTTGCCATCGTTAATCACGTCAGTCGCCTGTATTATTTCCCAATGTTTTGCGTATGTATTTTTTCCTGATATCTCCTTCCTAATCTCTTTCTCTCTCGAGGATTAATTCGTGACATCAACTTTTCTCTTTTTTACATTGACATTTCGCTAACTAAATCTCAATAGACTTTCTATGCCGCCGTGACATCGTCAATTACATCATTCGACTATATCATTTCGCAATGTTTCTTCATGTCGGAGGTCTTCCTTCCTCCTGCTGTTTGTTTGAGATAGATATGCAATCGTTCTATTTCGAGTCGTTCCTACAACAATTTCAAATGCAACAGTAGCATTTATTTAGAAATTTAATTAAAAAATATTATTTGAATTATGAATTATATGAATTAAAAATTTTCATTTTTTTGTGGAGTAAGTAAATTAAAAATTTTCTCTTTTATTACAACACAGTTGGGAAAATTTTGCTGCAATAGGATTTCCAAGAGATATTTCATATCACTTCTGTGAATGATGACGACAAATATTATCTTATTGGGTAAACATATTTCAAAAAACAATAATAACGGGGGAAATTGACGTAAGAACACACACAGACATCAATCGATGTGAAAGGAACTAAATAATCCAATCATTGAAATTACTTTGAAATTAACACTCATTTGTAAAATATTTTTATTTTACAAATGTAGTCTGCGTTTGTTCTTACGTCAATTTCCCCCGTTATTATTATTTCTTGAAATATGTTTACTCAATAAGATAATATTTGTCGTCATCATTCACAGAAGTGATATGAAATATCTCTTGGAAATCCTATTGCAGCAAAATTTTCCCAACTGTAATAAAGGAGTGTAATAAAGGAGAAAATTTTTAACAATATAATAATATTTTTATGTCACATTGGACATAATTACGCGGAGCATCGAAATTAACTTAAAATTTTATAGCAATTATTCAGTTCGAGATTATTTAAAAACCGACATTTGTAGGAAAACAACATTTGGAATGTAATTGTTACGATCGTGCTAGATATTACATTTCCCGTAATTATATATGTTACATAATTATGGGAAACATTCCAAATTAACGGAAAATTTCTCGCGTGTTTGGAATGCCGTATGCCGCAAAGTCGCGCCGATTACAAGTCTAGAATAACTTTTATGCACACAAGTCTCGATGCACAAGCACGACACTGTACACCCGCAGCTCAACTTTTATGTACACGCGAAGTCGCGTGCATGGTCGCGTGCTGGCATCGCCATTTCGTGCGGTGCTATTAAAATATTCGTCCACCTATCAGCATTCGTCATCTAGAATAGTGGACTCCACATCCGCCCATGCAAAACGTTCATTTTACCACCTGAAGCGGGTTTCGACCCGAGAGAGCGCTTATCGTAACCGGTAATCAGCATGGAATTAACGTTACAATGTTATCGTATGACGCAACAAACTAGGCTTGTGATGTACATGTCCGAGATCAGGGGTTACGGTTAAACTTGCATACGAATATCGGCGGTATTTGTGTTACGAATTTTTTACATTTGTGTTTGGCACAATCTTTATTTTTAAATCTCTCTTAACGAAGCACAATCGATACGGTAATTGCGATCTAAATTTGAAATATGATGACACATACTTATTCTGAAACAAAAAATAAAAGCTAAATGAGATGTTATCATTATTATTTTCAAATTTTTCTCATATTGTATATCATTTTGTGGTCAACTCGCATTCTCCTTCATTTTATGTGGGCCCAGGATAAATCGAAACAAGATACTCGTTTCGTCGAGAAACTTATTTTGAAATAAAATTTATAAACTTAATTGGCAGCAAACGTCATCTCTTTTGTTATGATAATGTAATCGGAGCAAAGCTCAAAGGCACAATCGACGGAAGAACCGCGGAGCACGTGTTACTGCAGTTGTATATGAGCGATCTTATTACGACAATTAAATACATTAAGGTATGTTGTAAAGATCTTGGAACGTAATGACAAATATTACTTTTCTGTTCCTATCAAAGGAATTTCGGATACACATATACATCATACGTTAAAAGATGTAAGATTATCTGCTTCACAAATTTCACGATTTGCATAATGGAAAATTTGATTTTAATTGAACGACTCATGGAGACAGATGTAAATCCATGCGTTTACTAGTGTAATAAATATTTTAGATCTTTTTTAGTATTGTTTACACTGACGCATTTACATGTAAACGCTAAAGCACGCAAACTAAAATTTCAACAAATGCAAAATTCCAACAAATGCAAAAAACTGTATGCACTTACTGCGATATCTATTTCTCGGTATTTTTGCAGCTCATTCATAATCAGAATCGGTATTACATAAATCAGTATTACATAAAGATTTTTTTTTATGGAAAAGATTCTGAATGACAGTGACGAAAGTCAGAGCGTTCACGCAAAGTTCAGTCGATCTACGTTTGATAATATCTTATTCATGCATGATAACGGGGGGGGGGCGTAGGTCGGCTCGTACTTCGACGCCTGTGCAGTATCTAAATTGCGAGCGTTTCGTCATTCGCTCGGTCGTCTTGTCTTCTTTGCGTCGTTCGCCTCGAGATGCCGGTGCGATATTTTGCGCCGCTTTCTGCATAATTCAGTCGGTACGACGTATAAACGGGGTTAAAATATCGTCAGCATCCGTTCACGAGGACCGAATCGTCGCGTCGCGATGAAATTTAGGAACGACGTATAGGAGGACAAAAATATATTCTATTTAATTGTATGCGCAGATATTACGTGTACACGCAGATATTTCCTAATTTTGCGATTTATAAATACGTTGTGCGGTGACGAAAGACAGAAATTCGAGGTACGCCATGAAAAGACGAGGGGAATTATTTTCATCCTTCACCGCACAAACGACTGCACAAATTCATCAGTGGAACTGACGAACGCGTCGCTGTCGGTCTCCCTGAAGCTGCATTGGGCAGATGATACGTCGGGTTGTGTCGCGACGACATTTGTACACATTTTACTCGTCGGTGAGCTGACGGACGAGAAGCGACGACCGTGTCGTCAGGGATTCCGCGCGCAGTCTTTTTTAAGCGAAGCTTGAAAAGCATCGCTGCACATGTTTGGCAATCCGTGAATTGATTCTTGTTGCACAAAGTTACAGGACAAATTTTAAAGAAGCAGCTGTAAGTCCTGGTTTTACATTTCGTTAAAAAGATATATGTATATTATGTTGAAAAATACAAGACTACATATTCTTTTAAATATCATAGTAGAATTACAAATGTAATAGACTATTAATGAGAATTAAAATTAAAAATTGGACATTTACATGTATCTCGTATGTATTTAACATTGAAATATATATAGATGTAATCTACGTTATTTTTAATTTATTTTTTTATACCACGAGAAAAGAAAAAAAATATAAAGTATGTTATTTCACTTTTGAAATAATACAATGAGATTTGACAAAAAAATAAAACTTATTTAATAATATCAAGAATCAATCACTGGTGTTTCTTATTTGCAAGTTTTGGTCCACGCCTCACATCGTCTATCGGCTCCGTAGTAAAGAAGCATGTCGACGCGTTCAAGTAGCGTGACGAAATTCGCCGTGCCCAATTCCGCCCCGACGAAACGCGATGGTTGTTTTATACCCTCCGAAGATACGACCGGAGTTCAGACGTCGCGGCGGCATCCGGGCGCCGACGAGTCTGGACTTTTCAAGCGTATAACGGCCCCTGCCCTCTCTTGCCCCCTTCCCACTGTCCACTTCGCTTTTCAGACGTAATCCCCAAGTTGATATAAACTGCACGCAAAGATCCGTAACTTTGGCACATTTAACAATGTTGCACCAGCGACGGAGTGAACATGCGAAATATCATCGGGTCGATAGCATTTAAATTACACACAGTCGTCGTAACGACTCTATTCGTCGAATATAATTCACGAAGAATGTTTCTGAGTGAACAAACTCGTAAATATTCTTTTTGGATTAATAAAAATTTGTTAAAATAAAATTTATTGCATGCAAATTTATTACATTTTTTGTTTTGAACTCAAAAAAATCGCATAAACCTAGTAACGTCTAATTTAGTAACTATGATGCAATAAAATAAATGTGCAATAAAATAAATTTCTATTGTTATTTTTAAAATGCCGTTGATAATATGACAAAAACTTGAAGAAAAACTTGACGTCCGAGTCTGAGATCGAATTACACGGTCATTTTCTAGATGAACTTATTCATGTCCAGTTGTCGCTTCTTTATAGACAGTCTTATACAAAGCGAGTCACGCTTCGTTTATGCTTGGCAAACTTTAATCTTTTCAGGTCGAATGCGCTTAAATCACGAGTTATCGTGCACATTAATGCTACAGGCAAGGAGACCCCGATGGCGTTTTTCTCGTAGTTTATTTACTGTTCGTAGAAACCGGAAGTTCTCTTGCACAATGCAGCGTGTTCTATCGCATGTAAAAAGGCGCCTTGTCGATCGTCGCGAAAGCCAGCCGCGGGGAGATAAGATTAGCCGGTATTCCCGTTGCTCTAACACGTACCTTCGTAATCCCACGCGACCCTATCGCCCTACGCCACATCACCCTGATAACGCGATATCGCTCATGGTACTAATAATGCGTGATAAATATGAATGCATTGTTGTGCGCAATTTCTTGTCGCGCACAAGACTGACTAGAGTGACGAAAATAATCTAAATTAGAAGTATCTAGGGACCAAAAAGAAAGCATAATAAGTATGCGAATAAAATTACACTCCGACAAGTTACAGCGGATATATTTACGACTTTTGCATGTTTAATTCGGGCCTTAATCTCTCAGGTCAAATTGCAGAATTGATCTACCGCGTTCGCACCGGATGCGTTGAGAGGTCATATATGTATATATGTATATGTGCGTATATAAAACGTAAACAAAAGGAAGAGCTTTTTTCCTTTTTCTTCTCATCAGGCACTTCATAAAATACAATGCAATCGTGGCCCGGGTTGCGTGTCGTCACGATTATTTTCTAAACGGAATGCTATAATGTGGATACTTTCTAGATGTAATGTCAAGTACGAATATTGTTCGTATGCCGGCTGATTCAGGAAAATACGGCGTCATTTCACGATCAGATACCTGAGACAATCTGAGAAATGTTTTTATTCGCTTACGCATATTTTTATTAGCCTTTCAACAATGTTTGTCATGAATTCTTGATGTAGACGGAACAAACACGTTTCAAATGGCAAGAAATTGTTGATGGTGAAGGAATACATAATCAATTGGAAAGGTCTCGCGACGTTATTGTATATATATACCTGACGCGAGATACTACTTTGTGTCTGTCGTTAAGTGTCTTTTAATTGGTTCGGTTTATGATTTATTGTAAAATGTATTAAAAAATGAGTTTATAAACTCGTAGTATCGATCTGTTTTCAAATAACATCGCGATTATAGCTGCATAAATATTACAAAAAAATAACGTTTGAAGAGGAAAAGAGAAGGCAATTGCAGAGAAGTTAATTGCCACATCATTGTGTGTGTTTTTCACTATTTTTTCAACGTGTCTTGGTATAATGTGATCATTTCTAAACAAATCGTTTTATTATCTTACGGATCGATCTCGGTCGTGACTAAATTAATCCATTTCTAACGAGCAATCTCAATAGAACGCGCCGATGTTTGTTGCAGGATGAGAAGGTCACGATGCTGAGACCCGGATCCGTACTGGGCCTGCTGGCCCTTGTGGCCGTGCTGAAGATCGCGGACTCGAATCGTTGTCTGACAATGCTGGAAGGTAAATCGCCGGTCATTATCATCGGCTTGATCGTTGCGGCTCAATTACAGCGCATTTGTCAGCTCCGAAAATGCGATATCATTGCCACGCCATCAGAGAAACGGCGCCACGTGGAATAACCCACTAATTGCCGGGATGGTTAGGCGCGGCTTAAACATTAATTGAATCGCTCTCACGATTCATCCGTACATGATCACTTAGTCGACGAGTAATTAGATCGATATGCCTCGCGGCGTATAAAAGCTGAATACATTCCACATGGATTAATACCGCGTAGTTTACTCACTTATTATAAAGTGTTCAAACATAGTTATCTCGCGGATTGGCAACGGCCGGAAGCGTTCTTGCTCCGGTTATGTGTTTTTATATTGTATGAACAGCAGAACGACCTTGTTTCTACATATGTATTTCTACATAAGCATGTCTACAAATATGTTTTTACATACGCAGCGATTTTTATCTCGCTCGTTTCCTGTCAAACATAATCTTTTTATCGTTCCTGATTGAATCGCGCAAAATTCCTTTTTTTTCGGAGGTTCGATTTCTTGTGATTATTTTAAAATGTTTTAATTTGGAATTTTCACAGAGGTCAATCCAAAGAGAGTGATCCAACATGAGGGTCGTTTCTTGAACATTCAGTTCGAGGTATCGAGAAGAGTGACACAAAGGTTAGCGTCAGAGATCATGAAAATCTTCCTGACCGAAGTATTGGGCTACACCGACGTCGGCATTGTCGAGAAGGATGACAACTTTAATGCGTCCAAAGTCTTCGAGAGATTGTCTGAAAGGACGTATATCAATAATTATAAAATGTAAGACGAATAAACAATTGTAGACACGTTGTGTAATGGTATACTTAAATTTACAATTTACTCCTTGAATGTCTCGCGGTCTTTCTTCTTCGATTCTTGGATTGTAACAAATATCATATGCATGAATGCAATAACCCTTTGATTACTTGTTTTTCAATAAATTCGTAAACTGACTGGCTTTTTACAATATATTTGCGTAAAATGAATAAAATATATAATTTTGATATGTATACGCAAGAAATAGCAGAGCATTCATATGAGAATACTATATCAAACTGTGTCAATAGCTGTCAAATTAGTCGAGAATATCCAGAGAACATTATAACGTCCTAAAAACATCTTTAATACATGTGTCTTCTAGACACGTGTGTTGTCTGGGTACTTACTGTCGCAAATATACTCTTCTTCACCGAGTGATTACATTCTATCTATCGAGTGCTCTTCCTTATTTAATAGTATTTATTTTTATATTTTTATAGTTTCAAATAAATTGTATATTCTTTTCGGAGTACAAGATATTGCAAAAGTTGTACATATTAAATTTTTTTCGAGTTGTTTGTAAATACTTCGATGTTGTTTTAAGATGTGTCAACTGTTGACAATATTTTTGATGATACAAATGTTACAAAATAAAATATATAGTTCAATTGACATTTGACAATCATAAGAGGGGGAAGTATCAGTTTTCAAATTCAATGTCTTCTTTTTGTACTAGTAGGTGACAATTATACATGTTAAACTATCGACATTCTGCGATATATTTAATATATCCTTTACTGTTTTGAGAGTATTGTTAAAAGATTGAACTATTGTAATCAACAAGCTTATATCATTTTTATTTTTGTGTCGAAAAAAATGTACACGGGTTTAAACCGGGCGATTAACATTCCTGTCTCAATCACAGAGTTCCACCAGAAACGATGGTGAATATGGAAGTGTGGATTCCGCCGCAACAGGACACGTCATCGCTGCTGAGAAACTACAACGTGCGAGAATGCGGCTCGATAGCGCCAACGGGTCACTTCGGTTGGTTCGTTCCGGAAGCATTAGCCAGACCCGATGAAAGTTGGTTGGTCTTCTCCAAGCTGGAAACTGCCAGCAGGTTCGCCGTCAACGAGGCATATATGCCGATCGTCAAGAAGTTCATGATGAACGCAATTACAGGGGAATACTACTGCTACGATACCTTTTGCCAGCACGGGATGTACATCCCGGAGCAATGTCACGGCCAAAGTCAGCAAAGGCCGCCGAACTGTGCGTTGCTGCTAGCCGAATACTCTAATGTAACTCGTTTTGTAAAAGAACACATCGATCAGATGAAGCTGTACGTCAAGGTAGCGTGGGTGGGTCCGAATCTCAAGCATCTGACCAAGTACTTGACCAGAGAGTACATGCAACATGCGCAGAACTCATCGGCTTCCATCGAGAACAGGTATTAATTTGAAGAATATATCATTATTTTCGAAATATATCGACCGATCATGAGCACTGATAAAAGTACTCATAAAAAATGGGGCGTTATAAAATTTTTATAACAAAGTTTCTTTCAGATCACTGGTAATCCTGCACTATACGCCCAGCAGCGTGATCCCGAATGAAAGGGAATTTATAACAATCAACTTTCCACGTTGCGGAACGACAAAAGATCCGATCGGCTGCATGTACGAGTCGAACAGGCTGACGAAGCTGGTGTGGAGCAGATTGGAGATGATCGCGAAGATCGCCTACCAGGCGATAAATCGTGCCAAGTTTGAACGAGAGATGTATGAGGATTTGATCACACGTCGTATACGAGCGTCTGAGAATGTCTCAGATGAACAAATTGCCTGCGACTGGTTGAAGGATAATCTGAACTATACCCTAATGACATGGAAGCCCAGCAACGATGACAAGAACACCCTTTACGTGGGTGGTATATTTCCTATGAGCGGCAACTCCTACATGGCCAAGTCAATTATGATCGCTGCTACGATGGCGAAACAAGTCATTAACATTAACAACACCCTGCTGAGAGATTATAACTTGACTCTGTTGGCCAACGACGGCCAGTGCAAGTCGGACATGGTGATGAAATCCTTTATCGACTACATCATACACAATTATTATCAGAAATTAGTTGGGGTGTTGGGACCAGCTTGCTCGGAAACCGTGGAACCATTGGTTGGTGTGTCGAAACATTATAGAACGGTGATCATCAGCTACAGCGCCGAGGGATCCAGCTTTGATGATCGTAGCAAATATCCGTATTTCTTCAGGACCATTGGCGAGAACAAGCAATACAAACATGTCTATGTACAACTCTTGCAGAGGCTAGGTTGGCGTCGAGTGGCTTCACTGACGGAGGATGGACAAAAGTACACCGAGTATATATCATATATGCAAGACATGCTCAGGGACAACAGCATTGACTTTGTGGCGAATGTCAAGTTCCCGAGAGAGCGAGAAACTGACATGATGACAGTAGGTTTAATTCGATTTGTGATTTATTATTTTTGCACAATTAATTTGTTTTGCACAAATACTGGAAAAAATAAAATATTAAAAACTACTAATTTGAATTATATTATTTATAAACTATATTTATATATAGGCAAGCAGAAACAGGGACAACTTGTAGGTGTAGCCTTTAATATTTTTTATGTAACATGTGCAAAAGTAAATATCTGAACCGTAATAAATAATTTTGCGATATTAATTTTCAGTATTTGCAAGGTTTGAAAGAAAAACGAGCAAGAATTATTATCGCAGACGTGTACGGCGAGGTAGCTCGTAAAGTCATGTGCGAGGCATATAAATTGGAGATGACAGCTGTCCAGGTAATAATTATAAATGATATCATTTTCTCGTTTTTTCGAGTAAATCGTAAAAACAGTAAAATTAAATTCAGCAAATTTAGCCATTTAATTGATTTGTATCTTAATTAATTTGTATCTTTAATTGTTTCTTAAAGGGTTACGTCTGGTTCCTTCCGCTTTGGCTCCGGCCGCAATGGTATGATACCGATCACTATAATAAGAAAGAAAAAGAAAAGGTAGCCTGCACCACGGCCGAAATGATAAAGGCCATAAACGGACATCTCGGTCTATCGCACGCGTATTTCGCTCGGGATGACGATATAATGCAGGAGGGAATCACTGTACGCGAGTGGCGTGAACGTTACGCGAACAACTGCCGAGTTCAGAATGAGCAACCCTCTAACTACGCCGGTTACGCCTACGACGCCATGTGGACTTATGCTTATGCCATAGATCGGCTTATCCGTGAGAACCAAAGTTATGTCTTCGATCTTCATAGCGAGCATACGGTCAATCGTCTCACGCATATTATCGGTGAAACCGATTTTTATGGGGTTAGTGACGCAAATTTATCGATTAATTTATTATTAGCAACAACGATAAAAAATGTATATAATAATCGATGATTTTTCTTGCAAATTTTCGTTAAAAATAACTTGGTATTATGTCAACGAATTTTTTTGAAGCATATATAAACAAAATTATGAATTATGAATACTAATCAAATATGTTTTATTTTTTTCAGGTATCTGGAAGAATAAAGTTTCTAGGCGGACCATCGAGATATTCTGTTATCAATATTGTCCAGTTCATCGATAATAAAACAAATGTTGTTGGTAATTTTTACCCGAATATCTCGGAAGCCAAGCACGAAGTAACAGGCGGCACTTTGGACTTGAATATTTCGGCTTTTGTTTGGCTATCGGAGACGAAGCCTGATGATGGTTCTGAGCCTCCGTCGAGATGTGTCCTAGGAGGATTGGCGGAACTGTTAGACGTTTCCTGCGAAGTAGCGATTGTAATCGCTAATATTATAGGCTTTGGCCTTCTCGGAGCAGTTTTGATTATCAGCTTTATCATCATTAAACGAAAGTACGTTTATATTATAATCTCATTATGCTATACTTATTATTATATATCGTAATAGAAGGAAACTAATTTCTTCAAAATATTGTTTTTAAAAATTTTGTTTAACTATATCTTCTCTTTTGTTATTCGTTTAGTTACGACAAAAAAATGCAGATCCACGAAAAATATATGAAGTCCCTGGGCATCCTATCGCAGATGGATACTTCCAGTTTGGACGTGTGGGAAATTCCTCGAGATAGAGTAGTGATCAATCGAAAACTCGGAGAGGGAGCCTTCGGTACCGTTTACGGTGGTGAAGCTTTCTTCCCTGAAAAAGGTTGGCTAGCCGTCGCCGTAAAAACTTTGAAAGTCGGTAGCTCGACCGATGAAAAACTCGACTTTCTCAGCGAGGTCGAGGTAATGAAGAAATTCGAGCATTCAAATATCATCAAGTTATTGGGTGTGTGCATAAAGTGTGAACCTGTGTTGACCGTGATGGAATTCATGCTTTATGGCGACTTAAAAACCTATCTGTTGGCCAGAAGACATCTGGTCAACGATCGAAGCTACGAAGATTCCGACGAGATCTCAAATAAAAAATTGACCGCCATGGCGTTAGACGTCGCTAGAGCGCTCAGCTATTTAGCGCAATTAAAATACGTTCACAGGTGATTCAAACAAATATAAATATTGTCTGTGATAATATTAGCTATCATAATTATTGTATGTTCTTAAACATCCTGTTTTTTCTTTCCGTTAGGGATGTTGCCTCGCGCAATTGTCTGATAAACGCCCAGCGGGTAGTAAAACTCGGTGACTTCGGTATGACGAGGCCAATGTACGAAAACGACTATTACAAATTCAATCGAAAAGGTGAGAGAGTGCAAATCTTGTTTCTATCTTTATAGAATATAACTTATGATTTTATCGAGTGTATCGTAAAATTTGTTTCGCTCAGGCATGCTACCGGTAAGATGGATGTCTCCGGAGTCGCTGGCACTAGGCATTTTCACACCAGCATCTGACGTCTGGTCTTACGGCGTACTGCTCTACGAGATCGTTACATTCGGTAGCTTTCCTTTCCAAGGGATGAGCAATAATGAAGTGCTCACGCATGTGAAGGCTGGCAATTGTCTCACCGCGCCGAAAAAAATAAAGCTGCAGCTGTAAGTAATTGACACCTCAATGTGACTAATTGCTCGTCATGTAATTTCGTTCATCACGCGGCTTATATCTCGTGTTCTATTTGCAGTGAGAATTTAATGTATTCCTGTTGGAATGTGGACCACACAAAAAGGCCATCGGCACCGGAGATCGTTGATTTCCTGGCAATGAATCCTCGCATCATCGCGCCTTGCCTGGATGTGCCCCTGTCGAGCGTGCAATTAGAGCATACTGCGCAACTCGATATACAGCTACCGGAGAATAGTCGGAAATTTTCCGTTTTGTGGACACAGCGTTCATCTTCGCAGACACAAGGACTGAAGTTTCCGAATTCGCCGACTTCGCTTCTGCTGGACTTGAACGGGCAGGACGATGATCAGACTTTGGATTCCCTGATCAGTCAATCTTGCGAGCAAGATAGTTCTAGTCCTCTGCTTCTTTGTGATTCCACGAGAGCCTCGGTCTTGAAGCAAGCGTGGCTTCATGCGAATTCCAACGTCAAAGACAATGAGCCTCACAGGTATGTCAATCTTCAACCGAGTATGTTGAAATTGTCTTGCGAAGCCGGCATAAACGGTAGTGCCGGAAATATCCAGATGGAAGAAAGAACGTCCATGTTATCCAAGAAGAATATTGATACTGATGACGTGTCAGCGCTCTGACAAGTAAGTAAACAATTTCATGAAGAAATTGGGAACTAGTCAGGTGCCTTGAGGTACATTCGATAAAAGAGAAATGGCTGTACAAGATTACGGTCAGAATTCATAAAGATGGTGATCATTCCGAATTGAAGCAAGGAAGTTAATACATGAACGATTTCGAGCTTTCGTCGAATGTAATCACCAAGGTCATAGTAAAGGATTCTTTAAATCGAGAGAGAATCAACACTCTCTCTATGGCATTTTAATTAACTAACCAGATATTCCTTTGAAATTCTTTTAATGGTGGAGAAACTAAATCAATCAAATTGATTGTAATCTAACTTCACAATGAAAATTTTCTCTTATGAGGGAATTCCTATTGCGTTTTGAATATAGAGCGTCCTAAAATGTAAATACTGGTAGCGAAATTCAATCTTAAATGAAAAACTTCGAGATAGCCTAAGTAAAATATCCATTTAAAAAATCGAATGTAATTAACTTAATCGAAATGTAAATTATTTAAAAAATATGATCTTGCCGATGGTATGCATATTTTTACGGACATAATATGGTAAATGCGCACATAAATTATAGCGTGTTTTCAGCAGCTCAAAACGGAAATATTCAAATGGAAATATAAAATTAAAAAAAATCAACGAAGAAAAACGAAAGTATCAATTCAAATATTGCAGAGTTGGTACAAAGAGTATGTATATTACTCCAGACAATTAGTTATCGATGGCGAAATTAATTTACTGGATTTTTGAGACTGATCTGACCGTCGCAAACACGGATGACCGACATTCGTCATCGCAAGCAAGGAACGAAAGAGTACAAAAGAGAAGAGCTGCTTTCATAGATGTGAATTTCGCAATGAAAGAGACGATCGACGTCGGTGCATCCTTCATCCAGCAGTTCTGTCATCTTCTGCTCAATGCATCTTTAAGACTGACTCTCGAGATGGAAGGGACGCATCGTATATACGTTCTTTATCTTTTTTCCTTTTTTTTATCGAATCACGTTTCGAAAAAAAGCTAGTACATTTGAATAAATTCAGTGTTTTGCGAATGGCGATGTGTTCGCGTAACCATGACATTTTAAAAAATTGTTACACATAAAAAAGCCGACAATTTTTTCTCCTTTCTTAACCCTTTCACTATTCAATCACTTGTGATGGTACAAAAATGTATAGGATATATTAAATGTTTTCAAATAAAATTAAAATTCTTAGTGAAGGTTTTATACGGAAATCGACATACGCTAGATTATATTTATTGCATTTTATTTATATTTTAATATTAAAATTGCAATTAATTGTAAAATTGCATTATATTGTTTAATAAGAGAAAAAGTTATCACTATGGCTAAAGGAAAACATACTATATGGACAGTGAAAGGGTTAACTTCTCCTCGCGAATGCGATTATGCGTTTGTCGATCATCCGTCGCCATCGCATTCACATTCACATCATAATTTAATTAATATCGTAAGACTAATCACCGACTGGCTGCATACTCGATCACAGATGCGATCATTTATTGATATACGAGTGGATTTCTTGCGAAAGATTTTTATATGGAATATGTTTCTCGTTAAGGGTCCACTTAATAGCATTCTTGTATAAAGTAGTGTTGGCAGATGACACATAGTACATCCTATTTTGTATAAATGAATTCACTTAAATATATTTGACCCTTTCCGGTTTATTTTATTAATTTTTGACAGTTCTTTTAGAACAGTTTTATTTTTTATGTTCCTGCATTCTTAATGTAAATAAACGCTGAAAGAAGATGTATGCAAAAAATATATATGTTCCTTATTTTTCAAACTAATAATTATAAAAAAGAATTTTGTGAAACTCTCCATTCACATATCGCTTTTTTAAATAAGTAAACTTATATGTAAAGTAAGCGTGCCATTTGTTAACAAATACAAAAAATTATGCAAATGTTATTATATTCATGTAGAATTATATAAAGAGCTGGAAAGGGTTAACTTTCAGCATCCGCTGTTCAATTTAATGACTGAATAGCTGTACCATTAAGAGCATTCACCGGAAACACATAAAACGTCAAAGACTCCGAAAAATATTTTTTAGAAAAATATTTTTAATTCTCGATTCCAGTTCGTATCTGTTCGTGCATGTTCGGCCGCATTGCGACAAATGTGTCCTCAATATACTGCTATACTGTACATAGTAATTATATCGCGTGCATTATAAAGCAGTATATATATTCATTTTCAACATCCAACAATTTTATGAAGACTTATTTCATTATATAATTTTTTAATACGTATAATTTATGAAAGCTCAAAAAGATAAACAAATGTCACTCTACGAAGACAAAATAAAAGTGTGTGTGTGTGCGCGCGCGCGCACGCACACACTACACACACACGTACACGTACACATATAGATATATATACATATAGATATATGTATATATAAATAATGCAGGGTGAGTTAAAGAAAAATGATTATTTATTTTAAACTATTTTGTTATTTAAATTTTTTTATGCTTTATGTGGATAGCGGCTTTTTCTAAATGTATTGTACAAAGAATCGTTCGTGTTTATAGCAACCTTTATACATATATATGTACAATTTATTATGTATTATGTATTATTTATATATATGTACAGCTATACATGTATATATTATTTTTTTAAAATATAGATATTACGCAAACATCTCGCGCACATGCGCATCACAACGATTAGAATGTTAATTATTGTCATTTGCGTAGAGATATGTTTTTTTTACGACTCATTTGATCGAAAAACAATATTCGCGTATCTCTCTTCAGCACATATAGATAAAAAGAGCCTTTACGTTTGTATCGCGACACGTTGCTATATCCTTCCTTTAGTAGTTAACTTTATAAAAATAATCTTAGCGATTTTGCCACATATATGCGATTTACTTTTAGAGTACGTATAAGATGAATTTACTCGCTACGGATATACCAATGTTATTTATTGTCGAATTATATTGTAATTTTAGTCCACGGCGAATGATATTCGCAACGTATGTTCCTCGAGCATATTTATTTATTGAGCTTTCTGGAATTAAATAATATTAAACACCTTTGAATTTTTTTTATTGCTCATATGACCATTCTCTTTTATATATATAGTATATTTAAAACGATTTGAATTTACTTCAAATATTAATATTGGATAATGTTATGCATTACCTTTTGTTTTATAAATGTAAAACTACACATGTAACATACATCTTTCGTGCATTGTACATACTTCAAATTCCTTGTATAATAACTGTATCAACTGTACCATATTTGTCATTAGTTATTGGAATCTTTTATAATTTTGGTTAAAATTTTATAAGTATAAAGAGAAACAAGATATTATGTTCTAGAAATCTAGATAATAAACATGTACTTTACAAGCAAGTCCATAGTCGTTGTTTGCTCCTTCTATATAGCAACACACTCGTCTTCTATAACATGTGGGATAACTTCATTCAGGCTAAAAGGCTTCATTCGGATTTAAAGTATAATATATCAATAATAAAAGAGTAAGTTATACGTAAAACTATTTCTTGATAAATTATGCATCAAAACTATGTACGAAAAAATTCAAAGCAATGATGCATCAATTTATTGCTTGTACTAAAATAATATTTAAAGCATCATCAGTAGTTACAATGATTTCAACAGTCAGCTTAAACCGGTTTCTGTTTCTTCCGACAGCTTGCGCCACCATGAACTATTCTCGTCGAATCCGTAACACATACACGTAACACATACATACACGTTTTGAATAAATTACACTGTCATAAATACAATGTCAAAATAGTTATAAAACATAAAACCAGCTTTGACCTGCTTAGTTAATTAATTTAATTTTAATTTCGAAGAAATTTGAATACTTGAACAGAATTTGCAATGTGGTTTTTAGCAATTAAATGTTAATGTGCATTGTAATATTTCAATTATGCAACAGTTAATAATGATACCATTGCTGGATATGTTGCGTGTGAGGTAATCTGTGATTCGTAATTCGCAAAAGATATACGTACATGCAAGGCAGTTCAGCCTTGCATGCCATAATATCTTCATTGTCGGCTATTTATTTAGCAGCAGCCTAAAAGAAAGAAAAAGACCGATACTCGAGAGAACTCTCCCCGACAGTGTACGCTGTAAGTCTTCCCGGGTGACGTTTCCGACGCGTATATGCGGGTATTCACGACCGAATACCACAGATTATTCGCGATAATAACGGCAACTCGGTATCTTCGCTGCGCAGCTACTCGCACGTACTCTTCACGGCACACGTACATGCATTCCGTCCAAATGATCAAAAGTCGTTCAGCCGGCCCATTGTTTACACGTACATCGTGAACTAGCTTCTCTAGCTTCTCTAGAGATGAAGATAACATCGTATATATTCCGGCGGAGACTACGGGGGGTCCGCTCGCTCTCTCTCGCAACAAGTCGCGTGTTCCTACCTGTTACGACTGTTCTCAGGAGCCCGGTCATTATAATGTTAAACGATTCGGTAGAGATCCGTGTTAACGCGCCTCTTGCATCAACGAGTTCCTGCTCTTTCGATATGGAACACGGTTATCGTCACGTGATTCTGAAACGGTGAGTTGCGCTACAACGCGCTATGATATTATGATGGTAATTCTTCCAGATTTCAAACTTGGAGGACAACATATATATTGGTGATCAAATTCAATTACGGAAAATTTTCAAGAAGCAATATGTATTGAATTAATCCATAAGATAATTAATCCGGATTTTTACTTATAGTTGGCATTTGGATGCAAAATTATTAAAAATTAATTAATTAAATTAATTATATATATTAATAATATAATTATTAATATATATAATTAATAATATATAATTAATTAAAAATTATTAATGAAATGCATTTCAATTTTGTTTAAAAATCCGTACAAACTTATAGATCAACCTATATTTCATCTTTAAAAAAGATTTTAGACTTTTCGAGATTGTTACAATGCAAACATATAGACCAGATTGAGCGTTTAAGATAGGCGAAAGCTTTTAGTAGAGAATGATGAGTAAAAAGTATTTAGTAGAGAATATATGCATAATAGATATAGCGAAAGTCTTTTTTTATTGAGAATATTTTCGATGTCCTTGGCAATCATAATAATTTGTCCCACGAACTGGTTTCTACAAAGACACGCAACACACTGCTTACAAAATTATTTGGTAGCAGATATAAGAATTAGATAAGATAAGAATTAAATAATGGTCAAGAGAACGCTATTGCAAAAGTGAAAGCTCATAATGAAGCAAGAAATTCCAGAACATTCCCATATGTTTGTCCTCATTTAGCACATGTGTAAGTCTGTTCATCGATAGTAACTTGATCTAAATAAGCAATTTCATATTGTTTGATTCAATTTAATTAGATATAATCAATTTGACTTTCTATCTATCTACTTTCAAATATTAAAGTGATAAATATTTACAGTGAAAAGAATACTTTATTATGTCTGCCATTTTTCAGCATGACAGAACGTGATTAATTATAATGTCCAGTAAAAACAGAATTTTTCTCAATTTTTTGTGTATACATCATAATGTAGGAGTATTAAGTCGAGTATCTACAACCAGAAAATAAGATGTATTATTTTACTGTGTTCGCTGCTACGAATAACAAAGGTTATTATTATAATTCTTTGCGACGTACGCGTGACGTAACTCGATCGCAACGTGTGTTGTCGCCTGGTGTCTAATAGGTATTAACACAGCGCGTGATCGTTGTGTCATGATCAAACGTCAATCGTTTCTGACTGGCGATAATCTCTTCATTCGATGACATTTCGTTGTCAGTCCTTCGGACTTTGCTTCCCGATTGACTTAATTAACTTTGAATTTATTGCTTAAATCTAATCCAATCTTAAAGGTCAAACTATTTTCTGATACAACATAATGGACGCAATATTGTTTAGAAAAATACAGCAAAATCAGAACAAAATGTTGCTTGTAAAAGATACTTTGCATAACCAATTCTTTCTTATAAAAAAAAAAAGTTTAAAAATCTATACCTTAATTTTCTCACACAAAAGTGTTCTTTTTTAGAGAAAAAATAAATTTTTTACAATGGATATGTGTATTCATTTTTTTCACAAGCTATAAATATCTCTTTAAGTACAGTTATTATACAATTATCGTACAAGTATAAACGCATATAATGGAAAACCGGTTGAGAGGTATCAACGTATGTGCTTATAGTTCAACGTGCACCAATGATCGAGCATTGATCTCTCGCTTCTCTTCTTCCTGCCGAAAGAGAAAATCGACGTTATGTTAACGTGGCTCTTATGTAAGAACGTGCGGGCGTTCGTGGTTATCTGATTGTTCTCTGCAGAGCTGATCAGAAGTCGTTCTTCGAGAATTATGCGAGCGTCATTACGATGAAATTTTATATCGCACGGGGAAAGAAGATATAACAAAAGAAATTGCGTAGGAAACATCCGCTACTAGTCTTCACACTTTATTTTTCACCCCCTACCCAGAACTGAATAAATCTTTCTCTTTCTATGCCCCATTCTGTTTCTTGTGTTAAATAAATTAGAAACGAATCGCCAATTAATCTAACACAGCGGCTGTGTGCGACCACTCCCTGTATCCGAGCTGATTTTCACCGGTGTCGGAGCGCTCTTTAGCCAGCCGTAAATCAAATCGAAAGCCACCGAAGTCTGCTTTCTTCTTAGAGCGCTCGCCCGCTTGCAGCCAACGTGCTTGATCGAAGCCAACGAGGAGATCAGTAACATCATTATTATCGGCGCCAATATCGCGATCGAGTGCGATTTCCTAGCTTAATTGACACTGCGAACTTTAACGGGGGCTACCCGGGACCCGTGCGAAACGTATGAGAAACGAAAGTGCGCACGTTACGCAAGATACAAAATTAATAATGAACATTTGCGTTGTGGGTTTCCTGAAGGTGTCTGGATAACTGAAAGTAAGGAAAGCGAAGGGAAAAAAAACCTTTTCACAACCGCGTGATCGCTGGACCATAACGCGATGCAGTTATAGGATGCTCGATGCATTTACGATGTACCACGCGGTCTCGTCGGTACAGATTGAATTCAAATCGGCCAGTATCAGTTCAAACAACGTCCTGAGCGCAAATTCACGGGCGGAGAACCAGTTTGCCGATCGTCCCCCTTCGCTGGTGCGCATTAATGTTATTATCGTGATCGTTGGGACGCGAGCGATCGTCAACTTCGCACCTTTCCCCAGATTTTTTTATGGGATTCTTATGGCGTTCCGCGGTTTAACCGCGCGTGTAAAGTCGTGGAGAAATCGTCGGATACAAGTGGAAATGCAAGATGTTTGCATAGCAGGTTGTTCCATTGAAACAACCGAAGGCGGGTTTTATGACATTTAAATGGGAGGGTGTTCTACCGATTGGTGAGATTTTACACAGGTGTAAATAATGATTGACGAGTGCAGGGCAAACTATCCCTAAAGCTACAAATTCCGAATCGGCAACGCGAAATGCGCACGGTAACAGTGGGTGAATGGGAAGGTAAATCAGAGTATCAGAGAATTACGTATCTGAAAAAAAAATCTCTATAGATTGAACGCAATATACTTCCAGACGACAGAAGGTCTTTTCTTCCGTCTAGATCTCTTCCATAATATCCATTACGTTTTTATCATTTGGAGTGTCGCGATCATTTACTTAATCAGAAAGTAGCTACGTTCACACGTGGATACAATGCATCGTTTCGCCACCGAGATACACCAGTATCTAATGCGAGACGCCTAAAAGTCTTTGGCGTTTCCTCGAAGGAGCGCACCGCGCACGTTTCTTATATCATCTCGGACACTAATGAAGATATAGGGTGTCGCCTGGCGGACAGATAATCGCACCGCGCCGGGTCTAAGGTGTCGCTTGTCTGGAGGCTGGTCGGGATATTGCGTTACGTTAATTAATGCGCGATATCGCGATCGCTGTTAAGCGGCACTGTCGCGACGAGATCTAATAACAATGAGCAACAAAATTATATCGTTTCTTCGTTGCAGATTACGATAAGTATCTCGTACTGGGGAAATTCACGATTATTTTTATTATATATTCAAATGTTTTTAATTTTTTTATCGGAATACATTCTCTCGAGTATTCAGCACAATAATCCTTTAGCATATTTTGGATTTTATTTATTTTAATATTGTTTTTTATTATCAATAATTTTCACATATTATATATCTTTATAACTGTGTTATAAAAGTAACAATTTTATAAAGAAATAAAGAGCCAATATACGGCTATATAATAATGACATTGTTATCTTAAAACAATTATCATAGAAACTGAGCAGTGAGACTGATAAAGAAATTCTAATTAAATCTTTGAATCTATTAAAAAATATGCAGCAATTATTACGAATGATATTATGTGGCAATGATCATGTTCACTAGCGTAATGAGAATAGCGGCTGGAAATCGGCGGGTTAAAGGATCGCTGGTAGAACAGGATAAATCTCAATACAAAGTCAATTACGACTGGCAGCTACGATCGTGTCGGTGGGCGTGAATGGCTCGCGCGAGTCATTTGCATCGTGCGCGCCGATATCGAGTTGATTTACAAATTCCAACTTGCTCGGTGTAGCCCCGATGATTGACAGTTCGCGCCGTGTATTGTTTATTTACGCTGCCGATGTGGATAAGATTTCGCCGGCGCGATTGTGCTATATCGATTAAATAACTTCGGATAGATAGAGATGCATCGAGAAACGTGCAAGCTGTTATATTGAATTATGATATAATAAAAACTTACAAATATAATCAATATTACTTTGAATCCATTAGCTATAATGAATTCAAAATAAAATTCCGATTAAATAAAACGTCCATGAATTTAGGAATCTCATAATTATTTTCATACACAGACACACACACAAGTCTATTTTTAATTTTCATAAATTCATTATGATTTATCATATTAAAGAAATATATTATCATATTAAAGTATCTATCACTTGTGAGTACTGATAAGTAAGTGATTGTGAGTGATGATAAGAGAAAAGTATAATAAATGATATCCAATTTCAACATAATTTAATGCTTTCGAGAAAAATTTGACGGCAACGACATAAATTAGGAAACCTAATAATTTCTTTCTAAATTAGTAGTTCTTATCTAGATAGGAGAGAAAGATAGAATTAAATAGACTTAATCAGCAATCGCTGCGACACGAGTGCACTTCGATGCTGGTTATCTTTTCTCGGTGCGAGCATGTTAACGAACGATCGATCAGGAATTATTATGCGTCCGGACATTTTTCACGCGCGTGCATGATTTATCCCGCGGACGCGAGTCAGTCGGTGCTTTGTTACGAGTA
Organism: Crematogaster levior; assembly: GCA_901521435.1. Lineage (NCBI taxonomy): Eukaryota > Metazoa > Arthropoda > Insecta > Hymenoptera > Formicidae > Crematogaster > Crematogaster levior. Next base: position 447,059 of record CABEGB010000069.1, on the reverse strand, counting down.
ACGTTTAACGCGCTTGATAGCGTCATTAATCCTTTCGGGTGTATTTGTAGCCGAGAAAAGCGTTAGATCGCGCGCGCGCGCAGAATTGTGTTACGTGAGCATTGAAACGAACAACGCTCGAAACAAACGCGCGCTGTCGGAGCAGCCTAACAAATTCGCGCGGGTAAAGCGCAGAAAAGTGATGTTCGCGGGAAGAGCGTGAACGTCATAATGATGCATCTCGTGTCGTTTGTATAGCGGCCGCTCTGTGATTAATCGGGTCAAAGTAGCAGCAGGTCTCCTCTTATGAATGCGTCGTCGGGATTGCATCACGTTCGCGTCTCAATTCTACCAGCTCAAAGGCTCTGAGGAAAATGAATCGTAAATATTTCTTCCACTAGAACCGAGCAATCTGCGGTAAAAGATTCCGCGATCAAAATAATCCCACGTTCGCCAGTAAACGGATAGGCCTACGCTCATGAATGAAGAAGTTAAATTGAAACGTAAATAAAGATGGACTAAGAAATAATTAAGGGACCTTCCTTGATTTCTTCCTATGCAAACGGAACATAAAACCTGATTGGACCATAAGTCTACAACCTACGACCGGTTCCGCTCTTTGACGTCTCTTCTTGTCGTAATATGTATATTATATCTTTGCTTCATGTGCGGAACTAATTTCGTCTCCTAATAGACATTTCCCTATCTCTGTATTTTCTTGACATTTAATACAATCTTATTAAATGTCTTATTATATATAATCTCACATTGAAAATACAAAAGTCATAATTACAGCACTAAATATAAATGTTTAGTCCCAAAAATCCGTCACTTTTGCCCTTTCAGCAGATATCGCAATCAGAAAGCAAGCTCATTTAAATAAACCTGCCGTTAAATAATGGTCTATTCACGAGTAAGCGCCGCAAGTAAAGCCGTCGTTTTGGTGACACGTTAAAAATCGTTTATTATAGGTAATCATGTAGTTTTACAACTTTACAGGCATTCTTTTTCGATATTTTTACCCGCTTTGGGTAGGACGCGTGGGCTGACGTCAAGTGCTTTCTCTTCCGTCTCTCGTGGATCTCGGCGAAGAGTCGGCCGTGCTCTCAACTAACGATCGATATAAACGGGAGACAAAACTAATTAGACGGGATTATTAAAGACAATATGGCAAATTGCGCTCACTTACGGGGCCCGCGAGCCCGCGGGGGCGCCTGCGTGATCGTGCGCCGCGATAGACAACACACACCGTAGGAGCGCGTCGGCACGATTCGGCTCGTTAATTATACTCCGCTTACGATTACAAGATCGCTTTAATTGCGATTGCGTAACCGACGCTCGATCGATACACGTACCTATATAGAATTAGCCGAGGCTCGGCGAACGTGCCCCGAGGGGCTTCTCTCGTATACAATTCCACTGACCCGTTTTTCGTTTCGAGACGCATCCAAGTACGCGATCGACCGAGATCCCGATTGCAAAATCACAATTTCGCTTGAGGTGCTAATTAACCTGCACCGCAGGACTTTTTTCCAACTTTCATGTCCTTCGAGGGTGGTCCACGCTGTTGCGTCGACAGGTACATTAATAAATTTCCGAGACCCCTCCTCTTTCCTCGTCCCGTGCTTATTTCTTCCTAGAGATACGACTTATAAATGTAATAGGCTGCTCCATTTTTTAAGTATATTTATACATGATTAAAGGTTTCTGCATAATTATTATCACTATAAATGCAAACGCTGCGAGGTATCGTTCCGAACACTGCAATTAAAAAAAAGCTTCAAAATGTTTGTGTTGAGAGTTTCTCGCAATTCTCACGACACACGTTTTTAAAATTCTTAATAAATTATCTAAACGCGAAATCCATTCACTACAATGTACACATTATATTTCGGAATGAAACGCATTTGCGTCAATTTCAAGTTTCACAGGCATACTGTTGATGCATAAATCGCGCGTTTTATTGCGCACGATTAACAACGATCTCGCGCAAAAGTCCCGATGTACCGGCGCAAAATCCAGAGATTTCTCGCGCGAGATAAATCGGACAACTTGTCAATTTTTTGCCAATTCTGCAAAGTATACGTGTGTGGGCCTATTCGATCGAGCGCAGCGCGCGTACATCTGTCACCGTGCCGCAAATCATATTACGCGTATCGCGTTTCAATTTACGCTTATACGATCGTGTAGCACGATCGCGGCGCCGACAATCGCCACCGTTGCTAATAGCATCGCTCTGCTCAAATGAGTCAGAATGACCTCTCTCAGCAGTGCCGGGGTCCAGTGCCGGGTTGGAGCGTGTATCCGCCGTCCACCCACGTCTGTCAATCGTCGATAGATCACACCCGATTGTAAATAGATCATTCGAGCCCGTTGCCTCGATCCGCAGATCAGCACAGCAGGCTCCGACGCCTGCTTTCTGCGCAGCAAAATGATTTTCAATTTCGCCACGAATCAATGCCACTGGGATTTGCTACAGTGAAATGGAATGCGTCATTATCATTCGGTGTTGATGCCACACGGATAAAAAGATTGACCAATTCTTATTCGCGAAAGGCACATCTATTAAGGCGATTAAGCGCTCAATGCCACTAACATTATCCTTGACATATCACAGATCGAATGGTCCAATTCACTCGAAACGATCAGGAATTAATTCTGACACCTCACACCAAATTTATTTATATGGTTCGCAGATAGTGCAGCAAATTATATAAGAATTAGGGCAGTGACAAAGCGATAGTAAAAGATATATCTTTTTCTCATTTTCAAAATTTTTCATATCGTTGCTGTACTAATTTTAAGTATAACAAATAACATAAATTTTAAATAGTTCGAATTAGAAAATTGAGCAACAAAAGCGCACACTAAATGCCTATATGTATATGTTTCATTTAATTGTTGCTGTATCAGCTTAATAGACGTGTCACGAGTTTCGTCCGCACGTACCGCGCTTATGCATATACTGACCGTGTGTCATTAAATCCGTAGCTGACTCATGTGTAAGATGAAACGATGCATCGATAGCATATGTCGTCGCCCAAAATCATCCCTCTCATCTTTCTGTCCTATTCCAGCTCGACAAAAAATTAATGACCCCGGTTCACATTTATACTAAAAATGTTATTCAAAATATATTTTGTCCATTTACAAAACATTCGAATTAAATGATAAACGGAACATTCTTTTTTTTTTTCTAGAAAATATTTGTGTTACACAAACTGCATGGGGAAAAATTTCCAGCTACTATTAGAAAAGCGATTATTGATCAAAATTATTCGATACTCTAAGCAAGCACGATGGGGATAGGTGAAAATTATTATGCAGCTCTAACGACCTGCGGATAAGGGGATTGTTTACGAGCGTCGTAAGTTAGCCATTGTTTGCTCAAGAGAATATTGTCTCACTATCATGTGTTTTATGACCGCTCTCTCTCTTTCTCTCTTTCTCTTGGTTACCCCACAAAGAGAGTCGAGACGGGAAATGCTGCAACGCAGAGGGGAGCAAAAGGTAGAGTAAAATAGCAGAGAAATTGAACTCTAGCGGCTAGCACCCTATAGAGAGATTTCGAATCGGGGAATGTCGCAAATAACGAGAAAACGAAATTGGTTCATTACACCGTTCTCTACTTTGTCTCATTGCAATCCGATTCCATGAAGAATCCGGTTACATCTTGGATGACGTGTCGACCTGTCAGACCACGCGAACGCTATAGTTCGTTATTCTTTCTCTTCTTTTGTTTAGAAATGCAGGTAACGTCGGCGACGTGTGTCCTACGCGATATCACAGGCGGCAATAACCGCGGGTGCCTTCCCTCATTGTGTGCAAATGGCCATTAACCCCGTGAATAATTCGCGACGTTCCTAGAGTCTCATTAAACATTTCTAATTGCATATAGCGGTTGACCGCGATTATTTTACCAGGAAATTCCTCGATCCCTCGAATGTTCGCATTCCTGTAACAATTTTTTTACTTTTTTATTTGTACATGTAAATTATTGTATTTGCACATTTAATTCGACACAGTATATTTGGCATAATAAGATAATCTCCTATTTATGACGCGTAAGTATATTACTTGATAAGTAACTTTTACTTGAATTAATTTTTAGTTTTAATTTTTAGTAAGACCTAATAACTATTTATATATTTCTGAAACGTAAATGTATTCCGTTTGCGTCGGCGAGCAGGTGAAAAATCGTGACACGGGTGCGGGAAAACATTAACGATGCATTATGTTAACCGTGCTACCATTGTTTAATGTTTGTTCAGCTGAACATGATGACGCATTGCCTCACCAAAGGCGCCAGGAAGTGTTTTTCTTCAACTTTCATTAACTTCTTACTTTAGTTTTTATCGACTTCTAGCATTACCGCTAATAAATTTTTATTAAAATTTTTATAAGAGAGAAAGTTGCCAAATTTCCATTGTTTTATACTCGACAGCTAGTATTTTTAAAAATAATTACAAGAATAAATTTTAATATATATAAATTTTAACTATTTATTTTGCACATTTACTTTTATCTTCTATCACATCTTATCACCGTAAAAGAGAGCGATTGCGGTGCAAATTATCACCTCGAAGAAATTTTCAGTGATCGCTGCCAACGCGATCAATAGTAGCGCGCACAATGCCAGCACGAGACGAAAGGTGGCAATGTCGACAAGTACTGAAGTATATGCTTACCGCGGAGGTGGTTTCAAACGTGAAATAATCACGCGTGGTCGAGTAAGAGATGTCGAATGAGTCATGCCGTGTACAATATTGCCGCGCGCCCGCGAATAACGCCATCATGAAGACTGTTAATGTAGCGAACAAATGGCGAAGAGAATGTGACTGGAAAAAAATATCTACATAGCTGACATGCTAATCTAATCAAACGAGAAATGTAATATGAAAATTAGCAGATAATGATATAAAAATGAGATGATAAAATATCGATAGAAACTCTTACTTCAAGAGTTTCAGAAATATATCAGAATGTGTATTATATAATAAGATCTTTTAAAAATGAGAAGATAATATTTTTGCTATTTTTTAAGTTAAAATCTCGAAAATTTTAGTGAATTCTTATTCTGAACTATAAAAATTGAACCTTGTTACTATCGATTAGATTAACAATGAAGATAAATTAACAACATAGCGATAACCTTGCGAACGAGTCTTCCATGTAAGTGTCAACTTGTCTGAGGAATGACGTTCGCAACAAGGTAGTTTTCTTTTCGACTTTAGTGCGATTCCATACACGCCAATAAATTTGCAATTAACGGAATCCGATTGCGCCATGTCGAGTCGATTGGACATGCGTTCTTAAAGCGTACGAGCCTTAAAATGCCACGAAGCTGCTTCCTTCGAGTGTCACACGTGGGTGTCCCATTAAGATTACTTATTTCCGCAACAAGTGTCTCAACCGCTATCAGATATATTTTCTGAACTTCACGTAAAAATTAATAACTGTTCTTCTCTATACAGCAGATTATTAAATTTTGTAGAATCCACCGTACAGACGTGTAAGCATAGTTGCGAAATTAACTTCTTATTTGTCCTACTTATGTCCATTATAATCAAGTTTTCGAAAAATTATATATTTAATTCCTAACTTGAGAATAATGAAATATTTAATGTGAAAAGAGCGTTCGAAATTCCCATCGATAAAACATCGATAAAAGTTCACGACCTGATCTTGCCTCGAATACCTTTACCTCGATCGTACCACGATCAGCAGGGTGCATATTCTTTGCCGCAATGACACTACTCTCGTTTGTGGTTATGATCAGAGTGGCCTCGTCCAAGAGTTGCTCATAAACGAGATTGTTATCACACTGGAATTATCGTATCCATCCATTCGTGGTACGTGCACGGCTACCGATCGTGACATCGTAGACCTCGACGACATTCGTGGGATAACAATAACTATATCCGGTATCGGATCACGATCTACGATTGTATAAGTAATCACAGATATTAATGTTGACGAGCAAAGCGTGTGTCGCTATCATTTCGTTTCACGTATCGATTGACTAAAAACGTGACTTAAAACTATGTTGAACGTCGTCTTTAATCGGCTCGATCGTTCTGTAAAGAATTCATTTATTAAGTAAGTGTATTTTGATTATAAGTGCATTGTGATTTGATTAATCAACACATTTTATATCTAAGTACCTTTTACGTCCGAAAGAAAAGATTAATAATAAACATTTATCTGTTTTCGTCAGATTCCGAAACAGAATCACAGAATGAAATCGTTAACCGAGACAGTCATGAGCATTAAAGCAAGTCGAGCGGTTCAGGGCGACTGGAGTTCTACCGATGGCAGTTCTCGCATCATAAACTATTCATCATGAATATAAGTGGGTCGTTTCGGCCATTGTCATTATGAAAATGATTATGTGGTCCAAAGAAGTAGTCGTGCACTTGCGTCTCAACACAAACGTTTTTCCATCGCTAAAGCAAATGCATTTTAATTCGTGCATCGCCGTTTGAAATTTGATATAAAATATTAAAAAATGTCATATATTTTTAAATATATTTATTAGAAAGAGAGAAAATTGAAAGCCTACTTGAAAAGATTTTTTAGATTAAATTAGACAAGGTTAATTTCACATGGTACTATTTATCGATATCTTTGTGTCAAACGAACAGATATTCATTCAGTATTCACTCATCCAGATGTGCTCGTTCTTACGGTATGATATTGTACAATGAGACATGCTGTGTAGATGTTAGTCTTCAAAAGATTTCCATCTTCGATCGTATGGAGAAGTGCGAGAGATCGAGGAAGGATGGCTCGAGGCCCTCTCAATTTGCATCAAGGAGGCACGTGGGCTAGCACAGCGTTAAGTCGTAATGAACCGCGCTTATGCATACATGCAATGACACCTTCTCGGGAGTGTGAATCATCGTTTGAGCTCGAGATAAAAGTTTCCTCGAGAGAAAATGCGTCTTCATCACATCCTCACTCATCTACCTGTGCCTCCCTACCCTCGTTCTTCTCTTTTCATTGAACAATACATACGGCACCTCGGCGAAAGCGCGGCAACTAGTTATTATAATATGTTAAATTATCCACAGGTGACACGCAACATCTCGTGCACGCATGGGCTGATAATTTATTCGATGTAAATAGCTAGAGAATAGTCACGAGATAATTGAACACTTCGAGGCGATCCAAGTGCAAGAAGAAACATAATCTACGGAAGAATAAATCTGCAGATCGCATAAATTGAAGGAATTTTTATTCCGGCATCTTCTTGCGGAAATAAATTAAACGAATAATATGCTCGAGGAGATCTCATCCTCGATACCCGATAAAGCACCTGCGAGCAGATAATAATGATCTGGAAGGAAAAGGTCGCGAACAGCCGTCAGTGTCCGGGTGCACGAGGTTATCCGTGTCGCGAATCAGCACTATTCGTTCTGAATTCCCTGCTGGCGAGCGGCCGATGCAGGCGAATGGAAAACAGAGGCACCACGGAACCGGCAGCAGGAGGGAGGAACTCGCTTTATACTTATGTTCGGCACGATCGTGGCCGAACTCGGTGAATGCGCATAATATGGTAATAACGCAATCTGATCAGTTAATCATGAAATTGTAAATGAACAATCGAATTAACAGATAATTGCATCATTTCACGTAAATAGTAATCAAATGTTACTAATAAACTTTATAAATTAAGATATCTAATTAATTAAAATCAATTAATACCTAATCTTAAAAATAATTTTAATTTTTTTTTTCATTGCGTGATAATAAATTGAGAAGAACGAAATGAAAACATCGATTATGCAATAGCTTTAAGACCTTAAAGCTATTGCGTAATCGATGTTTTCATTTCGTTCTTTTCAATTTGGTTATTAACATTCCTCTTCTGTAGTTAAATTAAAACTTACATTATCATGATTACGCTGCAGGGAACAATGACACAAAGCATGCATATTGCTTTCGAGTCACGATGGGAGCACAGGCGGACTGGATGTTGGACGGATTATCGGGACGGCAAAAAATGATCTCACCGGCCCTGAACGGGGGCTGGTCGGCGTCGGCGATGACGTCGGCCACGGCGCTAGAACGGAGTCGTCGACGTACAGGTCGGCTCGTATTCGCGTTCTCCAACCCTATGAATGAATGTGGCGCCAAGTGAATGGAGTGTCTGTGTCGGCGATGCCTACGCATAGCTCGCGACGTGATCCGGAACTGCTCGGCTCCCTCGTACCCCGCATGCGTGCGTTCGTGCGTGCGTGCGCGCGTGTCCCAGCGTGCGTAGGAATTGTGAGCACGAGAATCGGTGACTAATTCACACGCGCTTTACCTACGCGCGTGTCAATTGTTCACTCATTTGTCGAGAAAGAAATGGACCACCGACATCGAGATAATTGTCGAGATAAATTTTCGGTATGCGATTCACCAGACTGTAAGCATGATGTGTTTATATTTTGACGGTTGAATAAGGATTAAATCAAAACCAGACGAGTTAAATATGAATTAATGAATATCCTCAAATGCAACACCTGTCCACTTTCACTTATTCTTAACTCGCTTAATCTTTTTTTTTTGTAAGTTTGTGATACGCTGAAATAAAAGAAGGTAAGAAAAAAAATTCAACTTCGTCGACCATGAAGAAATCTGGTCGCTACCTGTTTGGAAGGCGGCGGTCGGCGAGAAGGCGCCTGAAGGAACCGGCGAACAAGACACGATGTATTCGTATGTACATGTATGCACACATACGAGTTCGAAGATGGCCCGCGGCTGGCGGCCGGTGATCTTATCACACGATGGTCCGTGCCCGAGTGACGGGCAGGTACTAGGCAATTACGCGCCGCTTAATTGTTGATTATTCAAGGGCGCGATAGCCCACTGCTAATTACGCGCGCTGACAATTTATGCCGCTCGTTCACGTCCAGGCGATAATTATCGGGTGGTTCCTATAGTGACACACGATCTCTGGAACCGCGGAATCACTGTGATTTAAAAAACGATAGACCACGATTTATCGGTCATTATCGATCGTGTTTAAAAAGCGCCTTTCGTGTAATCCTCTAAAAGATACAGTCTTCTAAAAGATACGATAAACTCGTTTATGTGAAAAATGTTTATTGGAAACATAAAATTAGTGTATAAGCTTGTTACAGTTCTCACTTCGACTATAATGACTGGATTTCCAATAATTAGCTGAGGTAAATATAATAGGCGCTCTTAGACTAATCAACGCGGCTTCAGAGAAACATTCTATCTCCATTCTATCTTCAAGATTCATTTATCTGTACATTTCTATTTCAAAGTAATCTTAGATATCTATTATAATACAAATACTATGTTCTCTGTAATTTGGAAAACTAAAAGGATATTAATTCTATTCCTATCAATCTGATATAAAACATCTCTTTCTTTTTATATTCGAACCCTTATTCCTTATTTACTCTTGCTACATACAAACTATGCCGCGCTGCTCATAATTGCCTGTTAAATCGCTCTCGGACTTCAGTTAGCGATCGACGGTAGATTACGGCGGTTTCCGCAAAAGCCGCGCCGCCACGATGAGAGACCCGGTACGGCGTAATTATGACAGGTTAATGTCGCCGATGCAATTCGAGAAGGTCAACCTCGCGGCAAATTGAACCGCCCACGCAATATCAACGGGAGACCGCACTCCGTAGCGAAATCTCCGCCGTTCGCGGCCATGTACATTGCGAATTCGTATACATACATGCTTGCCGTGTGCACGCGTATTATTCCATTAACGTGATCCGTTGTGTTAGAAGGAAAGGGGTGAAGGGACTCCGAGGTCTTCAGGTATACGCATCGCGCGCTGTTGCGCTATGTTATTTATGTGACGTTCCATTACAAGCTCTTAATTGTTTGACTAATGTGTATGTCTAAGTCATGCCGCAAGGTCCGCTTCAAGAATTTTTCTGTGCTTAATTGCAGCGATTTGGAATTGGAACTTTCAATTATATTTAATTCCCCCATACTCCAGAGTCAGATTTATTCGATAGTCACTCTAAATCAATAGATTTATTTGCTCGAAAGTCATGTCGGGTTACCTTAATTTCATATTTACAGTTGAAAAATCATGTTTTCTGAATTTAATTTCAGATGTTCACGGTAACATTTTTTATTTAACATTATTTAACAGTTTTTATTTAAATACGTAGCTATATCTTTTGAATCCTTATTATTATACATTAATATTTAATATGTGATCAGGTCGCTTTCTACAAAACTTCCTGTACATAATTTTTAGAGATAATCTTACGAATTTACATAATGTGCTTGAATAAATTTAATGTAAAATCTTGTTATACAAAATTCCACTATTCCACTTTAGCAACTTCACGCGTGCGGCAATCGTAAAAGTGGCAAAGATTTTACCTTCGAAAAGGTGCGAAGATGCCAAGACGATATCCAGCGCCCAATTATCTCCCTGCTCGTTATCTTGACCTGATCGTTATCGTGAAGCGCGACCCAGAAAATGAGAAAAAAAAGAAGAGACCGAGGAAGCTGGATCTGAACGGGACCTAAAGCTGCAGAGATACCCCGCGGCGTCAAAATCATTGACGATCACTGACTGAGACAATGGCGGTCTGCTTTCGCACCTGCCTCCGAACTATGTGCATGATGGAAGTTCGATTAAATATTGATTTTAGCTACGCGGTTGGAGAGAGACAAAGAGAGAAAAACGGTTGGGGCGAGAAAAAAACCACCCGGAGAACCTGCCAATTTTGGGGAGATGATTCCGCAACCAGTTCTAGATCACATTGTTTTTAATTCCCACACACAGATTTATAAGGAAACCAATAAAATTTTGACTACAAGGTTTGGGCCATTAAAACACCTACGAAAAAATTTTTTCTCGATAAGTGTTTGCCAATTTCTTAAAATTATGTGTTGCGTATAGTTGCACATATTTCCTGTAATATCTTTTTGTTTAGATTCCTGAAAATCATAAACTTTTAATTTGAAGAAAATCACCTCACTATATATGAGTATATATATAATCGAAAAATTTGTGTTCTATCGATAAAGAGGCGTGGGTGCCTTGTCTTCATGCTCTTCGTGACCTCGCTCTGTCTGTCTTTCGCGCGGCTAATGGACCATTGAATATGTTGATGGAATATGCACTCGTCGATATATAGACTGTTGGTTGGAGGTTTGAATTAAATTGCAAAGTCTCTTCGTCGGGTACAGTGGGCAGCGAGTGTAATTGAAAGGGGGATCCTTTCTTAAGGAATAAAGAGGTCGGTGCAAGAAACGGTCGGTAAAGAGTTATAGCATGGAATATGCACGCGTGATTAATTTTCAAAATTACCAGACATAGCTTGGTGTAAAATAGTGTCTCTTCTTTTTATTATTTTATTATACAATGTACGAATTTATATTTTAAGACTTTACTTTTCACTAAACTTTTAATTAGAAGTTTCAATTCTTTCAAGTGATAATCGCGAAGCAAATGTCAAGACGTCATTTCCAGGGAAGTCTCAAGGACTACACTAGACAGCTAATATGTGTCATGTCGAATAATACGACGAGAACGATATCTTGTCGATCGTATGCTTCACTACAGGTTCAGGTTTCCGGTAGAGGCAGTGTCAGCCTTGACATCGTCTGATAAGCCCTGAGAACAAGAAAACACGACGAAAGCGGAACAAGCACTACGACTCGGTTCGACTTGCGATGCTTCGCAGGAATCATTTATATCAATTTCTAATGCGGGAACGAAAAATAATGTAAAGTCATTTATGTTTAACGTTTCACAACGAGCGTAAAGCGAAGGAAGTTATGGTAGTTTACCTTAGAGAACCATTCTAACGAAGCTTGAAATCAATTACGGAACCGGCAGAATACGCATGGGGTGGTCCTTAATTCAATAATTTCATGGATGCGGTTAGAGATTCTGAGAAAAACAAAAAATGGAACCTCCTCTTCCGCTAAGGAATCAAGTTAGTTAAGAATTTCTATATTGAAAGGAAATGAAATTGCACAATTATCCGTAATCTTCATGGTAAGTTTCGGTAATTTTTTTTTAATTCAAGGAGCCACGTCACGGATTTATTTCTCATTTGTTGCTTTTTGGATCGAAGCAAAAAAAGGAATTATTATAAACTGTTAGTACTAGAAACTATATCATCTTTTACAATGTAACTCGCGATATTACTATAAGTTTTTACAACAATCGATATAATACATATATTAAATTTATTAAATTAATTAATATATTAAAAATTTATATTAAAATACATTTATTAGCAAATTTCGGGAACAATATTTTCAATTTCGGAAACAATATTTTCTTAGATAAAACTAGTCATATTTCAAGCACATATACAGTTTTAAATATCATGCGCGATACTTCCTGATCGTAGAAGTGGAAGCGACAGCGTGTCTCTTGGCGTGTCTCCTTGTATGTAAAATCGGCGAATGAATGCATCATGGCGAATAATGGGCGAGGCTCGCACGGTATTGCCATAAACTATGATCGTCCTACACGTCCCCACCTGTCGAGCAGACCCAGTGCCGAGGGCGACTAGTTGCAAAATCCTGGAACTCGAGAAGTGAATTAAAGATCGCAAATAAAAGGATACAAAGAATATATAATTTCACGTTTCTAGAAATGGAATCTGGTCCGCGAATTAGATTTTTATAAATTTAATTGATTAGGGATATCACATAATTTTATTGTGACGACTGGATGATGCAAACTTAAATGAAACAAAAAATATATAGGTAATTTAGACGGATTTAGACGGATAACTCTAACAGTTTCATTGATATTTATATCATTCTTAGCGCTTCAATCAACTAATAGTGTCGTAATACACATTACAATCTTGTTAAAAGTTACCAACGGAATTGTCGTCGTTATCGTTATCGTACATCGCGATTTACAAGTCGCCGCTAATGCAATGCGCCCGTTCTAACATTTCTCGTGTTCTCCTCTCCGAGCCATTTGATCGAGGAGACCAGAATAATGTAACGCAACATTACAATAACGATTTGCGTAACGATCACTTCAGGTCTCGTCACATGCTTACGTACACGAGACAGCGAGGGACACGGTCAGACACGGTCCACCGATCAGGATATCACCGATATTATTACGTTGTCTTGTTATCGTCACGTTGTTATGATGTGTTTTAAGTACATGCTCGTATCAAAGCTGCAGACTTGGATTCTTGACAGATGTGAAATAAAGACCGCAATTTATGTTGAACTACATACATGTTATTATGCATGTTATTATAGCTCGATTTGTATTTAAATATCGGGTTCGTGATAGACGTCACGCGATTTCATTTGTCCCCTCGATAAGCTGTCTACGAACACAAAATTTGTAGCACGAGATTGATTGGCGGTGGTCCCCCTAGATTGCGCGTAATTGGATTATGCGTGAACTTTATCGCGGAATGAGATTATGTCACGCTCCATGTTATGTTGGTCAAGCGTTGAGAGTTTCTTTCAGATATGATTTTACATACAGAGTATTGTAGGTTTCTCATTCTGCTAACTGTGCATTTTCAAAATTGATATTTCTCTAACCCTAAGATATTTGTTAAAATAAATTTCAATATGTATATATTAATTATATATGTATATTGCACAAATTATTTAACATGGCAGCTATAGAAACATATTTTTTTTAATACTATATTTATGTTTAATTTCATATCTATTTATATTTTTCTGAATATTTATATTTTTCGTGTACTATAAATTTTATATAATTATTTTTTTTAAAAAACGCGAGACAATAAGTAATATTACTATCAATTCTACATGTAAAACTTTTAAAATATTTAACAACGTTTCATGTCACAAATGATAAACGGGTGATGTCCAGGTGTCAGTCGACATGATGTTCATTTGATGACGAAGGTCGCGGACGATTCACGTGTTTACAAGAGGCGGTCGACATCATCGCGTCCTCCGCAATGCATCCCGATGCATATCCTCTCCGGTTTCGTTCGCGCGTGCTCCCATCCGCGAATTATTCGCGACACGTGCAGATTATTGCCACCTTCTGGCATTCGAGCATCGCCGTCGCGAGCATTGTAGATTGGATCGAATGTCGCCACGAAGCTTTCTCGGTAACTCAGTAACATTCCTGTTAACGCCTCTACGTGCTGATATCTGGAGGCTCTCTTACCTGTGCCCAGGGCTGGGTGTTCATATTATTATAAATGCTCCTGTGTCACAAACATTTTTAAGCATTTTTTTTTGCTGAATGCTGAAAATTTCGATATTACTAAGGAACATTTTATCGTAAATTAAATCGGATATTTTGCGGTGTTGATATCACGACTTTATTTTATTATTAGATTTTTATATCACGTATAACGTTAAAAATGAATTCCCCAATAAATTTTTTATCTTGTCATACCAATAATAATTAACTAACAAAGGACATTGAACTATTCTTGCATCAAGATTTTCACGTTGAAATTTTTAGAAGATTTAAAGATTAAACCAGTGAATAAATTGCAAGAATGTTCAGCCCTGTTGCAAATATACTGAATACGAAACTTGAAATCGAGAAGGTATCGTGAGAGCACGTACGCGTATCACGCGATTAAATTTCTTCTTGGTGTTTCTCATTGACTGCCTCTCGAGGGATCGTTCGACGTTCTCCGATCCTGATTAACATCAGAAATAAATATTTACCAGTGACAACAAATATTTACTAAATCTTGCACCTGCATCAGTAAACCGACACTATCGCAGTACATTCGACGAGTTATTCCTTGTACAACTATATATATATATATATATATATATATATATAAAATTAATATTAAAAGTAATATTAAAATAATGAATGTTAAAAGTAGTTTCAAACAAAAATTAAATATTGAGTGCCACATTTGTACCTATGAATTTTTCTAATATTGCCATAAATCTTGGAACGTGGAGACACTGTGCATCTGTATTTAAATTCCATAAATACATATAATATATAACGGTAATATATTATTATCCAAGTATCATAATTATTTCTATTCATATGAGCGTGATTCGAATGTCTAAGGCACGCACCTGCTGTGTAGAGATATCTAGCGATAGATCCAGCATACAGATCTCGGAGGAGGCGATCAGTCTCGCTGAATCGGCATCATGAATCGACGGATCGACGATATGGTCGATTGTATGCTCGATCGACGGCGCTTGGAGGGGGCGGGCGGGCGCGTGGGCGCCGGGGCTTTTGTAACGGTAAATTACAGCACGAAAAGGTGGTAAAAAGAGGACGTACAGCGTGGCAAGGAGGAGACACTGATTTGAATATTGACGTTGAGGAACAGTAAAGGATCACGAAGCGTGGGCTCCGCTATATGGCTGCACCTTACGATCTTGTCTTGCCCTGCTCCCTATCGCGTGCCCCCCTTCGTGCGGTGCCCCCACGTTACCGTCGCGAAGAGATTTAATGCAGCCGCACGTGCTTTCGCAATGGTGAATTGTGCCGCTAGTAAACGATATCGGCACGGTTTGCGTGTAAAAGGCGATACCGGAAAAAAGCGAGTTAATTGAAGTGAGTTAATTTGTGGGGGAATTAAACGACGGCGTAGTTTTGTTCATGAACACGCAGCTCGGTTCATTTACTAACAATGTTAGTTCAATATTGTTCATTCGATAGGGTGAAATATCTTATAATGACAAGATTAAGAGATGACTATTGCTATAATTTATAAATTTTTATATTTATTTGATATTTTAATATCAGTTCACCGCGTGAGAAAGTTTAGTCTGACTGGAATATTTCGCAAGCTAATCGATTTCGGACTTAATTAGATTATTGATTTATATACACGCGGCGGATCGCTGTTAGGTGCCGTCGAATGTAAATAATGCGTTTTACCAGGTAATAATTCCCAAACAACATTTATATCGCCGCGATAATATTAGTTTTCAATAACTTGAATTGATGCAGCATCGATTTACTACAAGTTTTTCCTCACTCTTAGTGATTATCTCCAATAAAATAACAGCAAGTTAACCATCGATCTTCCGTTCTGGACGATTAAATATCGTGTAGCTACGGACACAATATTTTCCAAGCACATTCAATTACGATTACGTTAGTTGATCATTTATTGCTCGCAGGAAACTCTCACAACACTGTTGTGTACACATCCATCTGCTAGATGTCCTCTTTTCATTCAATCATATTCATTTAATCACTCTTCTCTATTTTTTATATAATTGTTGATATAAGGAGACGTTATATACAATAGACATTTTACGCGGCGCGTAAGTGTTGCACTCCTATCTTTATAATAGCAGATAATAATCACAGAAATTAATTTTTCTTTAACAAGAATATCGAGCCGTTTTGATAGTCGCTTTTGAGAAACATTGTCACTCATATGCAAATATGAAAATTACGTATGATAAATGAATGCAATGCAATGAATGTAATTCTTGCGATTCAACGTATTTCACTTGTCGTCTCTGTCACCTTTTCACGCATATACATATACATCGATTTCACCGTCTGTACGTTATCGTCGAGCTGTCGACTTCTCACAGCACGCGCGTTCCATCGCATCCTCCGCGAACCGCGGCCACACCTGTACGGTTATGAGACGGAAGACTTCCGGTCCCTCCGAGCGAAACGAGTTGTCGTTAAACGCGCGTGGATCCATTCACTCCGCGAGTGTGGCGCAAGAAGTTCATTCAGTCGGCTCGTACGTTGCCGACCGCCCACGTGTTGCGCTATGTGTACATAGATCCGCGCACGTATGCACGATGTGCCTCCACCGGCTATTTACATACTGGATCCGCTATCGGCGACGAAATAGAGAGGATATCCTCTCCATCGTAGTGTCGTCGTTGCGCGAAATAACGTCGAGTCACTCGTTTGGATGTTAATGTGACAAAGCCGGCGTTGAATCATGCTACATAGCATATATAAGTGACGCTCGGTATTTCTTGGAATCGGGTATTATAATACGTTTCGGTGTGGTCGACGAATTCTAAATAATCACACACGTGAAGGAGACTACAGTAATGGCAATAGTAATAGCAGAAATAGAAATTATTACCGTCTTAGGGTAAAAATATAAATATATGTGAGTAAATAATTATAATGAATAGGAAACACACACACTTACATATACGCAATAAAGTAACAATAAATTGAAAGATAGAAAATGTTACAATGTCTTATAACTAGTAGTAAGTTTCATTTATAGTAGTTATGGACGAATGATAACTTGGAAATTATTATTGATATTATATATTGATATTGCTGATGTTATATGTAGCAATAATAATTGCAAAAAAATTTTTGTTACATTGAGTCTTTAATCCGCTTCACTCAAGATCTGTATAAAACGAAATAGTACTTCGGATATCTTTTCGTCTTGTCGGTCGTCCATCAATGGATCTCTGTCAGCTGTACCCGATAAGCGATTTACGAGCGAACGACGTGTCACGCGTCTCTGCTTTGTTCCTGACACTTGGGAGGAGCGAAAGTTGCGACGGTGACTTTCGATTGGTCGACCGGCAACCGGTAGGCACCGAGATAATTATACCGCTGCGATAAATTAACTCGTGTCACACGCCGCGCGAAACCTGTCCCGAGATACGGGGAAACCTTGTCCGGTCTGCGGGATTTCACGCCAACCAATGGAGGCGCCCGATTTGATCTTAACCAGTCGAGATACGCTGATCAACTTGAGTTGATCTTATTGATTCACAATCTCGTGTTCGTAGTGCGCCATTTCACGTTAAGAAATTCTTACGCGAAATTTTGTAATTAAGATAAATTTATTAGTTTTAGCAGCAATTAATTTTTTAATCCGAGAATAATGCTGCAACTGAACAGAGATAAAATTATAACCAATTTTGTGTATTACATTGTAAAAAATATCCTTAGACGATATAATATTAAATATCATAAATCAAATATCAAATATATCAAATATCAAATATCAAATATATAGGTGAGAAAAACGACCGAACATACTGTTAAACTTCGTTTAAGATTATAGATTAGGGGGTAACCAAACTTGCTGCAGGCGAAAGCAAAGATCTCGTGGTAATATATACAATATATGTATATCTACACATATCATATTCACAATATGAAATTGCAGCACTAGCGGAAAAAGCATCGCAACCATTAGAGCATGAATCATAAATAATTATCCCGAAAATTCCTTACGATCTAAAATACAATCGCGCCCTTTCCCGCCGCGAGCTGATAAATTCGAGTTCACGGACGTTATAATACATCCGCCCACGTTAGACGTGACAAAAAATCGACCTGTTCCCGCCGTTCCTTTTAGATTTTAGATTAGACTGCGTACCGTTGAACTTGTTTTTAACTGGCCAGTGATCTATCGGCCGAAGCATTCCATTTCCCTTCTCGAGATCCCATCGTGGCGTTTCCTTCTACACGCCGTGCATTTAATACTGCCCAGCCATTAGTCATGTGTGTTAAATATTTAAAGATTTGACACATTATTTAAATCGCTAATAAATATTAAAAACATTCATATGTAAGTTAGTATTTCTAACAAAAGAGAAGTGCTATACTCGCCTTATATTTTCGCGCAGCGAGTCAACAGTTAAAACTAATCAAGAATGGTAAAAGATATTGATTGCTGTATCTGTGATATACTCGCATAACACATCACATAAGAGAGATTATCATGTCAATGTACATGTTTAAAATTGATAAACATGTTGAGATACAACCGTGAGAAGCATCTTCTTCCTGCAAGAAGAAGACCGTCGGTTGAAGAAAGCGTATCTAAAATAAATTCCAGCGAAATCGTCGATAAGATGAGTACTGACATAAATTTCTTAAAAGCAGTGTTTCGTGCGTTGCTTCGTGAAAATCCACAGCATTTAGTGACAAATGGGCGAACAAATGAGAGAAGCGTTTACAAAAAGCCAGAAATGTGTGTAGGCAATATATTAGATTTAAAGAAATGCGAAAATTTTAGCTCATTAATATAATAAAAATAATAAATATGTAATAAATTATATTTTTCACACATTATGTGCAAAGATTGATTTATTCTCGCACACACAAAAGATAAATATGTATATAATAGTTTACTATATAATATTTTTTTATACTCGTTTCCATCTAAAATTATAAATGCACCACAATCTGATTACAACCGTAAAGAGGTGGATTGCAAAGAGGTGTAATCAGCAAAAGCTTGCTTCGGAGCGATCTCGAAGACGCGCCGCTATCGGCACCGTTATCATCGTTCGCAAATGCAAACTTCGACATAAGGTGCACAACGCGCGCCGTTGTATATCGCGCATAATAATCCTCGATGTGTTGTACAGCCGGTTCCAACAGTAACAACGGGACTTAAGACGATCGCGGCCGCGTTATATATTCGGCGTTTACGCATTCAAATTGTCCTATAACAACATGTAAAGCTCTCTCGCGAAATGCTCTCGTGAGACAAGCGGATTTCTTCCGTGCGAAGATGCTTCGAGATACGTACGCGTATTCGGGTAACGGGGCTATGGATGACAATTTGTTCGTCCATTTATTGGACAATTCTGTATTTTAAAATGTCATTAAGCGCGCAAACAAGGTTTTTGGATGCGAGTTTCTTATATTTTTTTTTTATTTTATCTCATCTTTTTAGCTTTAAATATGTCTCTTTCCGGTTCTGTAGAAAATTTTTATAGGGGTCAAACTTTGAATCAATGTGTATTCGAAGTTTTAGATTAATCTTTCATTAATATATTTGTCGCTATATTTAATATATTAAATATAGTTTCGCAAGTAATTTATTATAGAAGAGTAAAAAAGATTTTCTAAACTTACCATGAGATTCTTTCTCGATCAATGATATTTTAGAATGTATCTTGGCCTACTTTTCCGATTTCCTTTTCAAACGGAAATTTCTTGTCACCGTAAGGAGTCCCGCTAAATACAGCGATGCATCCGGTCCAAAAAAGATCCCACTTTGGGCGGCCTCTTTCGACATAAAACTCGGTCGGATTGAAAATAGGCGAGCGCTCGCAAGGGGAAAAAATATTAATAAATGGTAGGTGAGCCCTATTTCCTGGGACCACATCCGTATATGGGGTATCGACAGTCGGAAGGTGGGCAATACCGTTAACCGTCATCGATAATCGACAGGCTTGATCGTCCTTTGTACGCGACAAAGCATGTCCTTACATCTTCCGGAAGGAATATTTCGTTCAGATCTCATCTGCTCGTTTAAGGTTAAAGACATGAATACACCTTGACGTGCATTCGAGAAAAAAATCATGCATTAATATCGTATGACACATAATCGAATTAGAGATATTTTAAAAACCCGAACTTGTTTGCGGTAATATAATTAACAATATGACTTACAATAAATTGATTTTTCTGTTAAATCATAAATTTTAATTTTACTGCAATCACCTTGCAGTAAAATCGTTACTTGCGATAACGCGAGATACACTCCGTTGTGCAACAATCAGCACCTTATGGCGCACGTGCGCTTTTTACAGATTGTTATGAGCACCATTATGCCAATCGTACTTATCTAACACTTAGGCGAACCCGAAGTATCTTGTACGATATGGCGTCGTCACGCTTCGAGCACATTCGCGACTTTCGCGGCGATTTGCTATAGAGTAAACCACAAAGCTCTCGAGATCGATGATTATTTCATTACTTTCATTAAGCACAAATTTTCCTTGAATAATTGACCCACAAAGATATAATGTTTATAATACTTTTTTAAAAGTTTTGGAAATTTTGTATTCTTTCAAACGGAATAGACGTTATGCAGTTCACGTAAAAATTTCTCGCGCAAAATCTCCTCTCGAGGTTCTTATCAAATAATCGCGTTTTCATTGCAATTAAACACCGAAATCAACGCTGTTACAGTGTTTCGCTTGACTGCAAGGCGATAAGAAAATCCAGATTTTTCCTGCTTACCATACGTGTACAGGCGCCGCTAGATTAAACGATCATGCGTCGCAAGGTTCGGCGATTCGCGTGTCTACGCGTTGATTGTCATTGCTCTGAATGCGCCACTTAGCTTTTTCTATTAGCTGATAATAGTGCACGATAATGTTTTATACTTATTGCCGTACGCAATTTAATTATCTCACGATTGCCATACGTGACCGATTGCTATACGATGGCGCTTAAAAGGTCATTAGCATTATCTTAATTTGTGATAGTTTTGTTTTTGTTTTATCGACGTTGAAATTTACAGCCATTGTTGATCAATTAAATCGCGACAGAAATAAATGTTCAACGAGCATTTATAAAAAAAAAAAAAAAAAAAAACAGTTGTAAAGAAGCATGTTCTTGTTTATGATATTGAGACATATCACACATGTTTTCATATTTCCCATAACGCAAACGTTCAAAAAAGAAGATAAATTCTAAAATATATACATATACAGCCTTGACCAAAAGTATTTCCCTCTCAATTCTTAGAAATGTAACTTCTTTTGACTCCAATCAATTATTTTGTTATGTATCCGCATGCTAAACTGAGTAACCTAAGCAAAACATTATATCTTAAACACGCAAAAACAAGTCGCGACACAGTACACCCATTTACAGTGATTGAATTTTGCTTGTGAGTATTTAGTTTGCGTAAGTGCACATTGCTCAATAAGCCTTAACTTATGGTGGCTTACTCTAAAGAATAATATTATTTTTCTACAATGCTAAAAACGTGCAAATTGGATTTAGCTAAACGTTTAAAAATACAATTATTTTTTGAGGAAGGAAAAAATAAAACACAAATCGCAAAAATGATGAAATGTCCTCACAGTATTGTGAGATACACCATGAATCATTATAAAAAGACTGAAAGTCATGAAAACTTAAAAAGAATTGAGGTTTCACATAAGTGGCAAATACTTTTGGCCAAGGCTGTATATATATATATTTTTTTTTTTTTCAGCATTGCTTTGGACTTACTACCCTATGCTAAAGACTCGACTTCCGTGGACTTTCGATCACCCGCAGCCACGATCGCTTGCAATTAATCTCCTCTCCTCCCGTAGAGAGGAGTCATCGATCGATGTGAGCACCTTCCGAGATCGTTAATCCACGATTTACGCAATCGCGTTTCGTAACGGTTGCCCCGTACATCTGCCACCTACACGCCTTGGGACAGAAATTATCCTAATGACGGTCGAGGGCTGTTTATAACGCCTTAAATTGATTCCGCCGCCTTATGGTTTCGGGCAGAGCGTGTATATCCGAACAGTCAATCATTCCCCCGGTGTATATCCCTCATATCAAATTCTTGTCTGCTTGTAACAGCAAGAGATTGGCAAGTATCCTGGCGAGATCATAAAGTTCGTGGTAAAACATGTATCTACGATCATTACCTCTAAATATTGTAATTAAGACAAAAATTATCACGAGTTAAGCATAATAATCAAATAGCATAAAGCAAAAATATATAATACCAAATTCATTTTAATGGTGAACAAAAATACTAGATATTCTTTCGTGTAGATATCGCTTAAATAAAAAAAATTCTATCCGCACCTCTGTAAATTTCCGCACGTACTGATGACGCGGTTTTCGGTTACACATAACGCGGTGTCAGACTGTTATGTGGCGTCTCGTCGCAAAATTGTGCGGTGTAATCGCGACTTGGAACTCAATATGGAATAGAAATCTCGAATGTTTATGAAATTACTCCGGCGGGAATTACTCGACTGTGACAAGGAACGGTTTCTGGAGCGCCCGTACCGTAAAGTACCGGCGGAATCGCGCGTCTCGAGTTTCGACGTAGCGATGTTTTGAAACTCTGAGCGAGATAGTATACGATCCATATTAGACGTAAACTATCAAATAAAGCCTGCTCGTTCGCCGCAAGACTTAGTTCGACGTCTTGTAACCACAATAGCACAAATCACATCACTGTCCTGAGATACATCTATATTCAACGAAATAATATTAACTCCATATGTCTAAAATCTCGTTAGCCGTCCCCCGCAAATATTTATGCGCACTTTCATATGTATATGTATAAGCAGAGATCGGGTAACTTGCCTTCTCGATATTCTTACAAAAAAAAAAATGAAACATTGCATATCTGGTTTCTCTTTTATAAATACATTCTTAATATTATTCCCGAGATGTCTTTGACACAAAATAGTTAAAATGGTTGCACGGATTAGCTTCACGTAAAAACCGCCTAATTATCCACTGACGTTGTGACTAAAGCAGCGGCATTTCGCAGGTAAGAACCGCCTCTCATTATGGCGTACCGCCGGCACTCAACCGTTGCATTAAATAGCATGTGCTCGTGTGCACGTGCTCGTAATTAACTCATTAGTTAGCACAATGAATCGCTAGACCTGCCGCCTAACTGCCGATGTGAATCGCGCCACGATTTTAACGGTCGGTGTAAATATGAGGAAAAAGGAATCGCGATAACGGCTTGCTGCACAATGGATAGCATGTTATTTAACATGTTTCATGCGAGAATAAATAGCTAGAATAAAACTGGAAATTAGAGCTAGCTCGTCTCGATTTCCTAACATATAATTCAGTCTAATTCGTTCCGTATTCCTCCTAATATGGTAAATTTTTTAATTTTTTTTTCTAGGAATAACCGAAAGAGAGGGATAATAATACCAAGTAAAAATTTATTATTTCCCAAATTTTCCACCAACTTCTTGTTTTTAATATTGTCTTCGCGTCGGGAAAGAATGTGATTGTGTAAAAAAATAATTATGAAGCAACATGAGTAATAAGTAGAGATGATCAGTTCGCTTGCACTCGCGAAACTGCGTCTCGTCTAAAGACACACACCTGTACGCAAAGCCATCAATTGCCTCGCTCGCGCAGTCATTTGTCGTGCCAGTAACCGTCGATTAATATCTCGGAGAAACGAGCGCTCCTTCGCAGCTAGCAAAGAACAGCAATATTTTTTCGCATTTGAACCAATGAACAGTCAGGATATATTGCTGTCACTGTTATGATCTAAAATGACGTACTTAAGTACGGTATTATCGTAATAGTCATGTACTTTAATCTTCATTTCACGAATTTTTAACAAGATTCTGTATCGCGATCTTGGCACAACAAATAACTTAGACATCTAACTTTCAAATGTGATTAATTAAGTTGGACTAATATTAGCCATTTGTCAGACAACATCGGTGAACACGACTGATCTGATTATTTGTTATATGACGCGATATCACAGTAGTATCCGTTTCTTCGATATGAAACTAATCATATATTCACAGATTTCTGTGTTTTCATGTTGCTCATTGTCGGACAATTAGCTGCCGTAATCCAGGTCTTATATTTGATAACGTTCATTACCGATCCATTACTACCCGTGAACGGGAACAATTCACCTGTCCGGCGCCACGAGTTAATAAATCATGTGGTTTTTAAAGGAGAAGAGGAAGCGAATCTCATTTAAAAAGAAGAGCAGAGTTCTACGGAGAGAGTCCCTCTTTCGACGCTGATCGCATGGCGCGTTTCATATCGTGTGTATTCAGTGCTGATCATTAACCGACTATTATACGCTGCTCTCGAGAGACGACTATTTTTTTCTTAACAGTCACTACGCCTCGTTCTCGACCGCTAGGAGGAGAAGGGAGCGGATCTCTTGGAGCATTCAGCCGACGCGTTACACTTGTTGGCCTCGCTTTGTCCGGGATCATACGCCGCGTTACCGCGACCATTATTCATCCTAAGGGGTTGTCTACCCGGATATGTGCCCTGATACGCGAGCGTCGGCGGTCCTCCTCGAGCTACTTGTCGGTTCAAAGCCGAGGAATAATCCGGCTCGCCGATCGAATCGCTCGTTAACGTCCCGGTGTACGCGCCTCTTTGCTCGTTCTCCGAGCATGTCACGGATGAGACAGTCGACTTGAACTTACGTAGGGTTACGTAACTGTAACGGCGGTTAAAATTCTTTTTATGTCGTATGAGATGAACTGCATGTTAATTGAAGAAATCATATTTCAAGTATGAACTAAGAAATATAGAAATTCTTTGAAAATTCTGTCAAATAAAAAGAGGAAAATTGTATCCTTAGGAAGTTAAAATAGACTAGAATTTTTACAGGTAAAAAATAATTAAGTTTGGAACATCACAACACATGTGATGTATCTTGTAAAATAGGAAGAAAGTCAACGTTGTACGATGTAAAAAAGGTCGATGATCACGATGGATATGATATTGTTTTCTTTCAATATTATTATAAAACTATATATTTGTAATACATTCGTACTTTTATGCAATGCTTTTTGAATTTATATAAAATATAAATTCAAAAATAAAGTATAAAAGCTCGTTAAACATTCAAAATAGACAAATAGAATAGGTTAAAAAACAAGTACATTTGTTTTAATACAAACAAAATAAATTGTAAACAAATGCAATAGAATAAATTACATTTGCAATAGAATAATATATATTTAAACGTTTCGGCTTACAAAGTCTTCATCAGTAAACACAAGCATAAACTGAAAGAAAAAATACATGATGTAGATATAGATATACATACAAAACATAGATGATTACAATGTGATAATTCAGATATAATACCACCCAGTTGTCAGTGATGGATTAAAAGAATGTAGAAAAAATTTGTTGTTACTCCTCGAGGAAGCTCAAAGAGATACCAATTACACGTCCTCATCCTACACGTTCGAAGCGTAACTCTATTGAACACGGTTACGAACACATAATATCCTTTATGAAAGACCGACAATAAAGTAAGAGAAGTAAACAATATAAGTATAAACAAGAAAGGAGTTTAATGTGAGTTAATTTCATCAAAATCTTTAAATAAGCCCCAATTCAGCAGCTCTGTGTGGGAATTAATTCCATATTTTTGTTCTTTAATGTATATCATTTCTGATACACATTCTTTTCTTGATAATTATATTTTAACGTCTAAAATTTTGATATTTTCCCATTCGAAAGAGTGGTTAAGGTTTAAAATGTGTTTAGACTACTGAAAGTTTTGGTAGATCAAGCTTTACGTTAGTCTTATGTTCTTGTGCTTAATTATCTCCTCATTTGTCCCACATGACAGCTGATGGGATATTATATCTGAATCATAGGGAATCATATTATAATCATCTTTATATCGCGCTTTGTATATATCTATATCTACATCACGTATTTTTTCTTTCAGTTTATGCGTGTGTTTATTGATAAAGACTTTGGAAACCGTTTAAACATATTTATTCTATATTATTGCATTTGTTTACATTTTATTTTGTATTAATGTATTTGCTCGTTTTTTGGCTATCCGATTTGTCTATTTTGAAATATTAATGTTAAATGTTCTTAATTCATTGATTCGTTTTCAAAGAAGCGGCAAGATCGTCAGAAGCCTCGAAGCGCACGGGTAATGACAGGGTGTGGAGAGAGAAAACTGCCAAGGCCGCACGTATAAATATCTCGCCCCGAGTCGAGATAATGATTCCGGGCGCGTGTTGGCCCTCTCATAAATCTTAGGCCCATTTACGGGACAGATGTGCCGATAACTCGGACGCGGTTTCACGTTTACGTTTCTCTCGAATCCATGATCTTGGTGTGAGCCGAGACCAATGATTATTAACATTAAAGGAACGCTGGCGGGTGTGCAAGAAGAGTAGCATGGCAAGAATTAAATCGTACGAGACATAGAAGGTGGGGGAAAGGGGTAG
The DNA here is from genome assembly GCA_901521435.1 of Crematogaster levior. Classification (NCBI taxonomy): domain Eukaryota; kingdom Metazoa; phylum Arthropoda; class Insecta; order Hymenoptera; family Formicidae; genus Crematogaster; species Crematogaster levior. The sequence continues at coordinate 420,452 of CABEGB010000069.1, read as the reverse complement.
GAAAAGAGCCGAGCTGATTTTACAAACTGATGTTTAATATTATGGATAAAGTGCATGTGTGTTAGATCTATTTCCTGAAAATTATTCATTTGAATTTTTACTATATTTTTACTATATTTTTATTTGATCATTTATTTGTAATGATTAGTTAATAACACACTTGTGTGTAAAACGGACAATGCATCTTTCGTAACTATAAGTATACGCCGGCTAGTCATCGGAACAAACGAAATGCTGAACTGATCCTCGCGTAAGAGAAGAGGAGAGGAGAAGAAAGGAGAGAGAGAGAGAGAGAGAGAGGTTGCAATCCGTTTCGGGATAAAGTAATACACGGAGTAATCATAAAATGCCACGTCATCGAGCGAACAACGAGTGATCTATCGACGTGATTATCGGCACAAGTCGATGATACGCCGCCTTACAGAGAGACAGAGAGAAGAGAGGAACGCCATAACGACTCGACGCTGAATCACCGCGCTCCGACATCGAGGATGCACCTGCGGGACTCCCACGCGGCGAAATCGGGGAAGAGTCATCGTCGAGAGCGCCGGAAAAATTTCACACAATACGTGCATACGTACGCGTGTTCGTTCGTATACATATCCGGTAAAAGGGAAAACGCAGGCGTAACGATCCCACAATTTTAATTACATCAACGTGGTCCGGGACGTGCGCCCCCGCGGCGCATGCAATTCGCCGAGGAATATTTCCAATTATTCGTTGCTTAATTAAATATTCATTCTTAACAACGTACGTGTCGCTATTGGGAAAGTAATGGACCGCGCGCCCGGCCGCGTCGTTAATGAAGACGTAGGCCGCGCGTCGACGAGGTGTTGCATTTATTAATGAACGTTGGCCCTTCTATATGCATGCCTTCTTTCCCGTTCTTATTTCGGCGCGTCATAGGCCGCAGATCCGACAGATCTTTCTTCGGTATTGGGATCGTAGTCAGCACAATTGTTGCGCTGACAATAATGAAATCTTTGATATATTACGTACCGATTTTTCTTAGCTACATATTGATATCTCATTAATTTGAATTAGCGAGGTTATCTACTTTTCTTTACTTTTGTTATAAATTATTTCTATTAAAAAATGGGAGATTACATCAACGAGGGAAGATCGCGGGTTTGTTAAGATGCAATTCCGTGTCAACTTTCCCTTCTACGAGCCAGAAATACTCGTACTGCAACGAAAGCATCATCTTTGAAGGCAAAACGCGTTCGTACGTGTCGCTGCGAATCGTTCTACACGTTGTGCAGGCGTGATCAACAAAAAGTTCCGGAGCCGTTACATCAAGCGGTTAACGGACTTCGGTAGCTTTCTCGTTCTCCTCATCAACTCCACCCTCCGTTTCTTATTGTCCATGCCGCGCGCTCGCTGATCGGGCCCTATCTCGCGGTCTCGCTCCCTCCGGCCCCGGAGGATTGCGTGTGGACGGGAAACGCGCGCGTGGTGAAACTAATAACAACGGCTCCGCAAACACGCAATTACGTCTCGACGGCGCGGCATGAATCGCGCTACCGCATTACGAAGTGCTCCCGAACGAAATCTCGTTTTCGCATCGCGACCGCCGTCGCGAGAAAAAACGATCGACCCCGCGAAACAAGTTCCGATACATCCGTTAACAGGCTTGGGAGGTGCGGGATCTTTTTAAGGGCCAGTCGTCTGCATTTTAATTAAACAACAAACGGTAAAATGATTAATGTTTGACGTGAGTGCCTTCGAAGGTGTGAGTACTTTTAATGTCGCACGGAGTTAATGTGATGGTCATGCAATTAGTTACGGTGAAACGGGAGACGTTTATATTTCGCTTAAATCCCACTTTAACAATGCAAATTAAAAGATATCATCAAGATACATGTTTTAAACGCGAGAAGTCTTTTGGACGCTTTCGCTTGAGTAAATCAGTATAGTTTATTTTTACATGTAATCTAATTATCCTACACACAATTTTTGAATAACGACTTCTATTTCTGTTAGAGTTCTGTAGAGATTAGAAAGATTGGAATTATAAAATATTTCCAATAAGAAGAGCTAATCAATTGATATTCTATCGATAGTTAAACAGCACAATGCCGTGATTGTTAGTCTACGTTTCACCTTTATCCTTTGCATAGGATCGCATAAATTTCGTTACAGTGTTCCTCAATGGTATTTTAAATAGATTCCGCTTGTGGTCGAGCCGGAAAAGACTCGACGTGCTTTTGCCATACGACCTTTATTGCCTCTTTCGCCAGAACATGCAGGTGCACGGGCTTTCGCGCTTACGATACGTTCGATGCGGAGGCGATGAGCCAAAAGAGTAACCATTAATTTCATTGAAAACGCGTTAGAGACCTGTAATTGTCTATTGATCACCTCTGGACTTTTCTAAGTCGCATGTGCGTCGTAATGGTTCCGTAATCCATTCTGTAGATAGTATGTCATACGTCTGAAACATGTTACTATACAAAAAGAATATTTATTTCTCCGTTTCTTAAAGCATAATTCTATATTTTAACGAAAGAAACTTAGTAGCACAAAATTTAGTCTCGTTTTTGTGTACAATTATAATAAATATATTTAAAAAAGAATTGCAAAAAATATATAATTATAATTAGAAATATTTGTACGTTTTGCTTCAATCTCATTTTGTCTCATCTGTATTTCATTCCCTTTTGAAGAATTGATATATATATATATTTTGTCTTGTCGACATCTCTCTAGCTTTTAAACCTGTTACTTAATACAGCATATCATTTAAGCCTATCGATATCGACGACAATATGCTAATAGAGAAACTGCAAGAGAAACAATCGCCTATAAGAGAATTGTGAAAAATCATATTAGTATAAGTTCACTCTTCCGGATAATTTTTCCATACCTTTCTCGTTCGAGTTTGGCGAACCTACGCACGTTTAGCGGGACGACATTTAGTTGAGTGTGTTAGCACCCCAACATTAAAATTTCGTAGTTCTGATCGGAGTTCCCACTTTCTTTTAAAAAAATTAAGAGTACTTTAGAGTTTATAAAAAGAGTTCCGTTGATTAGCATTCAAAAATTAAATTTGAAAAATGGGGTGTTAACTTCTTATCAAAATTTGAGATCGGATAGTTCTGAACGGCTTAAAAACTTTATTTTGCAAATATCTAAAGTTTCTGATATATAAAAAAAATTTTAATTAATATAAAAAATATAAAAAATTTAATTTTGAGATACAGTAATAGTTCCGAGCAATTTTTATTGTTATTTATTGTTATTACTTATTTCGAAAAGATAATTAAAAATAATTTAAATGCAAAAATAAAAAAATTCTGGATTCATTCAAAAGAAAGTGGAAATTCTGATCAAAACTACAAAATTTTAATGTTGGGGTGCTAACTTCATACGCCCCATTTAGTTCAGTCGTAGCCATTCAGTCGTGATATTACATAAAGTGCAGGTGACATCGCGACGTACATTAGTTTATACGTGTTTCTTCGCGTTGCCATGTGTGTGTGTCACATCATTATGATGCTCTGGCAAGACAAAGCTCATAAACCTTCGACAGTATCGCTTTCCCCATGTGGGCTTAAACTGTCTGTGAGTAATGACATAAAATACGACAATCTTACTTGCATCGCGTGTGAGTCTTGTTTCGAAACCGTCTTCCTTCCGGTCCGTCCGCGAAAAGAAATGATTTTTTAAATCGAATATTTGCAATCTCGCCTGATTTATTTCATTAATGAAATTAGATTGAAAAACAAAGAAATATTTTATAAATCTTGCAAGATAAGAAAACATATTTTCTCATGTAATTCGTAATTGAAATATCACGAGATACCTGTTCAACTTCATTGCGTCAAGAACGGTACCGGAGAGACTATGCAATAATAATAATTAAGTACGCGTGATTACGAGAGTATTGTTCGCGACGTTGCGCCGGGACTTTTAATATCCCGGAATGATTCGCAGGTCAGGCCGTTATTTATTCGTCAAAAAAAGCACGTCGCATTAATTTATTTCGATACGTTCTCCGCAATACCTTCACAAGAATATATCGGTCATAGTCCCACAGGTGCGATCGAGAAAGTCATCGATTGTATCGAAAGGCAACTCATGGAAAAGTTCAATTCCCTGGCGCCATGTACATCTAACTAGAACACTGGTGTTAGGCGCGTTCCGTGCACATTACAATGTTTTCGCAGGACAGTCGTGAAAAAGCGAGCTAGCAATGGAACGTGAAAGCGTGTCGCCAGGATTATGTAGAGATAACGTTTGTTTAAGGCCTATTGAATAGCGTAGCACTTTTTATTTTATGACCAATATCGAATGTGGATCACTTTTAAATAAACGCAGTCAATAGTGTTGCAAGTGCATTCAGTGTATCGAATCCTCTTTAATAAACGACTATATATCTGATCTGACACTGTCAATTTTTTTCTATTTTTAACCACAAAACTGAGGTTGGTTGTTCTAGTTGCGTGCTGTTGAAATACTTCAACGGATACTATTGATAGAGAAAACATTCCCACGAGAGAATTGCGCGCTCTGAATATGCTTAATTGAATTTGATGATCACAGCGGAAGTGCCTGACTCTGTTTATGCCGCTGGCAGAGATAAAAGATAAAGATTATCGGTTTGGAGGAGACAGGAAGTAATAAGAAATGAATATCGTAAACATGTATCTTTCAAACGGTTCCTCAAGTGCCCTAAACCTTGACGCCCAACAGTAATGAGAGCATACTAATACTATGCTAAGACTCATAAGCGTCTAACTCTCCTTTCTAGCAATACGTGAAATAAAAATTTAATGAGAGAGAGAGAGAGAGAGAATTTCTAATATCGTTCAACATAACACTAATGTATAATCCAAAGTGCTTATAAAATTTAATAGAATAAAATTTTAAAATAGAATTTAATAGAATATCAGCTGTGTGGTATTTGAATTACATTGTAATCATCGCTTTGTATCTATACCTACAACATGTTACCTACAACATTCTTTCTTTCAGTATTTTCTTTCAGTCGTGTGTTTACTGATGAAGGCTATGTAAACCGAAACGTATTTTTTTATTCTATTGAATTTGTTTACATTTTGTTTTATTTGTATTAACGTGTTTTTCTCATTTTTTGGCCTATTCGACTTGTTTATTTTTAATAGAATATCATTTACATTTCTAAAAATCAAAGACGAGATAATTCTCTCATGTAATAGCATTATAACTATAATAATTCAGCTTTCTTTTGTGACAAGAAATGCATGGGTAAAAATTATTCGCGATACTCTTTCAATTAATCAAGGAATTAAATCTTTAAGCGCGATCTAAAATGTTTAAGACAAGCTGAATCCTTCGACGCCTATGAGTCTCTAGCTTTAGAGAATAGTATTCAGTTATCAGCGCTATCAGCCATGATAGATGGCGAGTGGTGGCCACAATAAATCATCAGCTTGCACCGTACGAGGAGAATCTACGAGACCCGTCTGACTCTTCGGCTGTCGATCAGCGGCGCAGGCAGAAAACGGCGTGGCTGATAACCATCGACGACGAAAGTATTAATTATTATTTGCTGCTCGTGCGCCTTTCAATTTGTTTTGCTGCGCTGCGCCGGCACCGTTTCGCTTCGCGAAAGTGACGAGACTCCGGCGGAACAATTTCGCACGCCGACGATAAATCATGGACGATTCCGCTTCCATAACGGTTCGAAGCCGCGGAGGTGGGTCCGACCCGAGCAGGCCCTTTATAGATCGATGACGAATAATCGTGCGAAACCTTAATCAAGATTAATTAGTGACATATTGTATCCAAATAATAAGCAAAAGTATTGTGAAAAAATTAACAGTGAACCTTTTTTAAAAGTTTAAAAAAATTGATAAGTATGGTTTAGCGGAATTTTACGAAAATCAATAAAGTTCGAGATATGTGGTGGATAATAATTGGGGACCATTGTTGCCCCAAGTGATCATCGCAGATTGCATGTTGCAGTCAAAAGCTCTGAAAAAGACGATGCACTTCGCACCTGGAATTAAGTAGCGCGAATCACTACAGCCCTGTAATTATGCTCTAACTTTTACGTCTTAATCCTCCATCGCGAGAAAATTACCTAGACGAACTGACAAGTTTCACCGAGAGTTTGACTTTTATAACCCTCATTTCGTCTCTATCTCGCCTTTCGCCAATACGTTAGTATCCTTAATTATTGGAATTATCTTTCGAAAGAATTCTCGCCTGCGTATTTTTCATGGTAATTACGAAGCGTTTGCAATGACGTTTTAGCAAACGATGCTTTCATTACCGGCTACGATATTCAGCTGCAAACTCGCAATAGCATCGAGATAATTTTCACTAATTGCACGTTTAAATGCTCCAGAAATCTAACGATATAATCGTCCGTACAGTGACACGTTGGACGTATCGCGTAGGAGAAACCGCGTTATTGAATTAATTAATTGCACGGTGATAATCAACAAGTCTTTCTCTTTTTCGCAAGCATAGATTTTTCTGCGATTCGTTATTTAATTCTCTTAATCTCGTCTATCTCTATCAACAAATTCGCAACCGATGCATACCTGCTGAAAGGATTTATGCAACGCATTCCGTACGAGGGGAATCTCGCGAATCACGGCGGCGACCTGTAGCGTCGTATACGCAATCGGCATCGCGAAACTAATTATCAACGTGGATAATTGGTATCCGCGCGGTATCGATCAAATTTCCAACAGTGGGTGCGGTGCCTCGATTGCGACTGCCGCTCGCTTTTGCCGGCGTGTCTTGCCGCTTAAGTGCCGGCTTGCTGCCGGTCGCTTACTCGAAAGATAACCCGCTCCTTCGTTTTCCTGAGGGATCGGCGAGTGCGGTCGCGTTGTTGCAACGGCGGCGTAACGCAGAGTGCTTATCAAGTCATTAGGGCGCCATTATGTCTCGAGCAACGTTTGTTTAATCCGACTCTGGGACTTTCGTTGCGCTGCTGGCGAGAAGCGAAACAATCGCGGCGATGGTTGATCAATTTCGGGTCTCGAGAGAACACGAAGGGTCTTCGTTCGTTCGTTCATTCGAGCGTATCAAACGATGACCTGCTCGCGATATTACCGCGGGCCGTCCCTCCCGCGACCTCCCACGTAATAATTAAAGGGTCGTAGGTTAATTACCGGCTGGCGCTGAAAAAGTGAACGTTCGTGTACCGGGACGTATCATCGTTTTCTTTCTGCTGCTGCTGGTTGGTCCTGACGCGGGGAACATGATACCGAGGATCTCGATCAATCGAGATTGCATCTGATTCTTTTGCATAATTGTCATTTCATGGAACTTTGCAACTTACTTTACTCTATAGTAAGTCGGTGAATTCTTCATTATAAATCTAAGTCTCAATGTCGTAGTTAACCATTGATTGCACATAAGGCTGCTATCCGCGTTCGGTTTTCCCCAGGTTTGGCTGCCCAACCGGGGGATTTTTTAAAGTAGTCATTAGAAACGTTGATAATTCACTGTGATTATAAAAATTATTTTTTAAAATTAAATTATCAGAATGAGATATTTTTAATCCAGGCCTAGTCCGGGTTTTGAGCAGGTGGCACAAGGATCTTAAATTGCCAAACACGCCTGCGGGGCATCGAAATTATTGATAGCAGAAAAAATAATATTACACAGTGGTCACATTGTTACTATCATTAATAATAATAATATAATGATTATTAAAATAATTCAAAATTAAAAAATTCTCCTATTTTTATCGCTTTATCAAAAATTGCAATAATTATGGAATTATAGATGTTCAGATTTCAGTCGGAAAAGTCCGGAGTTTTAAACTTTTCAGTCCTAGGTTCAGTAAGTTACAAATAGCTCTAATTACGCATACAATAGATATTTTTCTCTCTTGATATTTCTTTGATATTATGTGTTTTTTACGTGATAACAAGAAAATATTTTTAAAAAATATCTATTGTGTTATGTGTAATTAGAACTGCTATTTGTATTAACTTACTAATTTGTTTGTTCTCAGAAAACTAAAAATATCTCACATTCTGATATTTAAAAACATAATTTTTATAATCACAGCAAAAATTACAGCATCAGCGTTTCTAATCGAGGACGATCGCAGACTATAGCAGAGAATGAGTCATGATCACTGTTAATTAGTCGAATAATAAGCCAAGTTCATATCAATAATCGAACTTCGTATATAATTAATTTGCACAGGAATTGTTGTATTAATAATACTATGGTCAGTACGAAATTTATTTCAAGAAATTCGAGGGGCGCATGTTATTGTTGTATTATTTTATCGTCGAAATATTTTGTAACAAACAAAATATGATACATTAAATGAAAGAAAAGAAGAAAAATGTGCATTTAGTGAGTGTCGTGATTGTGGCGGAGAGACGATTGAATGGCAGTCGAAAGATATAATTAAAAGAAAATAATTAATCACGCAAATGTAATGAAGTTGTTTACATCTCGCACAAATCGCGACTTGTGTCGGCTAATCGTCGCTTCACTCGATAGTTTTAGGCTTTTTCATTCTGTGCTAAGCAGAGGTTATAATCGGCTCTTCATCTTTTTATGCATTGTTATTAAAAAAAAAATAGAGAATCGATGAATCTTCAGTCAATAATTAGTTAACCACAGAATAAAAATCTCAATATCCGTTGCCCGACGGAACTCGAGCTACATCGTTCGGCATTTACTTTTAATCCGAGAAGCATTCAACCAATAAAATTGCTGCTTTTCCATAAAAACTGCAAGTTAATTGGCTACATATTTCTGGATTTCGGACCGATTTCTATTGTAGTATCAGACACAAAGCTTTAACGCAAGATTTGCCTCCAATTCACCGACGGACGTTTTCTTTTTTGTCAACGTCGTAATGTGACGAGTATAAGGATAAAAGAAAAAAAGATGTACGTTTAGTAGATCGAGATCGCGGCGACTGAGACATATGTATACCAGTCGAGAGATAATTAAAAGAAAGTAATTAATCACGTAAATGTAATAGATAAAATTGTTTGAATCTCGCGACGGCAACCGTCGGCCAATCGTCGCTTCACTCGCTAGTTTTAGGCTCGGTTTTTCATTCTGTGCTAAACAGAGGTTATAATTGGCTCTTCATCTTTTTATGCATTGTTATTCAAAAAGAAACAGAGAATCGATGAATCTTCAGTCAATAATTAGTTAACCACAGAATAAAAACCTTAATACCCGTTGCCCGACGGAACTCCAGCTACATCGTTTCGGCATTTATTCTTAATCCGAGAAGCATTCAGCCAATAAAATTGCTGCTTTTCCATAAAAACTGCAAGTTGATTGGCTACATATTTCTGGATTTCGGACTTCTATTGTAGTATCAGACACAAAGCTTTAACGCAAGATTTGCCTCCAATTCACCGACGGACGTTTTCTTTTTGTCAACGTCGTTTTGTCACGAGTATAAGGATAAAAGAAAAAAAGATGTACGTTTAGTAGATCGAGATCGCGGCGACTGAGATATATGTATACCAGTCGAGAGATAATTAAAAGAAAGTAATTAATCACGTGAATGTAATGGATAAAATTGTTTGCATCTCGCACAAATCGCGACGGCAACCGTCGGCCAATCGTCGCTTCACTCGCTAGTTTTAGGCTCGGTTTTTCATTCTGTGCTAAGCAGAGGTTATAATCGGCTCTTTAACTTTTCCTGCATTGTTATTCAAGAAGAAAAAGAGAATCTCGGAAACGTCCGTCGATGAATCTTCAGTCAATAATTAGTTAACCACAAACTAAAAAACCTCAACCCGTCGAGTTCCGTTGGACAACGAGAAACGCCGTTCGTTATTTTTTTTAATTTGTGCCTCCGATTCGCTCGAATGTTATCTTTTTTTAATCAACGTCACGAATTTAAGGCAATCGCAATTGTGACAGAGAGGCGATCGAAGGATCGCGAATACAACAAGCTAAAGTAACTCACCGACGGCTGCGTCAATGTTGTCCCACAGCATCGTCGATTGCAGGAACGCAGCTAACCTCGATTCGGTGATAGCAATTAATCTCGTTGGCTGCTGCGCGAGACACAAGAGCTCCCTTGATACAATACGATCGCCGGATCGCCCGTCACTTTGTGACGCCACTCGCGAGGCTCTCGAACGACTCAATAAAGGCGAACCACTCGACCGGCCGCCATTTCACTCGACACCTTTGGCACTCGACACTTCATCAAACGCATAGAACACTTCGGCGAACGAAAAAAGTTCACATCCCAATTCGACACGAGTTTGTCAGGCAATGAAACTGTCGAGTAAAGCGACGATTAGCCGTACTCTGTTCGATACTTGTTGCACGCGTGACGCGTAAAGTCAAGAAACGCAAAGATGGCGGTCGCCCGTCTTCTATCGTGAAGTCAGTCACTTGTCGCTACTTCATTTGATGACGATACATGCGCTCGATATCACACGAATTTTGGTGACTCCGAGATGTTCGATCCGATACTGTCGATTCGACGCATTCGATGCCAAAAACTAACCTAGTTTCGGCGGACGCGATCCGATCGTTTCCGACAATCTGCGAAAAATAACTCTAACCTCCGTGTTCAAAGTCACGGCGTAATTCGAGTGATGTACGGAGTGATGGGATATTCCCCCCACTCCCACCTCCAGCGGCGTCGATTATTTTGTTTTGACTCGCGCGGTTACCCGACTCAATTTACGACCAATTTCACAACAGTGCGAGTTCACACTCGGTCGTTTCTCGACGTTTTTCACGTCGGGGGTGAATCTTGCGCGAGAAGAAATGTCCGCGCGGGCCGAAATGGTATAACCTAGCCGTCGTCGAGTTCCGTTGGTCGACGGACATTGAAGCCGTTGAATAAAGCGACGCTTAACCGTCACCTCGCGCGATGCTGGTGAGATTCTCGAGTGATTCGATAAACCGAGGCTTGACGAATGCATCTCACTCGGTTCGTTCGTAACTTTCGTTATTTATAGTATTAATCGTGATAATTCGTTATGACGTATGAAGTGCGTAATATGTAATGAACGCGTTGAAAGGAAATTCGCACAACGCGCACGTTACGTGATTCGATATTCTCGATAAATTGCATACGGGACGCATGTAGAACCTTTTTTCTTTTAGTGACGTGTTTTTCTATGGGATCGACTCTGCCATGACTAACCGTTGGATGATGCAATACTAATGCGACGTAAATTTGCAAGCAAAAGAAATGTGTGTAATTGTGAGTGTGAACTCGAGTCCGATTCGGACCCAACGAAGGATTGTGCGGGAATATAGAACAACCGTGTAACGCGAAAATGACGATCGCTCGCCTGTCGTTGAGAATCCGTTGACCGTCGGCATCCATCGTCCGTTGTTTCCGCTGTTTTATTTAGACGCACTTCTGTGAAACGTCGGGATTTTATCGATAGTTACAATTATTACTTACAGAACACCCGTTATTTTTTTTTTAGTGTATCGTCAATTATCGGAAATTATGCTGTCATGTTATCTGATTGTAGGATTTCAATTTCTACTTATTAGCGTAATTGCATGTGTGTGTGTGTTTCACTTGTTCTTATGTACACGTTATATTAAAGATTACACGGCGTCGTCCACCCCTTCCGAGAATTTAGACTTTTTTTTATTCTTTAACCCATTAACTGCCAAATTTTTTTTTTTGAAATTTTTGGCCGGATAAGTTATATATATGCACAAAAAGTTGTGTAACAGCATAATTATAAAAATTCCAAAATCCCCAAATGGGCAGCTAATGGGTTAATAACTGCAAATAACGTCCGTTTATGGCGGTAAAAAAATTGTCAACATTTTAAAATTGTATTCCTCCTTTTTAATAAGAAACGCGAGTGGAAGTTTGCAATATCGTAAGTTTTCTTCCTCGATTTCAAATGTGCTTTATTCCGTTGTTTCACGTTTAGGCCGGCCGCACTGTCAGAAGTTCTGATCAGAAAAATTCTGACCGGTGCCAGAAAGCATACCAGGCCCCGGACGATCGCTCCGGTGTGATTTTGATAATGTACGGGGTCTAGTATAAAATGTATGCGCAGAGTTCATTCCGGCGCCGGTCAGAATTTTTCTGATCAGAATTTCTGACAGTGTGCGGCCGGCTTTAAGTAAAGCGTCTAAAAAAAAAAAGATCGGTATTCGAAGTGTCGCCTCTTGCGGATCTCCCCCAACTTTTTTGTTCCTCAAGTGGCGCCTTTGTATGAGTAGCGCGACGATTGGTGGGTGATTACTTACCGCGCTTTCGCGCAAGGGAGTGTCGCGTTAATTGACATAACGTGGAATCGTAATTAATCGCGAGTGTGAGTGAAGTGAGGGTTTCGCTGGCGACAAGATGACGGCGATGTCGACAATAACGGCGCATCTTCTTCCGGGTCGAACGGCACCTGTCTTCTGGCGAAGAGCGATACGGTCATCGACTGGTGAGTAACCGTATTCATCCGTTTTTGTTTGTTGCGACTCAAGTGTGTCCGACAAAATGGTCGACAGCGTTCTCGCGCTGCCTAAGGTCGAACGGAAAAAAAAAAACGCTCGGCAGTCGCAACGCGTCCCTCGGAACAAACTCGTGTTGAGAGACGTTGTTCCGCTGTCGTTCCGCACGATCGCGTTTCGTACGCGTTCCCCGTCGAAGGTTGATGCAAAAAAAAAAGAGAAGAAAACGGCCGCGGCCGGTGCACACATAGGAAGTAAACAGCCGACGGTCTTCGACGCGGGCGCGGAAACCGTGAGACGCGGAACGTTGATCAATGTTCCGACCCGATAATGATTTCACGATTTGAAAGTACCGCAAGTTCCTTATGTCTATTGCTATATATGTATGTCAAGAATGTAGAAATTCTTCAGTCTTGTGTATCCATTTCCACCAATGTAGATCAGCTGTGTGCTCGACTTAACTCACTTTCTTTTTCTAACGTCCACCAACGCAGATTAACTTTAATCTCAGTTTAACTTACTTTCTATTTTTTTCTAGTTCTAGGAATTAGAAAAAAAGGAAAAGTAGATTAAACTGAGATTAGAATTAACCCTGGTGGACATAAAACTAAAGAAGGAAGTTAAATCGACGTTAATCCTCCGTCAATCGTAATATCCATTATACATTCAGGCTACATTAATTTTAAGTCATTACTGACTAAAGTTTTTTAATCTATTTTTTAATACCTGTAAATTTGTTCTGTACGTTTTTTATGCACTTTAATGCTTGGCCTGTTAGCCAAGTGCTAATGAAAGGAAAATTGTTTCACAGCAGAAGAAAGTAATGGGAAAATTGATACATCTGTAGAATACATTCGATCACAGATGAAAAACAGCACGGCTGACGGAGGTTTTAAGTTTAATTAATCTAGTCTTTTCAAATCCATGATTTCCAAAACTTTATGGACTTTAGAATCTTCGAATTGTCGGACTTTTCAAACGTCTGAATCCGTTAGATACACGAAGCTATATCATGTATAAATTATATTTTTACATCATTATTATCATATTTATTATTTATTATCTATGTATTATATATGTATCTGCGATTTTGCAGATTTATTGAGCTCATATTTCTTCTGAGATTTCTTGTTAGCAAAGATTTTGCAACGATTTCAAACGCGTAAATTTCCTGCTTAATTCCACCAATATTCACACGTGAGTGAAATCATAACAAATTATCGACAAAAGTGGACGCAACGGCCCGTACAGCTTCTTACTCGCTTCCTACGGTTGGAAATTGGTAGGAATTTTAGTGCGCAATCAATTACCACTTCTATTTCCCGTTCGCGAGATATTAATCCTCGCTGGGCGTACGTACTCGGTCGACTTGGGTATCATTCACGATAAATAACACGGAATTATAAGCATCTGGTTTTCTCGGTATAAAACGTACTTATCGTCGGGAAGCGGTGCGCCGCTGCTATTAAGTCGTTAAATCCCGATATCGATTGTATCAAGGGTGGAATTCTCGTCGACAGGTACGACTGGAGCGCAAAAAGAAAGAATTCTGACGTAAGTTTCGTGATAATGTGGAAAATCGCTCAGAAATGGAGAACAGAAATTATCCGTCCCGGTGATCTGTTATAACGCTACAGGAATAAAAGATACTTTTTTCTCTTCTACATTTATTTTATTTGTGCAGCAGACGTATTGAAAATTCAACGAGTTCGCCCGCGAAATCGCCTATTTCACATAACACCTTTTCAAATGCTCTAAGTGAAATTTAAGTGTAAAATTTCAAGTGTAATTGAACGAAAATAATAATACACTCTGCGTGTAAATTGCTTTAACGTGATAATTTCAATTGATTTCACGTATCGCGAGCTGAGGAGAGTGTGGATAGCAAGTACAAATCACGGCTGCCGAGCGAGAGCGCGAGGATAATTCAAGCCGCTCTCGGCCATTAATCCACAAATCCGACGGCAAAATGGAGCCTTAAATTCAATCGATCGCGTCGAGGGCGGAGCTCAGAGCGGGAGAAAAAAAATTCGTCGGAAGTTGCGTTTCGCAGATAATACGGATAATACGCTATTAGAAATTACCGTGCGAACGCGGGCGTGCGTTGCACCGACGACAACCGGGGTATTCACGGGAGAGTACCGGTAGATAGTTATTATTTGTACCTGTCGATCGGAGAAGGCGCGCGTGCACGCACGCTCCGCTATTTTTCACGGTGCATAAAGGCGATCATTATTACACGCTGCTACGCACGCACGTACGTAAGGAACGGCTGGGGCGGTTCATAATACACAAACAAATGATAAAAATAATTCCGATCTAGATTACGTGAACGCGCCGGAGTACAATGGAAACCTTCGGGCGTCTTTCCGCGCGCGTTCGATACACGATACATGCAAAGCAGGATATATTTAAAGCTGAACTTAAACGACGCGTAGCTTGGTCGTTCTTATTCTTTTAAATATGTTTGTTTTATGAATTCTCTCTCTCTTTTTTTTTAACTTGTTGTGCATCTTAAAGGTGCGGATAAACGACGCGTGGTTCAGCGAACCTATCAACAAGTTGAAAAACGAAAGGATTCGTAAAACGAACATATTGAAAAGAGTAAGAATGGCCGAGCCACGCGTCGTTTAAATCTGGCTTTAAATTCGGAAAAAATATCGTAAGTCACCTCCGCGCATCATTTTGGATCTCAAGTAAATGTTTTCTAAATGTTATTATTATCTAGCAATATTTATAAGTATAAAGGCCATCACATACAAACCTTCCGTAACCCGTAAGCGTAAATGATTCCACCAATCAGACTCAACTGTACCTCTCCACATTTTTCTCCGTAACTGGAATACTCAATGCTGATTGATGGAATCGCTTACGGGTTACGGAAGGTTTGTGTGTGGTGACCTTTAGAAAGCGTGCGGGATCTGTTAATAGCAGATCGTCAAGTGCAGATCACCTAGATCTATTTTCTCCCTGCACTCCGCGGTTTCAAGAGATTTTATAATTGATATTGCGGCAACGCACGCGCGAAAGATGAATCTTTCAGTTCCTCGTGCACTATCGCCGCGGAGAACGTGAATTCTGGATCGACAGGCGGCAGATTGAGGAGATAAGTCACACTCCAGTCCTCGCATAAATAATGATACTACTCTCGCGATACCTTTATTTTATCACAACGCGCGATACGTCTCGTGCGTGATCGATCATGCAGCGTACCGCGGCCCATTAACTCCGTGATTTCAATTACTTTTCAATAAATGCGGTAACGATACCCCGTTCGTCTCGAGCGAGCGCGAGAATGGAAGTAAAGTGGGAGAGGCGCCACGCGAAGGCGGAAAATATTGGCCGCCTGGTGAAACGGGTTCCTCAGATTAACCCACACGCACCGGGTGATCGATCTTTTTGCGAAACGCGACCGATAATACATCGGGAGCCGCGTTACGATTTGCGCACGTACGAACTTTTCCTGCGCGCAATATCATTGCGCAGTGCGCTTTTCATCGTCGATTAGCTCGAGCCGATAGCTGCTCTCAGCCACGCCGTGACAAATCAATTATAACGTGGGTAGAAAGTCGTTTTGCGGAATTGCGCGACGCTCGTTGTTGGCGGCCCGCGTCCGGAAAAATCATAATGATCCGCCTTTATGAGCATTTTCCGCCGTGATATTTCAATCGGTACAGCGATAGCTGCTTTGAAATAGAATCCACTGTCTGCTCAGTTTATCGCTTTTGCGCAATATGGAAGTCTATTCAGATACATTAATCGGGAAGTCGCGTATTTTATGTTGTATTATATTTATCGTCGGTTGTACGCCGCTATCTTGTTGCAACAATTTCAAAAGTTTGTTCTTATAATTGCGATAAGCAATGGAAAATAATATTCGAAAGTTTCTTTACGAAATTTTGCGCATAAAGAAACAAGTGAAACAATGAAACAATTTCCTAATCTTACATTTATAATACATGCTCTTTATATACTATATTTATATAATACATATCTTTCATTTTATATCATATTACGCCAATATTCATAATTCTTATGTCAAATTAATGTTATAATTTTCCGAGTTATATTTTTATTTATTCATTGAATTCTGATTTAATCTAATTTTACTTTAGTTCTTTTTTACATCGGACTAATAACACAAGGATTGAGTTGACAATTTGTGTAATCGCATCGTCAAGTTTAGGAATTGAATAGAAAATTGAATCATCAGTGATTTCGCAATCATGTCTAATAAACCACGGTTGACCCGACACAAAATCTCGTCGGGATTAATTATCGCTTTAATGCTATTATACTGGCCGATTTGTCGACTGAGGCGTTTCAATGCACGCCATACTGTCATGCTGTGCGTTGACACGCGCACGCACGCGTGCTTGTGCATTGCGTGCGCTCTAGTCCGTTTACATTGCGTAAACACATTGCGTCGTGCAGGCCAAGATTTATGATCTGATCATCGACGCACCTCGATATTCTGAAATCGTAGAGAATTTTATGAAGAATTTATACAACATCGAACATTATCTAATAATAATAAAAATGCTATAATTTTGTGCATGCATTTGCAATAAATTTACTAACAATTACATCGAAGATAAATTCCATAAAAAATAAATTTCAGATTAAATCTTATATTAAAGTATATATTTTTTAGAGCAGACATAAAAACATAGATCTTGTATAAAGTACCTCGATTAGTTGTATTTCAATTATTGAGTACAGAATGATTTAAACGGCAAGCAAATAAATTATCGTTATTCGCATTAACAGAAACGTTAATTAACGTGTATACCGGAGATACATCTTGCGATACACAATGTAATTAAATTCACTAACCGATTTTCCCATTTGCCTCTCGAAATCTGGATGTCGCGAATCACGTTAACACACAAAGGGTGTGTACACTGAGCATGTACATGGATCCATAAATACGCTGGCGTAAATGTAAATGTACGGTACCTGCGCGCGGGAACAACTCATCGATACTCGTTCGAGAGAGAGAACGCGAGCGCGGCAATCTCGTGAGAAAATCGCGGATAAGCCGCGAGCTCACGTGACTCACCTGATATGACCCCGCGGTCGACCACGACTGCAGCCGCGGGCAGACAGGTGCAAAATGGGCTCTAAAAAGCGACATTCCGACGACGTTAACGGTGTTACTAAATTTCCGAGCTGACGGCGGCGTCTCTCGCTGCCGACGCGTTGGCATTGTACTGGAAATGGCGTATTCAACTCGTATATACGTAATCCGCAGTTTCTTGTGTCGCAAGAGATAGGAAATAATGGTCGCTATCTCGGCGGCGTCGGCGGCGGCGTTCGTACTTTAATATGATGAGGAAAATATAAGCTTGTGTCGGCACAGTTCGATACCGAATTGTGTTCGCTCTGATTGTGAGTAACGCCGACGCGCATTTTTCCCGAACACGTTTCGCCACACGGCTTTTTGAAAAAAAAAAAATTCACAATTTTCCTGCGCGTGAGACTTGTTGTAAATTAATGGAGATAAGCTACGAATTTATTTATCGCTATTATCGCAATTTTACTTTCACACGTTGCGGGTGGCGGTGCGCCAAAGCGCCGCCGTTGACTCACATGATTGAATGTATAATCGAATGCATTACTTTACGTATGTCATTCATCTAAAAAAACGCTCGCGTTCCTCACATATCGTGTAATGCTAATTGATTAATAGCGTAACTTCCTTCGATTGAGAGAGATACGGAGCTATAATAACAAGTGAGTGTGAGCTATTATTTTTGCGAGTGTAAGGACATTGGAAGATATATATTGAAAACTTATAAAAACTTGTTTTAGACAGTTTTTGTGACATATTTTTATATGTATTTTACTTAATGTATTTTTAAAATGTGAAAATTTAGTTCACGTGCCTTTTCGTAGCATTTCGACTTTCTGAAGGATATTATTTACAAAATTATTTATAATTATATAAAGCTACTATTGGTTGCAAAATTAGGTCGACAATTATCGTCATAATTTCGTTATCGTTCAGATCAAATACCAAAAGTTATCGGCATGCTCGATCGGCAATTTGCTTGTAGCAAATAAAATTTCAACGCAGGAAAAGAGAAGAAAAACAACTTTATTCCGAGCATTATAATTAAGCTGATATTTATGAGGAAATAAACCATCGCACGATACGTGGTGTTAATCGATTTCCGCATACGCGTGATGTCAAAACGGCGATACTCGGTTGTAAGGAGCAAAGAATAATGGGCACTGGAGAACAGGTGCTTTTGCCTTTGACGTTTAAATGTATGCTATAACCGTCGCAAGGATATCAAGCTGAACAACGCGGACGACTTTTCTGCTTTTACCGTTAACTCATCGCCTTCATCTCCCTTTGCAAGCCTCTTAGTCTCGGTTTACTTTGAATAATTTTGAAGATTAATTTTATTACTTTATGCGACAATTTTTTTACGAACATCTGTCCAATATATTTATTGCAATATTATTATTATTATCGTGATAGAATAAAAAGTTTTAAAACATTTAAGTCTTTGATCTTAATGTTATTGATTAACATTATATTTAATTTCAGTGTGTGTATGTGTAAAAATTAGAGTTAAATACAATTTATATGTTAAAAATATATAAATCAAATCTAAAAATATAAAAAACATAACAAATATATAAAAAATGTGTAAATTAAAAATCTAGTGTAAAAATTTATTATTATTAAGTAAAAAAAACATATGTATATGCATGTTTATGCATTGTTTAGAGTTTAATGATAATATATTTGTTATTCTCTAAATTATATTAACATTAATGTGTTCTTTTGGATTTGGAATCGTTTGTTTTTTAAAGTATCTAAATTTATAAATGTATTATTATAAAAAATGTTAAGTATCACAATTTCTTCATATATCTTAAATCTCGAAATAAATATAAAATATATAAAATTATGACCTCCGAGAAAGACTTTTGCCGAGAAAGTAATTGAAACTATCGGTAAGTAGCATCATTCGTCTATTTCGAATAATTTTCTTGATGACTCACCTTTCGTACACTTTTATCTGACATTCGCGAGAGGCATGTGAGGAAAACAACGGTACCCGCATTCGTAATTAATCCACTAATTTACGATACACGCTCGGCACGTTGTACTTCACGAGTCATATTTATATACCTGGCAAATCAGGTAAAGATATCGCTCGTCGGTCGACCCAGCGATTCGAGACGCGTACGACGATAACCTTACGATTTGCGTAATAACTATCAGCGGCGCGATCAGCATCCGGTAATACAATCTTTTGTTGCAGCCTGGTCCGCAAAAACCGCGTGCTCAGTGTGTGGTATCTGGCCCACGATTTTATGCTCCTTTTTCTCTTTTTTCTTATACGTGCCGTGGCGCAGTATATACACCGCCGTCGCATATAGCAGCCATTATTCCAGCCCATTTAAGCGACATGCGGACAATGAGGAACACAGGCCACCCGCGGTTTAAGTGTTCCCCATTAAAAGTGCGAATTTTGCTACAATGCCTCTTGCCTGGGTTAACATAGAGCTCATAGACATAACAATTATGTCGCGTGCTGACGGCTGCCACGGTACTTTCCACATCTATCGTATTTATCTTTAGATAAATACACACAAATCCACGTACATAAGTGAACCAATAAATTATACTTATAGGTAGAAATACGGTACATGTGTATTATTACATGAGAATTACATCTTTTAATTATGAATTTTTTTTAGTAGATAAAATAGTAGGTAATTCAATAGATAATATATTATCTACTTTTAAATTCAGCACTATAATTAGCGCTTAATCGACAAAATTGTGCTGGTCGATTGGTGAGAGTTAAAAGGTTTTACAGCCTGCTCGTATAATATTGCTGTGATAGCCGAATATCTTTTGCTCATTAGGGATCGTCCGTTCGATACTGGTTAATAATTTACTGCTGCAAATGTACTAGTATTTCACGCGCGTAATTGATAATCCTCGCACGGGCCGCAGATTACCTGTATCTGCCAGCGTACCAATTAATTGCGGTTCGATCATTATACCACGTGTTTAATATTATCTGCTATTTCTCTGAGCGCGTTTACAGATAAATGCGGACATGTGCAGAAACAAGCATTATTCCGTTTATCATGAAAATATCGACAGAAATGTATCGCTTACTTGCATTATGTTCTCTCTCTCTCCCCTCCCCTCTCCCTCCCCCCTCCCCCTCCCACACACGCACGCACAAACGCACGCATTTACACACACATTTACTGTATAATCTTTATTGAATATTTTTAAATTCACAATTTTATGCAACTTTTTTATTTCAACTTTTATCGTTAATCGATTCTGATAAAAGGATATTATGCGATTTATAAATTTCTAAGTGCATATATGTTATAGTTTTTTCTGTATTTCTGAATTATAAAGAATGTTAGTAGAAGCATCAAGGTAAAATGAACATCCTCGATATCGCGATATCTCATTGGTTAATTACGACTGTCGCCCGCAGTCTGTGATTTACGAGACCAAGAACGACGGTATCGCTTCTCTCTCCAGTTAAAACCCCATCCTAGATTATCAGTTCCTCCCGTAAAACCAGTTAGTCACATCGTGTACTTAGGTGATCAAACTCGCACCAACGTCAACATTTTTTAACAATATTAATTATTGTATTATTCCATCTTTTTTGTAATTAAACAATATATACAATTGATAATTAATCTGCAGTATTTAATATAATTAGTGATCAATTTTGCATGTTTTTTCAATTATAAATATTCATAGAATCAACTTTCGTGCACTAACAACGTTTATGAAATGTAAGATAATACATTTATTCGCTGACGAAATCAGCAAGCACATCTCTTTGTTCAAATGTGTTTGGCGGAATTCAAGATTATTGATCGTGACATCGTCGTTTGCTGATCGGGAGCCTCGCAGAGATCGCGATCATATTTATTTCACGGAGTGATCTGATTATGCACTGCTTATGCATCCCGATGCAAATAGCATGCGAGAACACAGTGGCCTTTGATTCTCGAAAGGCTCTCGCTGTTCTTGGTAGGCCCGAAAGGCACCTGAATGGACCCATTTCGCTCCGCGGGGTGCCAACATTAATGTGCTATCATCTTAACGGACGTATAAGAATGTATGCGAGCATATAATCGTGACGAGACACCGCGTCCGTTAGCAAGTCGCGACCTGAGATGCGATCGAGAAATTATTATCGATGGAAGAACGCTCGGTCGCGACTCTCCGTTAATTAATAATTCCGCGTAGCATGTGGTTGCAATTTAAACGAGACTTAGCTAACGGTGGTTTACCGGTAAGCGACGCTTGGACTTCAGACACGAAGATATTCTGTGAACACAATCGTGTGTCTGTTTGAAAATTTATTTAATGCGAGAGAAGCTTGCAGTTTATTTTCAATCCAAATTTAATTTACGATTGTGTTGTACGCCTCGAGTGGACCGCGGCGATTAATACGTGCCGAGCGAAGCTACGAAGTCTAATAAAACAATATAAAGTAACTGTACGCACCGGTGAGAAACCGCCGTGCTGGAATTCGGAGCAGGTGAACTGAAGTACGTGAGTCCTCGTGGATGCATCGGTATTCCGAGGGCACAATTGAATATCGTGTATATGCATAGCACAGATACGCTTGAGTACACACTGTCCGCCGCGGAATTATTTTCATACTTTCACGCATAGTGATTGTTTGGCTGGAGCCGTCGAGGTCTGCTCCTTCGAGCATGAATAATCCAGTAATTAAATTTATTGTTACATCGATGTGCTAAACACCTTCGGCTGTTCGAATAATTTTTTATACAAAATATTGTGAATAAATAAGTATTCATTTTATCATAGATTGATGAAAGTAATTGAAGAAAGCAAAACTTTTATTAGCAGAAGTCATTTGTTTTCATAGTTGAATCATGAATAATCCGTTTCATTTATGGCAAAATTAATAATAATAAAAATTGTTTTTGAAGACTATTATCTATCCTAACGATCCTATTTAAATTAGCGTCACAGGCAATAACATCATGACTGTATGAGATCCTCGTTTTGTTTCGTGATACTTCTTATAATTTTCATATTGCAGCGTATTGCTTGCGTGAAGTTGGGCGTATGTGACTCGGCATATGTTAGACATGTTCTGAGGAGACACGTGAGTGACATGACGTCGTGCATCTGATATTCTTCTTCGGAGTAGGATCACCGATCGACCAAACATACAATCGACTTGTCATGTTTAATCTAAATCTGACTTACCCCGTCTAAATTCAACCTTATTTTTTGCGTAAATAATATTCGATTTGATTTTCAGATATCTAATTAATTTAGAGAAAAGATTTTAAAGTTTATATTTATTCTTAAATGAGAGACAATTTCTAATCTAAATTCGAATCTCTTGACATATTTTATGAAATTTTTAATTACTTATTTTTTCAGTTAATGGGATGAGATTTGCAGTCTCGATTATTCTGGTATGTATAGATAAATATAAATGTAAGTCGATTGGTAATTAATGAAAAAATCGGAATATCTAGAATACGAATCATGGAGTGCTCCATAAAGTCTGTTGATCTTATTCCATGGCTTATCAACAACTGTAAATAATCTTCGCGACGAGTCACGATCATCACACCACGAGACTGGGTTTGTGTGTGATTCAATACGTGAGAAAGAAATTCATATGGCATAATGGGTGACTGACATTCTCGAAGAAGGCACGAGGAAGTCTTGTGATACTTTTGGATCATCGACCGACTGGACTGATGTTCCTTAAAAATCGACAAGCTTGCGATCTCGTCCTAAGACTATTTAACTTACTAATCGTCGCGAGAATACGTTAGTATTCTCGTAGGCGAAACTTCTTTCATGCGCGCTTCATCATCGCATTTTTGTGCGATTCATTCGCGACTTATCGTGTCTTGGCGGATATAAACCCACCTTCTAGACGGATCAATCAATCGATCGATTTCCCATCTAGCTTATCTAGTGTACAAGACCGTTTCTTAAGTCCATGAATTGAGGCAACTTCTGAAGAAGTTCGCTAGTCGACGAATGATATCCCGCAGTCTTTATTTTTATATGTATTAGCTCAATATTTAAAAAAAAGGTTCTTTTGTATATCCTTCAATTATATGTACCATTAAAGCCTTTACTTACATTTAATTTTCGAGCATAAATTATCTTGCACATTATTTTTGTTAATAATTTTTATATCAAGCTAACTTATTTGTACTTCCTTTGTCACCTATTTTTATTACTGTTTCGCATTTAATCACAATCATTTTTTCTTTTTGCATACTGAACAAGCTCGATAACTATACTCCGGTGAGCAACAAATCACAATGGTAGTTAGTGCACCGCTTAACAGATTGTGTCAAATTGAACTCGCGTGCATACCACTCTTGCTCGATATCACGTGTAAACTGTGTACCATGTAGCAGTATATCGGTTATCTGAAAAATCAATCGACCATCGAATAAATTGCCGCGCTCGCGGATACCGCATAATAATATCCAGCATTATGAAGAAATCCTTTCCCCTATTGTTACGCTAGATATGTGTAGTCATTTCTGACGGCAGTTATACGCCTTCTGAAATTTGAGATCGATACACCGCCCAAGATCGATACATTCGCGACTACCGATCGGTTGGAGATCGGAATCTGCATTCCGCGATCGAAGTCGTGGGCGGTCGTACGATATTCACAGTGTAAAAGTTTAGGCTTATGCTAATCGGCTTGCTCTCGTTTCAATAGAAATTATATTAATTTCACGAATGATATGAATCGTAACGGAAAGCTACTTTTATTCGTTCTGTATAATTTCTATCGCTCATCTCTTTAAATAACGTGGTATAAAATGAAACTTGATTTATGATTGATTTATAATCTTTAACTCGAAACCGAAAAATTTTTATCGCTAGGGAATTGAAAATTTAAAATTAAGATTAAAAGGAATTGTAAATAATAATGGAAAATATTTTGAATTAAAATGTAAATTTTTTGTTTCATTTCAAAATTATCTCTAAAAACCCACATTACTTATATAGAATGACTCAATATATCATTCGTTATTATTTCATTTTTTGTCAAAAAGAATTTCTTTGAATATTTATATCTGTGGAAGAGCTCGTTGAAACATGCTTTAATGCAGTATAATAAAAGGATATAATTCAAAAAAATTAAATTTAGATTAATGTACCAAGTTGTACCAAGTTCTCTTAGAAAGTGTTTAGGTTATAACTGAACTTTTAAATTCTTTTAACTGTTTAGAGAAAGACTCAATACTCGAAGAGGAAAGTTAATAGAGCACCTCGTCGCGTGTTTGTTGTCCCGTTTTGCTTAGTAAAATCTTCTTTATGCACAGAGGGGAGGAAGTTTCGCTTTATAACGTGCTCAAGCGCGAACTGGAACAGGTTGAGTTTAATGTCTGCCGCCGGCGGTAGGAATCGAATGTAATGCCGTTTGGGCTTGGCGTTCGTCGGGTACTGAATCTTCCCGCCCACTATATGTCGTCGACGTATCCTCCTCTTCTATCTTCGTTTTCTTTCCGGGTCTCTCTTGGACTTACACTATCAACTTGTCGTAGCTCTATTTTATTTATAAGTCTACGAGTTCTGAAATGATTCTTCGTGACGATTATCTCGTTATATATTTGTCGTTTTATTAATAATGGTAGTAGAATTTACTTTGATCTACATGAAATAATTATTGCGGATCGATCAGTTAGGCGAAGGAAAGAAATTGTATAATTTTAAGAAGAATGTATAATTTGAAACCGATATTGTTTGGCACCGTACATATTGACGCGAGTATAATGCGATACCAATCTCGTAAGAAAACTAAAGAACTGGGGGACTCGTATCGCTTGCTTATCAAGCGTCATAGTCCCATCGCTACTCGACCCATTTCCGGAGAAGATGAAAAGCACCGATAGAACGCACTATCCTTCTTTATATTTATAGATCTTCAAATATGCATTGTTATATTATGGTAATATTGGATAATATTATTACATAAATTTCTATTTCACTTTTGCCAACAATTTGAAATAACTCTTTAATTTGGATAAGAAGTATATATTCTTTTGCAGTAATTCCTTAATTACCATTAATCGTTTGCCATCATTCGTGAATGTCTTATTTTAGATAATAGATTCGATTTCAATTATCTTCATTTAATCTTACATATTTATCTATGGAATTGAGATTTGTGTTGTTAATACACTCATCCCAAGCATTTGCCGTTTAGACTAATTGTCTAATATATTATCTTAGATCCATTAAGTTTCAATAATTGACGATTGTCAATCGGTTTTGTCACGTTACGGTCTACGCGATCAATTGCACGGCGACTGGTAACCACCGTGCAACAGCAGCTCTTTAACTACGTTCATTAGCGCTTGCGAGAGAGGCAGACACGAAATTAGAGGACAGTTCGACAGGCCGACTGTCGGTGGCTGGCTTAATTAACACCGAGCCAATCACCTCTGTCCTCCTGCGCCGCTTAATTGATTTGCAAACGTCGTCGTCTCGGGTCCGCGGTCACGATCGTGATCTCGATCTGCCGGCCGATGGGATCGCGCGCCGACAATTTGTCTTGTTCCTTTCGCGCTCGCGATGCTCACTAAGGATAGCGTGATTAAGAAGAGAGCAAGAAAATAAACTTTTAAAACTTTTCCTGAAGAGCGAATCAAATTTTTGTATTTTTATCTAAAAAATTGCATACATAAACAAAGGCTGTAGAGGCATCATATTTATATTATTTTGAAATATTATTTAAAGGAATAATATTTCATTGAGAAAAGCTAAGTCAGGATTAATTTCGCTATTTATGAAGCTCAATCAGGTATATGTCTGCATTTACTAGGTATTTAACGTTCGCGATTATGTTTACGTTTATTCCATGATCATCGAAGCTTACAAATTCGAATTTATGTTTTTTCGATGTGAATTCACAGTCGCGTTTATCACGGATTCCGTGATTGCGACTTATAGTTGTCGCGATCTACGATCACGGTAGTGGCGTTAGGAAACGCGTCTCACGATATGATAAATCTAGCGGTTGTAATACGCGAATGCTTGGGCCCGTATGCCATGAATTATCGAATCGGTGGTTAAGTCTGACTTTTTGGATCGTTAATTTTGAGAGGCGATGGAGACCGCGTAATGATCAAAGCGTCGTATATCTCGACTGAGAGAAAAAGAAAGGAGAAGAGAAAGAGTGAGAGAGAGAGAGAGAGAGTGAGAGAGTCGGAATCGTACACGAGCGAGGCCGACGAGTGACACCGTAAGTACCGTTAATCCTATTAAAGGAGGACTACTAGCTTCTTGCGGGCGCAGCTCCGGTAGCCGTCGGAAACCGATACTCCTTACAGCGTAATCGTGTTCGGGTCCTGAGAAAGCGTCTGTTATTTCTCTAATCCACCTGCAGTCTCGGGATCTCCAATATGAGAGCCCGAAGTCCTGCTTGTTCTCGGCACTCCGAACGCTCACCTCCGAACGACCTCCTTCGCGCGCGGTGAGAGATCACGATCGATCGAGTCGATTAGGTCGCCCGCGACTCTCCCTGTATAATTAAGAAGAAAATCATAACCCCGATTAGATTGGAATTCTAAGATATTTCCAGACCTGAAGACTGCGTCGCTGTCACGTATATTTCATTTCGCGTCTCGGATCGAGAGGCGGAGAGAAGGTAGTCCGCGGGATCTGGGGAATTTAGAGAAACACGCGTTAGATCTTCGTACGATAACCCGTGTACCGCCTGTGATCTCGACACGATAATGTAAACTTACCTCTCATCGATTAAGATTTGACTCGAGAATGAGTTGCGTTTACGAAATACGCAACGCACCGCGGAATGTATCTATGGAAAGGAAATCTGTATTCGAGATCAATCACGGGCAAGTTAATTCCATGTAGATACACTCGCAAGATTAACGTTTTAACGAGATATCGTGAGATAATATTGATATTTCAAACAATCTTTATTTAAATTAAATAAAATATATAAAACATTAATTGTTTATTACTAAAGAAAACACTTTCAATAAATTTATAAGACATATGTATATAAATCAATATTTGATGAAATATAAATGTCATGAAATTGATTTAAAATACCAATAAATTACCGGAAAAATCAATCTTTCTTTAATCAGTTATCATGACTTTGATTGCTGTACGCGATCGAAGCACTTTACGGGTTACTCTCTTGAGAAGCTCGGTAATGGACATGTAAGATCGAACTGGCAGACTTGCGCACGTATGTCGGGTTGAACCGCGAAAAATGGCACGAGCCTAGTTACATGTCGATCAATCATGGGGCAGCGCTCGGTTGTGAAATTAAGCGCAACATACGTCAGGCGAGGCGAGCGTGTACGTGACCCTCGTAAAATTCGAACAATCGGTCGTATTATCTCTCGCGTGCACTATTACGTCCGACGCAGTCAACTTTCGTAGACCGAATTAGCGGAACGAGGAGAAAACAAACGAGCGATCGTTTTTCAAGACGAGATCGCCGACACCTAATCGGCAAAAATCTTTGTGCTTTCTATCAGCTCGAATTATACACGCGGTCGAGTACGAACGGCCCGGGATCATAAAAGCATCGTAATGCTTTGCACTATTGCGCGATTGGCATACAATCACCCTAAAGTGATGCTTGATGTACAACAATATAATAGCACATTTGAATGATCTAATGTAATAATACAGCATAATGACGATTATGCGCCGCGCCATGTGATTCGCAATGGGATAATTATACACAACCAAGTTAATGAAACAACAAGCATTTTGTTGTTAACATGTTGAAACGCGAAACATGTACAATTAATACAACAGCATGTAATCAATAATATAATTATAATATAGCGTATCTCTCATAACTAGTAGTAGAGTGTTTAAGTTACATTGCATTAGCTATCGCGAAACTTTCGAAAATTATGGAGCTCAGTTGTTTTCAGACTGACAGATTCAATTATCTGTAAGTCCCACTTGCATTGAACAATCAATTAGCGCCACGCGCTGGTAATGCGTTTTTCCGTGTCTCCTGTCGATCGAAATTTCTTGCGACGACAGCACGATGTTGACCGGCGAACACGGTCGTGTCGCCTTTAAGTAGTAATTATCCTTGCAATTAAGTGTTTCAGGTGAACCCGGGCGACGTGTTTTACTGCCGCTTCGACCGGTATTTTTCGCCGATATTCCCGAGGCACCGGCCGCCGTATATCACCTTCCATTGGTCGGTGTTGAAACACGTAATTAAGAACTCGCGTGAATATGGTGGCCTGCCAGTCGTAGTGCGTTGCAAACTTGTTAAACGGTATTCCACGCCATTGTGCGTCACGTAAGCAGCACTATACAATGGGCACCGTTCACGTATGCCCGGGTCTTTATATGCGGCCTGTTACGCTAATAACGTTAATATTACTACGCAAAAATTAAGAGAGCCGAGATCAGAATATGCATCTTGCACACAATTACAATTCATTCGATTTTGATCCTTTCTAACGGTACAATCGAATTATTCACTTTCACATGACCGGCGTCTCTTTTTAATCTGGTGATTACTAATTACGGTATGTTCTTATATACATATTATACTTAAAAGTTTTTATTAATCACAGACAACAATGTTTGTTTGGAGCTTCATTACTAGAATAAGATTTGCTAAAGAGTTCATGATACGAAGATAATTATATTACATTATATTAATTATATTACATTATATTTAAAGATATAAAACATTATATTATAAAGATATGTTTCATTTACAAATGTTATGTTTTATAAACAAATTAAAATGTGGTTTGTCACGGTAATCTCTTCGATATGGCGTAACATGGAAACGTGACGAAGCGATGTGAAACGCTCGTCTGCCATCGACACTGATAAATTAAAACCCTAAGGGACATGCACATGTTTCTCGCCGTGGGAGTATTATATCAAAAAATATTAGGCGGGTTAAGTTCCTAGATATTACGCGGCCCCTTGTTCGTAGATGAAATACAAACCTCATTGTTGGCCCCACGTCAGGTGGAAATTTTCACGTGATAGTAGCGTGAGAGGAATATTCATTTTTGTTGTAAAGATGCCACGCTAGTTGTCGGGGGAGTTGATTAACTTTTTTTTTAAATGAGATTCGATTTGCGTGGAGTTTCGAAGCGAGTAAAATGTATGGTATCTACGAGGGGTTGATCACTGAAGTAATTTTTGTACAAGGGCTAGGTAATTTAACGGAAATTTAACGCAATCCAAAGGAAATTTTGGATAATCCAAGGTAACTTTTGATATTCTAAATAATCTTTAGCATTCTCAGATAATCTTGAGTAATCTCAGGAAATCTAAGTAATCTAAGGGTAATATCAAATAATCTGTAGGTAGTTTTAGATAATCTTAAGTAATCTAAAGTAGTATTAAGCAATCTTAAGTAATCTGAGGTAGTATCAGGTAATTTTAAGTAATTTAAAGGTAATCCGAATTAAGGGTAATTTTTGTACACTAGAACCACTACTAACCCCTCTGGTATCTATGTGTACTATGAGTATCTGGTACTATGAGTTTGTAGTTTTGGAATGCATGAGAATAATATATTTTGAGAATCTTGTCATAAAATCTGTATTCATCGCTTATATGACTTTGTATATAGCCCTTTACATCTATATCACTTTTTTATTTCATTTATAAAACGAATTCTTATTACCATCTTCAAAAAATCGACAAGAAATTTCCTAAATACATTTTTCGAATTGCCGTTTTTACCTCATCTAGTGAATTTTAATCTTTGAAATGATTTTTTTATTGGAACAAGAAGATGAGTACCCAAGTATGGATAGGGAAGCAATTCCCAGTTAAATTTCAGAAAAAATGATGGACCATAAGAAATTTCAAACTCCATACGCACGTGGAAATCAGATGTGTTTTAAAATAATGCAATTTATCAATCAGAGCCAATAATGAGCAACAGTTTTCACTAAGATAGCTAAAAATTCTCTCCATTTTATAAATATTGACTGCAGTCCACTTGTTACAAATTCTTGGAAGTATTTTCTTCTCCTTCTTTCTTCATTGAAAGAAAGGAGAAGAGGAATGCTTCGAAGCATTTGTAGTGTACTTAAGTGGATCACAGCTGTGTCGTGGTCTCTAATATTGTGCTCTTTGCACACAATTTACAATTTTCAGCAATTCGTAGAATATTACGCTTTTAAGTGGTATGACGTTTTATTAGATGGTATGACGTTTATTTCTGATGTAAGTAAAATTAAAAAATTAAAGTAAATTTTAAAATAAAACATTTTTATTTACGTCGTACATTACAGCAATACATAAAAACCGAATTGTCTCATTTTTATAATTACAACATTATGGAAGTGCATGTTTTGCATCTTCAGCGTTGTGCTGAAGAGATACCTCGCGGCTTTAATGGCCATACCGTTGGCAGTATCACCTGTTAACGCACATATACACGATAATTTACTCTAAATTGTATCCACATACTTCAACGTTGCAATAACTCGCGTATATCGTCTTACACGTGTTATTTAACACGTTGCGCGGATAATCGCAGAATCTTCTCGTTAAATATCTCATTCAATCGCCTCGTTACTTATCGCTTCTTCGACGATGAAGGAAGTAATGGAAAGCGAGGATGTGAGCGGTACTGTTTCGCAGATGGGATCCTTTCGCGTAGTTCGCGCGCGAATTGCGATTTCCGCATCGCGAGGCTATCAATCATCGCCCATCGCGGAAAAGGCCCCGATGCGCAATTCTCAACTACTGATTGGCCCCGGAATCGTTCACGCGTCATTAGCGCATCGCGGCTGTCCGCTCTAATTAATTGTCCCACGTCAAGATCCCATCGCGCAGATTTCTACTCACTGCGGTGCGCCGTGAAGTATCCGTAGGTGGAACTTTCTGACATTTCGCTTTGGACTTCCTACGATTATTCGCGTGAAAGTATCACACGTTTCATGCGGAAGATGAAGTCGATACTTGATGCTCATGACATAATATTTCCATCGTTGGTGTTATAGGTATTACAACGTATATTTGGGAAAATATAATTAATTGTGTATTAATATTTTCGAGGGAATCAAGTTAACTAGAAAGACCGTTGAAATTAAGTGGTATAAAATTCCACGGTATGAAATTATTAAGCACGACGGGTTCCATGTGTCCGCGTTACTGTATTAAAGTAGAGTCTCGACATCCGCCAACAAGTTAAATTAGCCATTAATATCAATTACGTTCGACGTGGTTCGTGGAAATCACCTTATCTCTCCCACATAATTGCGTTCTCGTACTATTCACCTTTATTAGACCGTCTCGCTTAATTTTGTTCAATCAAACGATACGGGTCCACGTAGATGGTTATCTGTTCGGCTCGCCGCCGAATTTAACTGTCTCTAAAGTCCAATATGTCGTAACTACACCTGGGCTCATGCGGGTTCTATCGAAGAGGATTAATTCGTATATCGATATCAACCCGCAGGTATGCACAACACTATGTTGGAATTTCTGATCTTATTCTCGAGATATTCTTCTTTCTCTCGATAGATAATTTATATATACTCAGCTTTATAAATTTATGTATTAAGTCTTTTATTAGTTTTTAAATCTTTTGTACTACTGCATTTAATGCAATTCTGATGATTTATTCATAATAATAATATATTATTAAATAATAATTAAATAATAAAATATTACGATAATATATTTAACGATAATATATTTAATTATACATATGTTGATTAAGGGTAATGAATTTTGTTGTGATAATTTTTTGTAATTGGCATTGGGATTGAAAAATTATTCATTGTCACACGATCTTTCCCATGATGATAATGCTTGTGGATCGGTCTGGTCCAAACTTGCCACCCTTCTAATCGGGGTGGAAGGTGATAGAGAGGTAAAAGGGACGTTCGCAATATGCCTCGTGCCAATATTAGCCTCCCTTTGCCTCGTAGGGAACCGTAATGACTGAACGAAATGATGCACCAGTCCCACGCTCGTAAGGTCACGTGTCATTTTCAGGACCTGCATAGTGCACCGATCCGTGTGATTCTATGAAAAGTACTTTCTGTCGTCATTCCCCCTTCTGTACTTTAAAAGATTTATTTCACTCTCCATTTGTAGGTGAAATACTACAGCTCGCACGTACTGTTGCAAACGATGACTATAATGCTGATTACTTAATTAATTTCAGTAAAGCAAAAAGAGCAACATATGTGTGTAACTTAAATAATAATAATTAAAATATTTATATAAATAAAACAGACACATTAACATAATAATAGTTTTTAATAGTTAAAAAAATTATGAAATATTTTGGAATTTACTGATGTACTTGCCCAAGTATTTAATATTCAATCAAACATGCGTAAGGAAATGAATAAAGTAGTACGAATATAATAGTAGAATTTACAATAATTCCAATTACGCGATCTACTTACATTCTCGTTTGCGATCAAACGAGCCGCGCATTAATACGTATAGTACGTGCGCTGATGAGAATTCCAGTCGGTGCGTCGGAAGAATTGCGCGGAACGATCGCACAATGGTGACTTCCGGTGTGAGATCGTCGTATACACGAACCGCTGAATGAATTGCAGTTAATGCATTAGCTCCCTGTGCACCGTTCGGCCGTAGGTCAAGGGGCTGCCGAGGGCTGGTGCGGAACAACCAGCTTCCGATTGGTACGAGTGGCCGATCCCGTTCCCTTCTCTCTCTCCCTCTCCCTCCCCTTGCCACTCTTTCTGTCGAGGCGAATATCTCATGGATATTCGTACGAGAGGCAAGTCGTCATGTGATTCACAGCCGGATATGCGTCATGGAGGATTTCTAGACGATTGAACTAAGTGCACGGTGCCGATCGACGATGTCGGACGCAGGTCGCCCTTCTGTGCGACGGATTTATCTCGCGCCATTAACTTAACGGCGAACATGCAGTTACGTTGCATTGACTGTGCCATCACCGTCAGTGATTCTAAATAGGCCTACCAAGAATTAGTATGCTCATTGTTTGTCCCTTCTTCCCTTCTTCTCTCCTCTTCTTTCTCTCTTTAGATAAATAGAATTTATATGTAATATTTTAATTCTCTCTCTCTCTCTCTCTCTTTGTATTATACTATTGCGTGCTTTAAAATATCAACTTTAAAAGAGAGATTCGAATTTCACTAATTGTAAGATCGTTTTAAAATCTTTTGAACGTGTGTGTTTGCTACAAATGATTCAGTTTTTATCTCATATACACAAGGTACCATAACGTACGATAATAATCGTCTTTTAACCGCATATGTCGAACTCTCTCTAGTTCAATCGCCGTGATTAATTGAGTCCTGCGGATAAAAGTGCCGGCAACATCCCCGAGGGTCTGGTTAGCATTCGATTTCAGACGGTAACATCGTCCTCTGACATATGTACTCTATCGTGCATTGTGTGCTTATAAACGCAATAAATGAGAGCAGAATCCGCGGTCGCGTGTGGGAAAGATATACACATTTTCATCTTCGATTGGGGGTCGAAGTCGAGGCGGTTTGACTGTTAAGCTTTATTAGTTAGCAGATAGCTCGGGTTACGAGGGGACTCTCCTTGTCTTTCTCAAATAGCTTGAAGGCTAACATCCCCAGCGAATGGCTTGAGGAAGGAACATGCGCGCGCACTACGAAAATGTAGGACGGATGATGAGTCAAGGGAGAACCTGTTTTCACCCCTTTACTCTGGGGAGCGAGGGAGTTTAATTGGGTTTCTAATTTCCTGGCCAGACCGCTTGACATGCGCTGGCACAGCAAGTAAATTAAGCGCTTCGTGGTAATAAGGATTACTTTTAATGAGAAGATCAACGATTCAAAGCACAGAAGTGTAGAACATAAAAAAATTATTTATCAAATTATTAAAGAATATTGTACATAATATATTTGCTATAAAAGTTCCATATATAATCTTCAATTTTTAAAATTTTGCAATATACATTTGTTATTATTTGACAACATATAATATAAATTTTTTAAATACAAAACCTCGATTATTCGAGTCACGACTTTTTAGTTGGATTGAAAAAGTTGGATGATGGAAATATTTTATTTCTCTATGTGTATACAGACGTTAATTAGTTTATATTATACAGCAAAGCTATTGTTATATTTTAGGTCACCGTTTCGACTAAACATTTGCATTACTAGTTAATTTTAACAAAACAATCTGTAATCTTACTCTATTCTCTAGTTTTTCATTTTTCTTTATTTGTTGTCGCATTCTTCTTAAAATTAAAATACCAATGAGTTTGATTTTCTTTTACTGTTCGAAATAGTCCAACAACTTATTCATTAATTCATCTGCTTTCTTATGGATAATTTTTATATTAATCAGTAGCTTACGTAACGTTATGCTACTTGCTCATGTACAAGCAGGATGCGGTTGACTAATTTTTATTAAACAGATAATTTTTATTAAACAGATAATTATTTGATAACATATAATATAAATTTTTTAAATACAAAACCTCGATTATTCGAGTCACGACTTTTTAGCCCTTAAATCCGCCGCCCTTAATCCGCAGATAGTTGAGACTACTGTATTTGTTACTTATAAATATCATATATGTATACTCACTAAAATTTCTCACGTATCTCACTTTTCATTTCTCGCGACGACTTTTGCGACCGTGAATCGCGTAATCACGGTTGAATCATTCGCATGACTATCGCGAAATGTACGACCGGATGGTTGTCTGCCTACACGTGCATAGAGCGACGGGCGCGTGGTCCATTTCCGTGATTCTCCCTTCTGCGGTTCTACCGAGATAGGAGCAAACAATAACATCGAAATATTTTACGAAGGGGCAGAATATCTCTCGTTCACTATCTGCCTCCCTTCATCTTCGTCATGCGCGGATTGAATTATATAAAGCCACTTCTGGCCACGTGCCGGCACGCACATGATTCGGTAAACTATGACCTAGCAAACAATAGACTGACGATAAGGCGAAACGCGAACCGTCGAAATCAGAAGACCGAAGAGAAATTGAGTTTGCGCACTAAATCGCACTCAATTTATAACTTTTGCAGATTCTATTTGTGTAACATTTTTTTATTATTTAAATCAGAAAATACATAAAAAACAATTCATATTTGCTGTTTCTGTACATTCTTATCTTTTTGAAGAGTTCAGCATGAGATCTTCGTGATTAATATGTTGAAACTTTTTCTCCGATTGAGGAACTTTCCGATCGACAAAAGGCCACCTTGAATCTATAGACGATTCGATTATTGACACAGTAAGGTGTGTCGGATTACTACGGATGACTTGTAAGTGTTATGGAATGTCGCCTATTTCGGAACGAATTTCTATCGAAATGATGACGTGTTGCATTAGCACAAGTTTCGATGCTTTCTTATGATCGGTCAATGACTTATACGAAAGTACTACACATTATCTTGTATCGTAAGAAAAGCTTTCTTAAGCTTCTTTCTTCTAATCTATACCGATTTAGAAAGATAATATATACGAGTGCTTATAAAAATAATTCAATTAAATGCAAAAGTTTAATTTTATGTTATTTATACGTAACTTTAAGATTCGGAATTTGCAAGAATTTGATTTGGTGCAAATCCTTCAACGTAATTCTCAGTCAGATGTCAAAAATTTGCAACTATAAATATTTAAAAAAAACTATTTTGTACACGTTAAATAAAGCTGTAACAACCTGCCAATGAAGTTAACGACCCTCCTGCTGAGCATTCGAACAAATAGAGAAATCGCTCGCTGCGCAAGCGATAGAAATCGTTCACACGCGCGAGATGAGGCTTCTCCACCGTCCGGACAGCAGCAGCATGCGCCCGTCACAATTACATAATGCGATGCACCCTCGCGTATCCAGAGGACCTGCGGCGCACGCGACCCCGTGAACGTACGCGTACCCATGGGAACCAGTAATGAGATGGTGGTCACGGTTTCCCACCCTGTGAAGGTGGCCGCGGAGGAATACATGCTGGTGGGTGCGCTCTCTTCCTCCCGTGGGGATGATACGGGTCCACCGAACCCCCCATAGCTTTTGTCAACACTAGCAATATGCTACCGCTTGATGAACCAACGCTCATGAGAGTGGACCTGTGGGAACCGAAGTGCTCATGATGTTTAATACGAACGAGAATGCTTGACATTTGCGGGGGGACGTCTCTTTCTTTTTTTATGGCGATCGTAGTGATTTTTTATATTTCGAGTGTTATCTCAGTGGGATGCTTCGAAGGGATCGGCTAAAAGTAGCTAACTAGTAAACTAGTCAAAGCGTATTATTTATCAGGGAATGCCGCGAAGATTCTTTCGAAATGTAATTCATACCTACGATAATCATACATCTAATCAAACATACGATTACAGGAGAATATATTACATGAGTACGTGATAATTTGATATTGATAATAATGTATATTCATGGTAATGTTAGCATAATTCATGAAATCGATGATATCGTGTATATAACAGCGATTAAACGGAAACCGAGCCAAACAATTGTCGTAAAGTCGAAAACGACTCGAACTTCGGATAACGCAACGTGAATAAAAGCCGTTCCACACTGAGAAAAATATCCGTTGATATTTAATCGAAAAACCCAATGTAATAGTAACAAACGGATATGTCCGATGGAAGTTGTGTATCCGATGAGAACTTCATCGAACATATTCGATCAATATTATCCGTTGTTGTTAGAATGAATAAATCCGATTAATATGTAATTAAATGGAAAAATCCAATTGAATATATGATTAAAAAAATTATTTGCTTATTCTAAACTAGGTATGGAAGAAGGATGCGAAAAGAGGAAATTGAAACTAACAAATGTTAATATATTTATAAATATGTATTTATATTTAGAAGATATAAGATGTTTGTTATATTATTATATTATATTAATTAATTATTATATTTATTATATTAATAGTTTAGTCTAAAGAATTGCGCATTGTAATATATAAACACGCTGAAGGTGGCAAAATGGATAGAGTATTTGAGTGTACGAATATTAACGAGTCATAAGATACAAAATGTTTCTTATATGTTTTTGAACAATATACGCGCAGACATGAGGTTAAATGTGACAGTTTCTACTAAGTGTTTCAACCTTCAAAAAAATGCTTGTTTCAAGTCTATTTCTTCTAAACTCACACATCATGTATCACAATGAGTCGTGCATAAAAACACTAAATTGAGGACTAGGGTCACCAGCTACTGCTGTGGAAGAGCAAACACGAAAAAGCCGTGTACGTGTGCCACCGAGCGGCCCATGTTCAGCGGCCATATTAGTTTCCCCGGCAATACCCGGTGGCAATTTTAACGGTTATTATTTTTCATTGGATAATATCGGATAATAATTTATCGATCAAGTTTCAACGGTAATTATATTTCGTCGAATAAAAATATCCATCACTTCATCGGATAACAAAATTATCAATCGGATACACTAT
The DNA here is from genome assembly GCA_901521435.1 of Crematogaster levior. NCBI lineage: Eukaryota > Metazoa > Arthropoda > Insecta > Hymenoptera > Formicidae > Crematogaster > Crematogaster levior. The sequence goes on along the minus strand of CABEGB010000069.1, from coordinate 382,613 downwards.
TTAATCGGTAAATCCGCTGGAAATTTTTCTCAGTGCACCTGCGCTTTGTATCGAGTAACAAGCAACGATAAGCGATCGTTGATCAGTCCGAATCGCCCCTGGCACCAGCGATTATCGTACTTCTTTGTCGTGACATAAATCACTGTTCTCCTTACATTTCGTCATGCACAGGTTCTTCACGGCTGGGATCGCCCCGCGGCGACGTCGTTGCACGAAAATGAGAGACAGTGATATTGGGGAAATACGTCATTAAATGCGATCTCTCTTACGTTCCTTTCGCGTTTTACTCTCATTCCTGTCTCGATTTATTCAGTATTTCACCGATTCTTATCTCGTTCCTTTCTTGCACTCATTTTCTAGTTTCTCTATTCATTCATAAAAATGAATTATAAACTTAAAAATAATAAAGCTATATATTCTCGTATTAAGAACATAAAGAAAAATCATGTCTTACACAGTGAATACGCGAAAGAATTAATTATAATTATTATTATACACAAGAATTAATTGTAATTATTATGTACATTGTCTAATTAGAGTACATATAATGTACATTTTACTTTGAGGTATTGTTTCGAAATAGAGCATTCGGATAACATGGCATTTTCGGGCCGAATAAAACAAAGGGCGTAGGTGCTAAATAATCGAAACTTCCGGTGACATGTTTATGACTTCTCGAAAAGCGGTTCTGCAGCAATAGAATTCAAGTGAGTATAAATTAATTCAGCTCGTTAGCAGACCGTCAGTAACACGTATGCAGGCGCTACTAGCAGAACAGGCTCATAACACACCGCGGGGTGTAGGTCTTTCGTACACACATCGTTACGCGTGTTGTATATAGTACAGCACTACGCGTTAACTGGGTCATATTATCGGATTAATTAGCCTCTTACGCGTAGTTACAACCGATCGTATAGCGATCGTCTAATAACATATCGGATAGTCAGCAATCCCATCAGAAGTATCATTAGCCAGGGCCAATGCAACGTTAATGAAGCTGCGAGAAAGAATTGTCACCCGTTATAAGCTATGAATATTAATTAGCTCGAAACATATAATTAACGGAGAAACGACATATTCCGAGAATGATTGCTGAGAAAGAAACTTATATTAAAATCTTATTTTTTTAATTACTATTATAATATCTAGGGGATTTTTATTCTCTGTAAAAAAATAAATTGAAAAACATCTCTTTTCTTGATTCTAGATTGTTTTATCGAATATTATTTTTTATTTAATTGTGTTTGAACGTGTGATAATGTGTGCTGTACATAAATTGTTTCTTCATGCTGATGATATTGTCGAATTAATTAGTTCAGTAACGCGTGTTACGAGCGATCGTTTAATGATCCGTTAATGGTGTATCGAGCAGTCGCAGTCGCGGGGATCACAGCCCATTAAACCGTGTAAACGCTTGCGTTGCGAGACACGCGTACGCCGCTACTGTCACCGTGTATCATTCGAGATTTAATGAAGCTGTTAATTAATAAAAAATTGATGTCCTTTCGTTGGACTGGACAGTACCGTGTCGCGCGCGGCGATAATGACGACGCAAACACGAATCTTTCAATCGTCGATGTGTCGCGATGGAGTATTTGAGGGAAAGAGGAAAGAAAAAAAGAAGACAGTTGGCCGATGGAGCGGATCAGGATGTACTTCTGCTGTGGCCAATCGCGTGAAACGTTATTGCATCAGGCGTTTATTCTCGAATAATTTACCGTCACGATTCCGCGGATCTTTACAGCGTCATAAATCAAATTAAGAAATTTACGGGAAAATTCGAAAGTCACGATTTTTACGCGCGGTAAGATACTGTCACGCTGGCGCAGCGTGGTACCGGATTGATTTAAAACGTTAAAAATGAGCAACGATGTTTGCTCATTTTTAACACGTGTGCGTGTGTGTGCGCGTATAACGCTATAATCGCGCACAACACTAAAAAAAAAGTAAGTAATACGACTGTATTGATGACGATCTTGCATTCAAGTCTCTTCCTGCTTATCCTGTTTTTCCACCATTCCGTTCTCTCTATAGCACCGTCGGCATTCGTTCAGAGGATCTTCAATATTTACGCTCAACGTCATATCTCTTCCTCTACAAACTCGAAGCATACGGACACATGCGGAAACACGCTTCGCCCGATAATAGAGCCGTACGCCATTGTCGTTTACACTACGAATGTGCATTTATCAGATACAAGTCCATTTCGAAACTCAGTTCGCAAAGCGCTCTGGAAACTTTTCTTGGGATCCCGCCGCTCGCCTCCAGATAAGGTATTTGAAATACTGGTTTTGCTGGAGTAGGTATCTTACCGCCCGCAAACGAGCCAACCTGCGGCTAACGAGAGCGTCCCTCTAATCCCAGGGCTAAGAGCAGAGAGATAGACGATCTGGCGAAACTCCTGTCTGTCCCACGGCGCGCAATACGCACTGATTTGCAGACAATAGTTTTCTCTACCCTTCTCAAAAGGGTATAGCGCGCTCACTCGTTCGCTCGCTCACTCGTTTGCTCGCGCCGACAATGGACACGTGACGCTCGCGTGCTGCGGATGACAGTTGACTCCGCGTGACACGTGACGGGACAAACGAGGATCGCGAGCGCGAGTCTGCGTGCAGCGGAAGTGATGCACTTGGACGCAATTCATGCCAGAAGACGTCACGGACAACGCGATGACGCAGTGTAGACATAGCTCCTACAGGGATGACTGATCCGCAGAGTCATTTATGCTTAGCTCGCCCGAACTCAATATATATATTGTGTGGACATTGTCACATTTACACATCATACACACATACACACCCATACACATATGTTTTTAAATAGTGATTTTCACGCATATATTTGATTTGACGGATGCTTCCAAGGAGAGAAAAGAAATGCATCTCATTATAATTTTCAATATAATTTCTCTAGTTGGTATTTCTCTCATTTTTTAAAGATAGTATTTTGTTCGTGTTGTTAAACGCGATATGTGTTCGTGTCGTTAAACAATATTTAGATATAGTATGTATTAAAATAGAAAATTTGATAAAAATTTTTTTGATTGATACAAGATGAGATTTCACAAAATAGGGGTACAATAAGAGTGAATAAAATGCGTTTTTAACGAAGTAGCCTGCACTAGTTGCTATATTGTGTATGTAAATAACAGTACATGAGTGTGAGTGTAAAGGGGACGAGAGTGCATATGTTCAGAGTCTATGAAAAAGACGTAGTTTCACCTGTGGAAAAAAAAAATCATTATAGAGTTCAGGTACGGTGGGAAAAGCATTTTTCTCATTTTTGATTGTTTATAATTTAGTCAAAATTTTTTCTCTGTGAACGAGAAATCAGTTTATATGGAAATTCAGAAAACTTGAAATTTATCACAGCTTATCACAATAGAAGTTCAATAACACTTAAAAATAACACAATACACTTAACAAATATTAAAAATTAAAAATAAATATTTAAACGAGATAAGAAGGAACACTTTTTGTTTTATTATACTCTTTATTATACTCTTCTTAGTGAGTCTCAAAAAAATCAGTGGATAAATTACATCCACTTTTGTTTGCGAACATTTGTTCATTGGAAGCGTTGATACCTATACGTTTTATGTGCTAGTATCTGCAGGAAACCTTCAGAAAACTTTATGGAAAAATGGCGAGTGGAAAGAAGTCAGGCAGACAGAGTGGCTCCTCGTGGCTGCGAAGACAGACGCATGACGCCACGGCACTGGTGATGAACCGCACCCACGTCTCGCATGGGCGCTGACGCTGCCCACTCTTGCCCACGTTCGCCCGGCACACTTTATGCTACCCACTTAGCCGAGTAATTTGTTTTTACAGTTTTCCCTCCCAACACCCCGTCGCGTTTAAAGCCGAAAGCGGCTATTTTTTTCAATTACGAAGGCAACGGTCATTCTCGAACGCACATCTCACTTTCATAAGGTGTTACAAAATAAGTTCCCGTTTTAATACTTTCGCAATTACGACCGCTGATTGAATATACATCACGCGTTTTTGCACTACGTTCCTCGCTTTGAACAAAAGAATATTACGAGTAACAGATATTAACTTTGTTTTTCACTACACAAATATTTGTTTTATACCAGATTCATATATCAACTTCTATTTTAGATACGATAAAGAAATAGATCCAATAAATTTCTTCGTCGAACACTTTGTTATCCAGTGAGAAATGATAAAAGGATGTTGAATTGAATAGATGTTGATCTTCTTGACCAATGATTTCTCACTAGGATAGAACTTGTATCTTCATCGTTAATTATTTGTGAAGACAAATTACTGATAGAAGTAACGAATCGAGTTCCAATAGAATTCACTGAAAAATCATTTGAGTATTGAATTACCACGATAGCTACCGGCGGAGATGTTCAACATAGAGCCGGTTGTAATATTACATAATTCCTCTACACGCGCGATTTCAGTGAATTTATTACGCAGTCTGGAATTTTTCTAAGGCGTAGCTAACTTGTAGCTCTCCGAGTCTGCTGCCGCCGGAACCGTTGAATTATACGTCGCACCGTCCAGACGCACAAATCTCAGGCACCACGGAAACCTCCTCTCTTCGCTCTTGTCGTGCAACTAATCTGAAACGACTAACCGGTCATTACTGCGAAATTAATCATTTCCGTGGTCTCTTACACGAGCTACTTCGCCGTATCACTAAATCACGCCTCCTGTTTTCTTCCGTCCTTTGAAGACACCGGACAATGCAAAACAGTGGTAAAACATAGAGTTGTCGTTTGCACTCTCGGAATAGACTTGTTATAATTAGACATAGAATGTAATGACACACATTTTATACTTTTCTTCATTTTGTGACGTAGATATTTATATTTCTGATCGTTAGAAGTGGATAGGTAGAGATTTGCGGATTGAGAAATTGTCGACTGTCTGATGGGTGGCAATATAGCTATCTCAGTTACGCACATCAAACAGGATGCAATATTACTGTCTATATTACTATTTGCAAACAGACCAGGAATATTTATTGGTTCTAAATCAAGCGATAGATGCCGTGGCGCCAAGCGTTGCTGTCTCGAGATCCTCGACACGCTGTCTATGACGAATGAGTTGCTACGGTAGAGTCGATATTTTATTTTTCATAACCAACGAGTCGGAGATCAAAGATCATCGATCATATCCTTATTGGTTTTATCCTTATTAAATGTCATTAGATTGGCGTGAGAATATACATTTTTATTGAATCTCAATAGGCATTAAAAGCCGGAGAATATCACGCGAAACTTAGGAGGACGAATCAAATTACGATAACACAAAATATGGAAATATTTTAGTAGATATACAGAATATAAAGATTTTTAACAAGTAAGAATAAAAGACGCTGATCTAAGTTATTTCAACAAATCTTTCATGAGGTTTGGAGAATTTTTATAAAATATTATATTTGAACATTAATTATTATTTATTACTATTTTCATATCATATCATACTATTTGCGTGACGGTGACAACGAGACTATTTATTGAAAATGAAGAAATAGGAAGACTAATTGTAAGTCTAATCTTGCAGGATCGAGACGGTGGAAGGAGTGTTTCCACGGAAGACCGGCTTCATGGTTCACGGTCTTCTGTCGATGCACAGAGACTGTTCCTCTAGCCTGTAATAACTCGCTACACCCATGCAGATAGCATCTCGACAAATAGCAATGCCTACCTACCGATCGTCTACCGTCTTTCTCGCGCACACTTACAGTAGGGATTTCACATGCCTATGCGGAGTCACGCGTTAGTGCGTTACTCCTCCCGCATCGACACGCGGTGATGTGTGCACGCGCGATGATCACGCGCGGTTACGTAAAACCTGCGCGTGGCTGGGTGGTCTCTGTTTGTCCAGAATTTATTACGAATTCGGTGCAGTATTCCAGAGAGTTGCATTCCTGAGAAAGTTTGTTGATCGCTTCGGATACGAAGCTGCGCGAAATGAAATTATTCTGTTTACTTCAAATCATTTCGTATACCGTGGTGATTTTCCACAAAAATGTGCCGACTGACTAACGAAGGGTGATCAGGTCAGGTTGAAATGAATATCAAAGAGTTATTGTAATCATTATTTTTGACGATCGGTCGTCCTGCTTGTATATACGTTCGCACACATACGCGTGATTCGTTCGGCTCGAATGGTGCTGCAATGAGCCTACATTCTCGATTGGACAAAAATTTACCCGGGCTCCGTGACTCAGAACTGGAAGCACTTTACGGGAGACGGGGGACCATGGCGTCACGTTTCGCGAATACGGAGCAATAAATTACACGGTATCGGTAATCGGCGCAGGGCGCGCTCGCGCGCAAAATCTCGTACGCGCGCTCCATAGCTCGTTCGCTTTTATTTCCTATGTTCACATGTACACCGTGTATGCACACGATTGCCCACGATTTTGTTACGATCGGCTCCGTTTTGCTCGGCAGGTCGCGTCGATCCGCACTAACGATGCACAACTACATAACCAGAGATCTCGAAGTCAATCCACTTCGCGCTGTATTAATCTTTAATTGCTATTGTTGGTTCTTTACCGCCCTATCTAGCATCAGCATCTGATATTTATCTTTTTCTCAGGCAATGTTATTAATATGTCAAGAAAATGTAACGAAACGTGTCGTATCGCATTTCAGACGTGGACGAAATGTGGAAATGTATTATTCTCTTACTAATATAATTACTCTTATTAATATAAAATTTCATACGAAAGTCATTTTCTAAGAAAGATCAACAACCAGATTATATTATTTATTTGTTAAAAATATGAACAATATTTACAATTAGTAAATAGTCGTATTAGCAAGATTCGTAGAATAATAATCGCGTTACGAAATTTGATATAAATTTCTCGATTCGGAGAGTCGTGCTGCTTGAAATCACCAATGAAAATATAAGAGCGGAAACGGAGCCAATTAATTCCATCCGGTCTGGAGAACAATGGATCGGTTTTGGGGTGGAAGAGGGAAACGGATAGCGAGTAGTGCATTCTTTTTTCCGAGAATGAAAGAGACAAAGAATCACGATCTTTATGGCACCAGAAAACCTACCATCATCGCGCCGCGTGTTCAGAACAGTTTTATCAACAAGATAGTGTTTTACAATGTAAGACCAGTAACGGTGCGCTGACTGAACACCGTTGTTGGTCCACGTAGCGAGACAATTACCAGGGCCAGCTTCGTTAGTCACTCGGCGGTGTTGTGCTTTCCTGGACGGAGTCGTAAGTTATTGGCGTTGCAACGCAATAGGCTAATGAGCCTACCGTAATTTTAATTAGATCGACACCCGCTGCGATCACGATCCACATGCGTCGCGCTTGTCACTAGAGAAAGGTGAAATCCAGATCTCGAAATGATTACGTTGTAGATCATTGTGATGCAATGTATAACATACTAATTTATTTTAAAATATAGATCTTGGATTTAGTGAGAGCTGTTCACAAAAAGAATAATATTTAGGATCTGAATCGTTTAATTAATATCAACATGTTTATCTGAGTGTTTCAAAGGTAATTATACAATATCGGTACTTGGAGTGATACATTTTAGGAAGGAGATCATGTGAGAGAGATGTAGGCTTAGACATCAACAAAAAAAAATTTAACGTTCATGGAACGTGGAATAAATCAGCAACTCAATTAACAAGTTTACCGTAGCAAATTTGACGCCTGATATGATCTCAATTTCATCGAGTGCAGTTTTTTATTGTCGGTGTATAATCATCGTGTTCTTTATAGATATCTCTTTCGCGGATGTAATAATCTTTGTAGCAAACATAGTTCTGTGCAGTTTTCTCGTAAAATGTGAAAAAAATGAAATCGATTTTGTATAGTGGTCGCGATTGAGTGAAATTGCTACTAATCGATCTCGAACGAAATTAATTTCAGTCTTAGCACCGCAATACGGTAATTATTCAGCGATAATAAGATTCATAATAAGGTTCTGCTTGTTGGACGGTAATTAAATCTCTATCAGGCTGTGTCTTGTCTCGCGTATTACTGATATTGCATATTTCGATAGGAATCAATCTGGTAGTGAATGCTAAAATCTTATCACGTATAAATAATTACTCGCGCGAGCAGAACAATAATTATTATAATATTCGCTGTCTATTTTTATTATCTATCAGTTTTTGTTACTACAAAATTTATTTTTATGTGAAATTAAACTGCTTTAATTTTTCTGGCTCACATCTCACTAATAAAGAATGTTGGATCTTGAATATAATTTAGTTTGTCGTTTGCAATATTATATTAGAAAATAATAAAATCATAAAATAATACATCTCTTTCTTCTTTTGTCTCACGTACATCTTTATTATTATAAATAGATTTTTAAAGTATTATAATATCGTCAAAGTAAAAAATTAAATCGCGCAAATTCGTTGCATTTTTACTCATTAACGTCGTTTGTATTTCAATCACTTAGCACCATAAATTAACACTTTGTTTTTGTTGTACTCGCGGGGACGACAGGATTTTTTTGCGGTACCTGCTACTGTGTGAATGGAATATAATTGTTATAATTGCCGAACGCGTTCGACCGATCGCTCGATCGAAACAATTTTGCTACAGGCAGGTAGCGAGAAACGCGTTCTGGGCCTCGTATGATTTATCGATCAATCGAAACTGTCAATCCAACCGATCAAGGATGCTCTTTTATCTCTCCGGCGTTGCTGCACACTTCATTAGAATGCGGGCTTCGTATTTCTTTTTTTTCCCATCATATTGTTAACAACCGATTAATGATAACGATGCGAGACGCAAGTCTTGTTATTAAAGCGTACCCTTGCGATAAGAAATAATTATAAAAGTGGTTCGCCTTGGGTTATCTTTTAATATTAAATTTCTTGGATTACTAACAAAAAAAGATGACGTATGTTAATTAATCATTCGTTAGGCGAGCGTGTCTTTCAGACAATGCGCACAGGCGTATCGACGCGGAAAAGTGGGCGGAATAATCGCGCGATAAGTGAATGCGCCTCGCGTTTAATTATAACAATTACCGTCTCGTTTAGCCGCGCGCGCAGCGACGAGCGAGCCGCGGGCACAGGAGTGCGAAATTATTTAATTGCAAGTTCGCGCGCGATACCTCACGCGCGAGATACCTCACGCCTCATGTCAGATGCACCGATGATTAAACAGCCTGGAATTATCATCAAATTCGCACCACGTTGAAAATAAAATGCAATAAAATACAATATCGCGACTATGGAATCGCTGTTCTACGTTTGTGCTCTATGTCTGTCGATTTGAAGCTGTTTATCTTGTTATTTCCTACTTATTTAATTTCTAAAAAGTTGGCCTTGAAAGTTTGTTAAAAATCTGAAGTTTGAAATATTTGCTCTTATATAATATATATAATTTTGTCGCAATCTGTAATCATCTTATGCTGATCAAGAAATCTAATAAATTTTCGGAGATATTAACGTGAGTTTATTGATCGAAAGATCGCGATGTGTACTCAAACGAAGATTGCGTCTCGTCCAGAAGAAGGAAACGGCAGTGGTTCGGTGGTAAGGGGTCGGAGAGGCCAGAGGGAGAGATACACGAGATCCACTATCTTGCGGGGGGAGGTAGCCGACTGGTACTTATTCAAAGAGCAAGTCAACAGCGGCAGCTGGTTGGTAACTTACGAGTGTAAGGAGATTCTCCAACTGACTACTAATGGGACTAGTACTACTAGCATAAACCGCGAAAGAGAAAGAAAAAGAAGGCGAGGGAGAGATCGAGAGCGAAAGGAGAAAGAGAACATTTAAATCCACAACAAGTATGAGAGATTTCCTCGCTTCGCTTGTCTTTACCTTCTCAGATACACCGGACTCTCATCGTTGCGCTCGCACGCTGGTATCGCGCTCGTGTGGGAGACGTCTAAGAGGATTCTGTATACGGGCTCGCTTTTTCTCTCGCGGTTTCCTGCTCGAGAACATCGATATGGATTCCCGAGACTCGCGGTGATAAATATGAACGCTGGTCTTAAAGGAGATTTAGAAGCGGCTCCCGCGAGGTCAAGCGTAAATTATGAGCGCGAGTGATGCATCGCGTACTGATCCGCCGAGCTTTCGGCCTAATTGATTCTCAGATTAAGAGCGACGTCAGAGATGATGTTTCTACATTTCATACGACCTAATGCAAGTTGCCACAACGTAATAAATAGTTCTACACATTTCACTACCGATGCTCCGTATCATTTTGGCGCGGTCTAATCGCATCTTACGTGGCACAAAGCTAAATTGCCAAGAAGTCGTACGTTATTTTCACGTAACATACGAATTTGATCGTATATCTGTATGTTCATCATTTTATCCGATTTTATTCTCGTCAGTCGAGGAATCCCGGTGAGAGACATCGTGTATCAAGCACTATAGTTGTAATTCGCGACTATGTACCGAGCATAAAGCACGACTCACTTATCCTCGACATTAGATCGGTGTCGGATGCACGTGTGCGCCGTTTGTGCTGACAGACACGTGCGTAAGCACAGGCGAGAGCGCGCAGTGCGATGGCCGACTCTTAAAATTATTACAGCAACGTGCTCGCGATATCTCGACGTGGACGACACGTAAGTGCGCCGCAATGGCCGCTTAGATGATTCCTACTCAAAGGATCGGTATCGTGTGTGGGTGAGACATGTTCACGGCGGCTAGTGTGAGCACGCCTCTCGGCTGGCTTGGCGCGCGTGCGTGCGTATGCGTGCGTGAACGTTAACGCGTCGAGAGGGCACACCCGCGCCTGAGGCACGCGCTGTGTGCAACACGCAACCTGGAGCCACCCGGAATTAAGGGAACAGTACGCCGCCACGCTTGGATCGTCGTCGTTTTTCGAGATAAAGCCCACCGTGAGCAGACGGTAACGCCGCGTTTCCGCCTGCGTGACTTTCGTTGCGATGTTTATTGATATCTTCTACGCGCCATGTGCTATATCGATGGAATTCAAACGGAATTTTGTAATCTAGTGAAATTTCAGTCATGCTAATACGGTTCCATTTAATTTTTAAAGGATTCACATCCAATATATCGATACTTCACTAATATTTTAATTTATCTTGAGAGAGAGATATATATATATATACGTATATTATAAATTAATTCATTAATTTCATAATTAATAAAATCAAAATTTAAAAAAATATTTATGAAATATTATTTATGAAATTAATAATTTCATAAATAATAAAATTTATAATAAAATCATAATTAATAATTTAACTCAACATTTGGTTAAGATCAGTTCACAAACGATATATACAGATTATGAAAAACAGAGAAAACATTATCACGTATACTTTTTTCATAGATAATGATTTAATTTTCTTGAGAGGCACTTCGGATAGTTCTGGAGAGTACGACGAACGCACGGCAGGTTTATATAGCATCGCATGTTGCATCTTGTCAGGTCATAGATTTAACCGCGGTGTGTTATCCGTTCGTAGCGGTTCCTTCTTCCTGCTTGAGTCCCGCCGATCTCCTTTTCCTTCGCCCTTCACGTATCTCCGCTTTGCATACTGGCGCTCGTTATGAGATCAGGTATGCTCCGATATGCGATCGGGAGAGGAACCTGTCACATGACTATCCGAACACACGATCGATAGGCGGAGCACGACGCGAAAGGAGAAAGTCTAGCAGTTGAAACGCAATTAGACGAAATATTTCGCTACTTTCTAATTACAGACTTGCGTAGTGAAGATTGACCCGGGTGACAAAAATTTCGAAAAGATTAAGCAGAGAAGTTCGTTTTCAGATATTATAGACTGCAGAACGTTGAACGACGTCGAATGTCTCGGATTGGACGTAAGTATGCGCGATCTGTGTCGTGGATCGACGTCCGACGATCTACCGGCACGATAGGTCCGCTAGAGAAACGGATAACAGCGTGCGATTAAATCTATGTGCCTGCCTTCGACGGCTTCGTCTCGGTCGGCATGAAGGATATTTGTTTCGGGATGAGGATATCCATCTTGTACTCATGTTTCTACGGGAATCTACGCAAGAGTGACTGCGTTGGATTCGAGAAATACGCAGATACGGAAGTCATGATGAAAATATTGTATAATAATCTTGTAAAATTTAACTTGATTAAAAAACTTGATTAAAAAAAATGTAAGGCAAATCTAGTTCATTCCGATATGCCATTCAAATCAGAAAATCTAATTTATCTGCATTGTCGGACGCATTAGGGAAGAATATCAAAAGGACATTAATCAACATTATGCCATTGCATATTAGTTCATGTGCACATCAACCTCCTGCATGTGGCTCGATAATAAATAATTGAAATGCCTGTATGACCTATCTACCGTGCATCGCCAATCTCGGCGTTTCTGTTTTCTTCCTTCCTCGTGCTATAGAGTGCACCCGCTGAGACGATTAATCACCGGGGCGAGTAATTGATAAATTATTCGTATCGAGGGCGGGGACACTCCGCAGTGGAGCGAACTCTTCGTTTCTTTCTCTCTCCTCACGCTCCTTTCGTTTCCGCCGACGGCAGATTATGAGCTCAGCCATCGTGTACGTTAATCTTCAACGTCGACGTCGAATCACCGAAGGCAACCTAAGATGAGACCACTGTGTTGAAAAGTTCAAAAACTCATTTCTTATTTTCCGTCTTTTCTTTTATCTTCCTATTATCTTTAAATCTGTGGCATAAATGTTGAAATATAAATGGCGTGTCTAAAATGTTTTAACATTTTCTTCATTTTCTTCATTTTATCTTCCTATTATCTTTAAATCTGTGGCATAAATATTGAAATATAAATGGCGTGTCTAAAATGTTTTAACATTTTCTTCATTTTCGTATTATTAAAGTTTCCACAAATTTTCTACATAGAAGGAAAGATCCTTACTCGTGGTATAGCTGCTTGATATTAAAAATGATCGTGAGATGAAGATCCGTCACAGGCACTGTTATATTAGAATGATCCTAAACAAGAAAATCACAGGATCTGTGACTCAACGTAATCTTAAAGCAAAGGAAAAGGATTAATTTCTTCTTTTGTTTTATTATGTAATTGTATTAGTTATTGTCATTTATTATCACTTATTTACAATTGACCCTAATTATATTCAATAATTTGATTATAATCTTAGTTTATTTGATTTTAGTATTCTATATTACTTTTTAAACTGGAAACGATACTTGAGTTTAAAAAAATCTCAATTATATTAGCTTTAAATTAATGTTTATCCGTGAATTTTGAGATGCATGAAATACAATTTTTGATTATCAAGTCTGGAATTCAAATTTACCAAAGCGACCATACAGTTAGCTTGCGAGACAGTAAATGCGATTCGTTTATTTGCGTTTCCATCTCGGCGATCAACGATTGCAGTCACTCTGAATTCTTTCGCGACCACCGTCGGAGTTTAATTTTGATACGCGCCTACGCAATATCATCGCGATCAATGGTCGTCGTGAGTGAGAGAGATGGCTCTCGTTGGCCGGGTCAAAAGCGTACTCGAGCGGGAATAAATGCCCGACAACTTCGAACGATGGTAGTAACAGCTCCGCACGAGCTCCGTGGAATTTATCGGACGGATCATCGCCGAGGTAAGAAGGTCGGGATTAACGGTGGTCGCATCCAGTACGAAAATAAAACGCTCCTTAAAAAGCCTCTCCGCTGACCCGACGTGCCCGTCGCTGCGTTGCCCGGGCAATGAAAAATGCTGCCAGCAACAAAACCTTTACGGGGCATCCGCCTCAAGCATTTCGCAATGTTATCGCGAGAATCGCGCGAGAATTGAGCCGTTCCTTCGACACGTCTATTGACCATTTCTTCGTCGCCGATGCTTTAGACATGCGAAAGCATATCATTCTTTGTATATATCTTCTCAAGAAAAATTGTAAAAATTATAATCCGCTGAAGAATCGGAGAATTGAAGGATTAACTGAGAAAAAACTGTTTAAATTTTTGTATTGTTACATGTAAAATTTAAATTTAAATTAAATAAGTTGCAATAATTAAAAGAATATATAAAATTATTTTTTATTACATTTATATTTAAAACATATAATATTATTATTGCTACATTCAGTATTTAATAATACAAAGGAAAATATATTATCGATCATTTTGAGCATCTTTCTAGAAGGACGATTCAACCTAGCGTATTTTCATTATATAATGTGTAGTTAGCAATTGCGTGTTTTTTGGAGTAGAATAGTACGGTGTGTTTATTTATACATTTCACCGATTGCATGTCGAGCTTTACGCTTTTACGCGATGTCCACACAGCGTAACCGCCACGTGAGCGTATCTTTGTCAGTCTCGCGTCGCAAATCTCGAAAAGGAATAGCCAACAGCAATTCCGCGGTCTTTCCGACTCGTAGACGACTATCAACAGCACGCCTCGGGTGTGACTGAGGATGCCTGTTCTCCTTTTGTCCTCTCGTATCCGTGGTGGCGTCGACGGTACGGCTCGGGTCTCGACGCATACGAGCGTAGCGCTGCGGTTTCGCGTCCGATAAGTTACTCGCCACGGTTTGCTGACCGATGTGATAGGCGGGCGCCAAGACCACCGACCGTCTGGGAATGTGTCTCCCTTGAAATCGGAACGGAGTGCCGCGCCGGGATTTAAACGGCGCTGCATTATCGAACAATGCACCGGGGGACGCAACGCGGAACGATAGTCTCGCGAGATCGTGGCGCGAAGGTACGAAAGGGTCGATGACGCCCGTGAGCAGACTCTAGGTCAACTCCGGAATGGCTGCGATATTGCGTCAATATCGAAGAACGCGACGTAATAAATAAGACGAGAATAGTCTAGATTATTGCTGAAATAAAACACCGCCCGTAGAATGCCCGTTATTCAGTACGCGATCTTGCCGACGTTGCACGGATGCAGACGAGACGTGACAGAACTGAGATTCCACAATCTGAAGAATCCAGGATGCAGAGACTGATCGCACGAGATGTGAGGAACTCAAATTCCAGAAATTTCAAAACTGATTCTATTAATAGCAAGATTCCATTTCAGATAATCACGAAAGTTTTGAGAGACTAAAAAATTCGCTCTACTGATTTGCAGCTTGTGAGACCCATTTTATCACATGTTTCGTCTCTTTACATAATGCGTAACATAAGCCTTCTGATTTAACGTTTATGATTTCATTAAGTTCGCCAGCATATCAGTTTTCCTCTCACCTTGCGCGACTTGTTCACACGTACGCTTCGCCTTCGATGCACTCGACGATGCGTCTACGCGCAAAAGTCACAAACTTCCCACCCTTTCGAGGGTGCAGGAACACGAGGTGAGACTTCCTCCGATGCATGGTGCAGGATCGCGCGCAATCGCAGCCGGGGGACGCGCTCGAAGCCGGTTCTTGCGCCACGCACAATGGGTGCGTTGCGACACGCGCGCGATTATACGCGCCCGCCGCCTGGATACGTTTAACTGCCACGTTAATTTATTCGTGCCGCTGCCTATCGAGGGCGGCCGCGCGTTCTCTCGCGAGAGCTCGCCACGACCGGCGAAAAATCTCGCGTCGAGCACGCGGACGACACACAATGGACCATTCACAGCCTGATAGCTCTTGAAAAATCGCGGCGCACCGATAAGCACAATTTCTCCGCAAGAGAATGCTGAAAACTCCGTAATGGAAAGCCCGATAGAATTCCGGACTGGGCTTTTATTTATTTCGAACGAGACCAGAAAGTTTAATTGTATAATCTTCATTTGTTCTTTAAATATATTTTAGAACCAATATGTAGAAATATTATATGAATTCATATTATATGAATCGGTTCGAAATGTCCTACCAGCGGGAAATGCTTAGGATGATATATTCGTGTGAATGCCAACAAGCGCCATAGCGTTAAGAAAATAAAATTTAAAGAACCACGTCTTAAAAATGATATGGTAATACTTGTCTACTACCATTTTAATGTCCATGATCAGTAAGAAGGTTTCTTTCTTTCTGTTTATATCACT
Source organism: Crematogaster levior (assembly GCA_901521435.1). Taxonomy (NCBI): domain Eukaryota; kingdom Metazoa; phylum Arthropoda; class Insecta; order Hymenoptera; family Formicidae; genus Crematogaster; species Crematogaster levior. The sequence goes on along the minus strand of CABEGB010000069.1, from coordinate 366,684 downwards.
TTGTGCTAGTACTTTACGTTAATATGTCGCACGACAGAACCAAAATTAAAGAAAGAGTGTTCACGATAATTTACAAAGAAAAAAGAACGGGAGGGGGAAGGAAAGAATCCAAGAAGAGTACACTCGGACTCTCGATCGTAGCTTTCCCGAGTTTCTCGAGATTCTTGAAGGTGGTCCACGACATGTCGGTGCGAAACGCTGGAGCATGTACTCTTCTCGGAGTGTGTACCATCGAAAAGAACACTAAGAGACACTCATCTGGCCAACACTGCGCCCCTTCGCCGATTCTCGCATCGGGATTCGACAATAAAACACGATATTTACACAACGGGCGTACACTATAATTGACGATATAAAGGGTTCGTGGTCCCGCAGTAGGCGATGCCTACAAGTGTAATCCATTAAGATGCGCCCACTTTGTTTTCTGCCGTGAATGAGTGCGCACCACCAGCATCGCCGTACGAGTCTAGAATCGCTTGCACGCATATACGCTGATTTGCTTCGCACGCTCGTAATTTCCTTCCGAATGGACATCAATTAAATGCGTTAGTTATTTCTTTTTTGGGGGGGGGGGGGAAGAAAACAAGGTTGAGAATACAAAAATTTTTTCTTATCTATACATTTGCAATGAATTTATAGATAACTAGCGTCCCTCCGTCTCGGCTTCGTCCGAGATATATAATAGTGTGACCGAATCGAATCATACGTATTGGAAATGATTGATGATGAATATTTTTTAAGCACGGGCAGTAGATCTCGATAAATTTAATCGTACTCGAGGCATAGTGGCAACCGGCGAATAAATCCGCGAATACAGAAACCCGGAGAACACAGAAACCACAGTGCTCCTTATATAATCTGCTTGCGGGTGGATAAAGCCGCGCGACGCGTAGCGGTAACATCTCTGTACTACACGGGTTAATACAACCCTAAATGATAAAAAATGAAAACATTAATTTCTGGATAATGAAAATATTTTTAGACATGCTATATAGCCTATGTCCGTCCTAGTGTATATGAGAATATGATGTCAAAATTTAGAGGAAATCGGTTCAGTAGTTTTTGAGTTATGCGGTAACAAAAAAACAGGCTTTCTCTTTATATATTAGTATAGATTTAATTCCAGACGAATAAATAATTCTCGAAGGTATTGCATTACGAAACGAGATGAGTGTATTTTTAAGTTTGCTCATAACCTACTTGTAGATCACTTAGGAGCATGTGCTTTTCACAAAATGTTCATCACTCTTGTAGTCGTGACTATGGAAAGTGTATCGAGTTCGCTAGCTAAGTGAGTAGACATCGTCATGTATCTATACATCGCAACTATGCACTCGCTGGTGCATAGGCGTGAGTAGGTCGCTGCACGCAGCACGTTGATGTGTCACCGTGCATTGCGTTTCGCAAGGTATCGACAGACTATGTCTGCGGTGAATATCTCGTAATACGTAATCACGTAAGAGCGCTTACTCATTATCGGAATTGATCGGAGGGCGAGAACGGACGATTGATCGATTAATCTTTGTTATTCTGATTCTTCTATATTGATACACACAAATATCTTGTGCACCGCGATTTTGTAGATTTGTAAAAAAGTAGTTGTACGTGTATTCTTAGATTTAATTCCTCTGTATTAGTTCACGAGATCCAAAATGCGATACGAATTAACATTGAAAAACTGGAATGTGTACCGTGCCGTATAAATCTCATAATGGCGCAGATCACTATCCTCGCGCGCCGTTATTAAGCAACCCGCGAGCAACAGAAGGAGCAGAAAGAGAAGAAATGCGGAGACACGTGATCGGATAATGAGATTTTCTAACCGTGGAAGCTCGGGTGGAAGCGCGAGGGAGGAGCGGGTCTTTATTAAGGTCTCTGTGGTCACGAAGGGACTCACATAGATCGGATCTTTCGGGCCGCTGGCCGCGGGAGAAGTGAGCTCATTAATTCAAATAAATCGCTTATGCGCCGCGACGATCTCTCGAGGCTCGGAAAAGGACAGGCAGTAAATCCGACAAAGATGAGTGCGGGAATATATGTACCTATACATAGTTGGTACATTTTATTTTTATTTCCAATACATTTTTGGGAATTAATAAAAAGAATGAAGTGAATAAAAGGGCCGAAAATCTGATTTTTCTCTGAGAAATATTTAAAAATACTCTCGAATTTTATTTTAAAGCTTTTTTATAAATCGTAAAAGAAATTCTCGCAATATTCAGACACGAAAATTTGTACATCGGTACGAAAGAAGTAATTCAGATTACGCATTTTTTTCATCAGTAATTTTCTTACTCACAATACACATGCGAGTATCTCTTCGGCAATCTCGTCCATTGATTCTTTCTTTCTCTCGTTCTCTATTTCTCTCATTATCTAGGCGGAACAGGGGCGTTCAGGTCGTGAGATAATTTTTCGTCTGAAGCCGCCAATTACTGGTCGCGGTACTCTTATCGCGACAACGCCTCCTAGAAAGTCAATTTAGCGGTCTCTCGCCTCTCTGTCGGGCGGCGAAAAGTCGGCTCGATATTATTCCGAGCGAAATCGGGAGATCGCGGCTGCGATTTCAGACGGGCGAGAAAAACCTGCTCTCCATCCACGGTCGCGCGAGAGCGGTCTTACGACACGCGTCGCGCGCGCCGCCGCCGAGAGATGTAAGCCGCCGATATAAGATTTATGTTCCCTGTGCGACGCGAACCCGAGCGGTGGATTAGAGATAAATCGGCGGCGGCGCGAGCGTCTCGGACGAAGTAGCGAGTTGCGTTAAGTAATGACCAAATTTGGAGCAATCGCGACTACTTAGGTGTACTCGTGTCACTCGCTCGAGCGTGTCTGGTTTTTTTTTTTTGCAAGGCGAATGTCGCTTGTCTTTAACGAGCTTAGATTTAAAACGGCAATAAATATATTAATTGTGGGAATGTTGGCGACAAAGCGAATGCGGGTCGCGAAAAGGCCAACGAAAAATCGACCGCGTTTCACTTTCGACGCCCACCGAAGCGCGAGATCTCATGATCGCGAGCGACTCGTGCGAGTGCGTGAGACGCGTGCGTGCATGCGTGCATGCGCTCGAGAAAGGGCAGGTTCTACGTTTTGTTTCGGCGGATTCGGCTTACCGGCCGCAGGCTTATGGTCAAGCAGGTTTTATGCTTTACACGACGGCATATATTTAAAGCGTCCCGCGGCCGTGATACGGCTGCTCTGAACTTTCGTTACGCCCACGCGCAAACGGCCGGGTGCGAAAGACAACACGTCGGCGCGGTTGTGTTTCCGGAAGTCGTCCTTTTCGACACGCCGTGAAATGGTCAAAATTTCACGCCGTTGCGTTGAACGTTTTCAATTTTACACAAGTTCAACAAATTTCGAGCCTTTTTTATTTTACAAATTCAGAGACAAGTCTTAACAAAATTTAGACGAAACGTGAATAAATCAAAGAATTCTAGAACGGATAATAAATATTTTACTTTCGTTACCTGATTTTGGTCTTTTTCAATGTATATTTAACTGACATGTGCGAAATGTCCTTATAATGTAATGTGTTCTACACGAAGTAACATCGCTGTTTTCACGTATTATTACTGACGGACTCATCCGTTATGACGCACAAAATATGTAAGTTTATGAATTGATTAATTACACATGGTTCACGGAAAAAAATTAGCTACTATAACAAAACTATTTGTAAAATATGGACAGCTAACTATTATGCAGCGAGAGCTATAATTTTGCAATAGTAGCAAAACTCTTTGCAACTTTAACAAAAGGTTTTGCTGAAGTATTGACAAAGTTTTGCTGTTATTGCAAAATTATAATAGCTTTCGCTGCAAATAATAGTTAGCTGTCCATACTTTACAAATAGTTTTGCTACAGTAGCTAATCTTTTTTTCCGTGTTCTGGTGTTATTTATTGATATTTATGGATTTCAATAGCTTCTGGATTGATGTAGCTTGGGCGCAATGTCAAGATAGATGTTAACGTGCGTTTTCCATCCGCATTCTTACATGTAAAATTCTATACTTGAAAAGGATTCAAATCAGAGGTCGAAACGTTGTGATTTGTTAATAAAATTGGCCAGACGGGTCGAATAAATTGAAACTTGTTAATAAAAGTATTATTGTGCAAATAAGGAAATATACATTGCTATAATATCAAGTCGAACCATCATCGAGCGCGCCTCTCGATTAGCCGATCACAATGTATGAAGGTCCGGTAAATCAACTGATGATCGAATCGCCAGGATCTTCGGTGCTACACAAGCCGTAATTGGATCGATCGGACGATTGAGCGATGACGAATGATCCAACTAAATGCTAAAGTGTTCGTAATGGGGTCTCTTGGAGTTATTATTAAGTCTATTCGTCCATCCGCGCTCCTTTTAGGTCCATTAATTTCGGTTTCTCATTATACATGTCACGTTGGTCCACGATTTCGACCGCGGAGCTGCCATCAGGACCAGTTATGCCAAGTATGCAGGCGTTTCACAGATAAGATTATCATTCTGAAAGATCCGCATTTGCTCGGCAACACAAACGCTATGTGACAGAAAACATTTAGGTCATCTGAGAAAAAAAGTAGTTGTTCAACTAAACCGTTCAACTAAAGCAATAATAATGAAATTTTTTGTTATCCTAATTGTTTAGTCTGTCTGACAATTTTTAGCCTGGACAAGGAAATTTTTGTTTGTCCCAAAATTTATTTAGCAGCCCGTGACAAATCGATTTAGTTGAATCAATTATTTTTTTTCTCAGTGCGGGTTCATACCTACTTGTCATTCAAAAGTTTATTTTTTTAATTTTGTCATCTAATAATGTGATTAATTTTATTTCTATTGCTTCTTTTTAAACTTTTTCATAATCTTTTCAATCAGGAAATACAGAATACTATGATCCATTCTTTAACTATATTATTTTCTGGCTTTATTATGTCATTGCGAGTAAAATGGATATGTTTATCTTTTGTGTTCCCTAATCACGCGTTGTATTTCTTATCATTCTTTTTCCGTCTTATTCATTTATAAGTCATTTTTTCACTTAAATTCTGTCTCGCATTTTATGGGCTGTAAATCAATGACGCGAAGTTGATAACGAAACTGAAATATTGCCAAAGATGATGGCATACCGAAAATTGTGTTTTCTTCGCGGAATCATGCGGATATAAGTTCGTGCAACGCATCGAGCGATGTGTCGCATATATGCAATGGCGGTCAATGGCACGAGCTCGATCAGGTCCACCAGGAGCAACATCTCACCGACTGGCATAGCGGGCGGCACCTGGACCGGACTTAACCCGACTCGGCGAGCATCGTTAACCGGGCTTCACACTAAACCCTATCGATCGTATATCTGATCGTATATTTAGATTAAACTTGTAATCGATTTTGAAATGTGCGATGGTTTATATAGATTTTTTATATTCTTTAATTTATACAGGTAATTTATGTTCTTCAAATCTAATTAATCGATTTTAGAGACCCATAAATGATTTTATCTTTGCATTCTGGAATCTGTCAAAATTAAATAATCGACTTGGAAATTAATTCTTAAAAACTCTTTCGTAAAAGTGGATAGTATTTTCTCTCCTCTTTCAGTCTTTATACACTGCGCAACGATTAGTTTAATCAAATATGCAAAGGTAAAATAATTAATTGACAATAAATCAAATCAGTAATGCCGCGTGACTTTTCATTGGTCATGCTGCCTGAAATCGGGATGGTCACGGCGATCTTTCTCAGGCGTGCCGATAAAAAATGCCTGCGCATGTGTTACGGCGAGTTAACGGTGGACAGATCGTGCGAGTGATTAGCACGCGCAGGCATTTTTTTTCTTTCCAGGATTATATCGGACGGTGATTAATCGATTTTCGCCAGTGTAGCCACCGAGAACATTGGCGACGATGTTAACAAATTCTCACTGAGCGAGCGAGTGCGATCATTAGTTCGGTATGAAGGTTGCCTAAGGCGACATCGAAGCGCGGTCCAGAAGCATCGTCGCTTCATGCTTCCGAGAACATTACCGGTCATGATAATCGGCGCATTCATCTCTGCCACCCTTCTTTCTGGGCGATCCTCGTCCTGTCCTTTTCGTTGATCGTCGTCTTCACACCTATTTCTCTTTCATCAATACGGTGTTATTTCCAGATCGAAATACTTCGCTGACAACGAGAGAATTTTCTTTTTTATGTATTTTCCGAAAAATGTCATTAGTCAATAATCTCAATTATCATGCCAAACGATATCCTATATCAGAATTTTCTAAGATTGGAAATAGCACGTTCTAAAGTTTCAAGTTTAATCTTATGTGCAAAATTACTGCCGCGTACGAAAGATTGCAAGATCACAGATAACATATCGTATTTTGCATTTAGCACATAAATCGATCAAAACCTCTGAAAGGGTTATGGCCTTTGCATAGCCCTCGGGCCCCTAATTTTTCACCATTTGCACCATGCAGAAAAGGAGAAAGGAAAGGATCTAACAATCGAAGTCCGCCAACGATAGATAATAGAATTTTGTGTCACAGTACGATTTATCGGATCTCAGCGTAATCGATTCGTCGTCCAGTCGACCGGTGTTGAAATTTTGAAGCGTTGGGTCTCACCGAAGGGTCTGCCGTGCCGGAACCAGCAAGCTTCGTGTGGCGGATTAGATTTTATCGATACACGACTTTGCAACGGTATACGCATGACTAAAGAATGGTCCTACATAAATGTAGATCTAATTGACTTACAATTTTCGTTAACATGTACTGTTACCATGCTTATTGATCTTAAACAATCTTTTGATCGATCATTTCGTTCCTCGACTTGATTACACACATTTGTCATAGTTAGGTACTCTGAATCAATGTTATAACCACAATGTTATAACCACATTCTTTTCGTAATATTATACCCTCGTATATTATCATAATATTCCTATATCTTATTATTCATTTTCTTTATTTCTACATTATGTCTTTTGTACTGTTATCACAATTTTTCCTTTTCTGCTTTGTGATCTCGGTCACGCATCTCGTGCTATAACCAGGAATCATATCATAAAGTAAAGAAACATCATGGAAGCAATTTTCGCCCGTAACTCAATTTACAAGCGATAACATAAATTCCCGATTTAATTCCGGCCACCCAGCTTTGCTTATAAAAACTTCGGGTATGTTAAAGGCCACAGTATGTAGGACGCGCGCGTGCGAGCTGGTACACCTGAATGTCGCGCACATCCGAGAGAGTTTCATCGGCAATGTTTCCGACGAGCCGCGCGCCAAAATTATATGCATTTAAGCTGTCGAACACAATAAAACGCATTCCACGATACGGTATCGGGGAGGAGGCCTCGCAAAATCGTATGCGCGACACATCGTCGGGACGCGAGGCGAGGCGATCGATGCAACGCGATGCAACGCGGCGACGCGACGCGATTTCTCCGGGGCGAAATTTACTAAAATCATACGGATTTAAATTCAAACGCGCAGTAACGTATTTTACGCAGTACAATATGATACCGCGTGACAACCACGTGGATCCCTCGCAACACTGTCGACGATTTCTCCGTCTCGAATTCGAGACTCGGAGGAGGCGTGCGTTGCACGTCTCAGCCAATACTTATCCGGTCATAGGAATCGCAGGACGGTATTAATGGAAGACTACTCGGATGCTGGCCCTCATCTGCTGTTACCTTTGTAGTACTCGCTTTTGAATTATTCTAATATCACGATGCTTTAGCCGTTGGCGAGTTCGACTTATCGATGCTTTGAGATATGTCGATATTTACGCGCGCTATATCTTTCTCTTGTCAGTTCTTACGAAGAAGGAAGAATATTATGATCAGATTCTCGAAGATTGTAGGTATCTTACCTATCGAATCTTATAAATATTAATTATATAACTTTAGATATTATCTCATACATTTTTAATTATTTTATTATTATTTATTTTTATTTTATTATTATTTATTCGAATGTTTATTCACAGTACAGATATACGAATTTATCTATTTATACTTGAGATAGTCTCGGTAGTGATTTGAGAATTAAATTCAAATACGAAACACAATGTTTTCGTCATCTTGGTCCGCGCGCGCGCGTTCACCAAGTTTCGCCCGAATCTCTTCCACGCAAGTTGAAATAGGTCGCTCGTAAAAGTCGCGCTATAAATTCACCCTGAGATCGGTGTCGCCGTGGAAATTTTATACAGGGGAGAGAAGCGGTCGTAAAACCGACTGCCGCGATTCCATGGCCTCTGGAGAGAGGATCCTCCTCCTCCTCCTCTTCCTCCTCCTCCTTCCACCAGACACGGACGAATCTGTATTAACGCGCGTCCGTTACTTTTTAGCGTTTTTATGAGCTCGCCCCGATGCGAATTGCGAAGCATGGATGTTGTTTACACGGGGAACATTCAGAATGACTAAATTACGGCAAGTATTCGCTGCCTGAGCAAGTATTTTATAGGACAGGATTATAAAAGTATTATTTCCAGACTTATTTTGATTGATTTGATAATTTGTCCCGATAATAGTGGCATAAAATTCATAATTCGCTACATATTTTTCACAGACAGATATTAAGTTGAAATATTTCACTTTTAATATGTTAAAATATATATATATATATATATATATATATATATATATATATATATATATGAGACCCCAAATATTTAAAGTATTATCGAAACTTGCCTGCCTTTAACGTATCTTATATTTCGAAGATGGCAGCTGGAGCATTAGATGGCATGCTTCTAGTAGTCAAGCAGTTTCAAGGGAAGAAAGAGGGTGCATTTATATATCTATGTTATTGTACTGTGATTGACTGCATAGTATAAATAGATGATTCTTGCAGAAGTGACAAGTTTGTATAAGATAGAACATTTTTTATAAGTTGATTAATGACTTAATGAACTAATCACTCATTATTTCTTCGTTTAAAATTGTTTAATAAGTTAACGCGCAAGTTAAACATAGACAAAAATATTGCGCACGTTTTAGACTCTTTTTCCTTCAGTCACAATGTTGTCATGGTTTCGATTTAAAGGTGGAGCGTATCTTTGAGAATCAAGTAAAGATAAAAAAAATAGAAATAAAAAAAAGGAGAAATCCGTTAGGCCTTGTGGAGATTCGACTCGGGGCCAGGTAGACTCCGGGTCTTCCAGGACGATGCGTGATTGAAAAAAGTTGTCGCTTCTGCGACGAAAATCTCGGCGGGACGATGTTCCCTTGTTCTTTTTAAAGTTTAAAGACGGTATATATGTGGAGAGACCTATATGCCAGCGTTCGGGATGCCCCCGAGTACATATACATACCTCGGCCTCGCCAAAGACGCAACCTCGCAGGGCCTTAGCTCCGATCCATTCAAGATCGTACCTCGTGCAGGCACTTTGTAAGCCGCGAGCACAATAAAGCCAGCCAAGCTGAAAGGTACCTGCCGCCCGAAAGGTACCTCCGAGGTCCTGGACACCTGCGCAAGGAGACTTTTGATTTTTCTCCTGCTGCTATGCGTTCGCCGAATTTGTCATTCACCCTGGGCCAAGGCGCGCACTTCGTGTTAATGAACCCTCAACCCCTTGACATTGCCTTTTCCAAGGTATAAAACGCGCGGTTGAATTGTAAATAGGGTTTGTATATTACCAGTATTACAAGGTAAATTGTAAATACCTGCATTGCAACTTTACTTCAGAGTTGTCTTTATATAAACATTTTGTGTGTGAAAAGAAAATGCGTCCTTGACATTGTATTAATAGAATAGAATAACATATTCTAATTACAAGGATGTTTAACACAAGAAATAAATACAACTTATAACCTTCGATTATTATCAGACATAATATTAGAGAGTAGATTTGATGGGATTTAGGAAGATTGGGAATCACCGTTAAATATTCTTGAACGAAACTTACAGCAATTAAGGTCTGATCTGTCGCAACGCAATTGCATAATCGCCTATCTAAGATCCTGTGCGGAGTCAGTGGCAAAAGGCACGCGGTATAGAGAAGGGCTGAAGGTCGACTTAGCCGGAAATCTGTGATCCTATATCGCGTTATTGAAAGTCCCACTAGTTGGACCCCATGACGAAGGTAAAACGTCGTATGTGCCGACATTAACTAAATCTGAACAAACATACTACCGCGTATATACGCTTTCTCTCTCTCGCTCTCTTATCCTCGACCAGCTGGTCGAGTCCAAACAGTTCCATCCCCAAAGTTCGGCCCTTACGAACGACGAATGTGTCGCGTATGTGTGTGTGAGCGTGAAATAAAAAGCGAATGAGACCCCTGGAACGGTACACCCGGGGCCCTTCAATGGTACTCGTGCGGATCCGCGCGCTTAGGGTACGTGTAAACGCGCCTAGTCGGAAAACCTGATCGAGAACGAACCTGATATCCTGCCGGGAACGTAACCGGGTACAGTTAGATCAGGATATTCGCGGTTAAGGTCGTGCCGTACGTCTCTTCCCGAGGGATCGTATGTCTCTGTAATGTGCACGCGTCGGAGTAGCCTTCTAATGAGCGATAAAACACTGGAATTGCTTGATATCTTCTCGAGTGTCTCATCGCGTGCTAGCAGCGGATATAATTTGAGCTTCTGCGATGGTAACAGAAAATATACGGCTCTTAATGCTTTTCGACAGCTATCTAGTGATTTTCTTACAGAAGACTACTTTTTATATGTGTAGTTTCTGATTACTGCATAAATTTGTAAATTGTTCAACTAATATATCCTTATTGCCAGTTTGATGTCAGTTATTGCCCTCCCATTTGAATTTCTCACCACTGGCGAAGAAAAGATTCTTACATTTTTGTAGATTGTGTTGATTAAAATTTATTTTAATTGAATACCTTGATAATCTATTTTCTCTTTACATTACATGTATTCTTTCTCTATATATAATATATACGCACAAACAAATATGTATGTATAAGTTATAAATTGCAGAGCCGCTTGATTAACATCCTGTATAATTAATTGGCATCTGAACGATCATATCATGATTACTACGGCAATGTACCTGCACGTGCATATCGGCTGATATCAGTGTGAGGTCGTAATCTCGGGTAATGAGATTAACCGATGCAAAGAATGCAGGTCGATCTCCCTGCCTTCATGCTGTGGCAAAGTTCAAGGTGGCCCAGCATCATCGGATCGGCAGTAATATGTTCTCAGTTACGCAAATGCAAATGTGATCAAACGTTGCTCCTTCTCTTTATCCTCTTCATGTCTTTGGCGATCTTCCTTTTCATCTTCCTTTTCTCATAAGCGTTTTCCACTCCCATGACTTTTCTGACGCGAGTCATTACGAATTCTCTGAAAATCACGAGTGTCGCATTAGGTAATTCATGGACTCGTTCACGTTTTCTTTTTATCATTTCCACGAACATCGCGGTTCCGCTCATAAAAGACGAGGGAGGATAATTGACGTCGTTCAACGCTTTCATGCCTGAAGTAAGGTGGACGTGAGCGCCGACTTCTTTAGCATCGCCAGTTTCCGCCCCGGAGAGCGTCTTCGTCTTCGTTCGCGTTGATTGATAATCCTGACGGACGTCGGTTGTAGTATTAGCGTCACGGTGCTCGCCGTTCCTGTCGCGGAATGACGGGCGCGCAAAGAGCGAAGAGGAAGAAGACGAGGCCGCTCGTATGTCGGCCTCGCAACCTGATACCGACGGGCAACGCAATTTTATTCACCGTCATGAAAGAGACTTTATACTCTCGACTGAACTTGCGCTGTTTGATAACCGTAACAATTATTTTATCAAAACTTTATAATTATAAAAATAAATTCTTTTGCTGAAAGGACCTCTCTTTATAAAATTATTTAATTTAAGTCTTAAAATTCCTAAAATGACAGACCTTGTCTTGGACATTTATAGACTATAGATAGACTATAATTATCAGTTAATTATCGTTTGAAGAATTAAAAAAATATATCTGTCCTCATTCTCTCTAGTGTTTAAAAAAATATATTTCTTTTTTTATCCAACTTTTGCTTCACACTCTTCAATGATTGTCTTTGAAAAGAATATTGTTGCGCATCACCGACTATCTGAAAAGGCCAACATACGTGCGCCATCGAACACGCAGGTACGGATCCATAATGCAGGATTTATTTGTTGCATCGGCACCAGCCGAATGTATTCCGCGCAGAATCTGAAGGGCAGGCTTGACGGTAGCGCACCATCCCGACGGCGAGAAGGGCCAGGTGCTACCGCGGGGCGCGTGTCCGTGTTGGGGTAGGGGGCAGGTGGGCCCCCTGCATTGTCAATCTCTGCCTTTCTGTACCCCGTGCCTAGCTGCGTGTATACGTTCGCGCGCGTGTGCGTCTTGACGCGCGAAGGGTTCACCGACGACGACAACGACGACAAACGCGTGTAAATGCGTCGTCCGCATACGCATACACAGAGACACACTCATACAGGAAGGGCCTGCTCGCGTACGAATGGGGCCCAGCCGGGGCTGCGGGGTTGCGGAGGGTGCGGCTAACACATAATGAGGATGTACGCGGATGGGGAGGGGTGGCTTCTTAGATTGGGGATGGTGTGTGCCCACCTCGGCTCACCTAACCGAACGAGCACTCTCGCCATTGTAAGTAGAAAAGGCAGGTGATGAGAACGGTCGGTACCACGCGACTCTGCGCGACGGTTCTCAAATCAGGGACCCGAGGACGAAGATGAAATTTGAACTCTGTTTTTAGATTTATATTTTACATGCGAACGAGTTGAATTTTTGCGATCTTGTATATATTCTGTTTCTTCTTCTGTATTTTTAAACTTTTCTCTTTTAAATGAAATAAAATTTACTTTTATTTTCGAAATAGGATAGATTTAAACTTTGGCTATCAGTGGAATTGTTATAAATTTTTATGGCTAACCTTTAAATATTCAACAATCACAAGACATACATTATACATGATACATTATACTTATGAAAATAAATATAAAAATTGTTATTGTTCAATGGATTATTGCTACTGATTTTTTACGAATTAAAAATGTTAAAATGTGAGAGTCATCGTCTATTCGTCATAATATATGCCACAGTATAGCGTTGTATTATTGCATCATAGGCTGCAGTGTGAAAAGTTGTTTCTCTATTCCGCATCAATACTTGAAGAGAATATGTGCCAACTGTCCATGCTGGATCACATCTGGACAGAAGCTTTTCTAAAACTCACAATGCTCTCATCACCCACACTATTAACAGATTCATTATTTCTCGCTTAATATTAGCCAAAATTCCCATCTTTTTGACGCTTAAATGGATCGAAACAATGACAGTAATGCATCTCGTCAAAATTAGTTGTTCAAATCGCAAGAATAAAAATCAGCCAAGTATCAAATAAGCTGTGTATCTTAAGATTTGCGACAAAGACAGTCCTTGATGATCGTATTGGTCATCTTGTGCGATGCTCTGCGAGCTGGGAAAAAGTGGGATGCTGAACGCCAGCGAGAAAAGTCTGGCATGCATGAGTAAGGAATCGTAAATCCAAGGAAACGCAGTAAATCTGCGCCCGCGGACAATGCGGCGAGAGTCGGAAGCGCCGTGATCAACGCGTGGATCAGTGAGACCGCCGTCCTGGCGTGGCCAATGAGATTATGGTCTTCTGGTCCGCGCTTACGCCTGTCCGGGGCTATCGCTTTAACTGGTCCGAGTCGAGTTGGGTCCGGTTGGTAGTGAATAGCACGTGGAGATTTCAAGGATCTATCAGACTAGACGAGCGATGAATAGATGTATGGGCTGAATGAGCCTCTTTGAATCGAAGCACCTATGTGTATCAACATTTTTAGCTACCGGTTTACGCAAGCAGAAGGATCGGCGCGTTCATTACACGTTCATTATTTTCGGATTGCCGAAAAAGTATTTGTAATCTTTTTATGATCGCAGATTCACTTGATATTCAATAATAGATTAATTAACTTTGAGATAATTATAAATATCTGACGTTCAAAGACGTATAGTAAATATAACGACATGTACATATGATATGATGTTCGGATTTTGAAATTATAAGGATAGATTAATTTTATGTACGGTTGAAGATAGAAATTTAAATTTTCTTGCTCAATTTCACGGGAATCAACATACGAGCGCACGTTGCGCAAAAATCAACGGCGCCGACGATCCAGTGGAATTTACACGCGCGTTTATTACATCGAGTATCCATTATGCTTAAAGGATAAAGGCATTGTGCTCGTAATATAAGATCGTGAAGCGCCGGGCTCAACGCTCGAGCATTAATTACCAGAGTCGCAAATACGATTACGCCCGATTATAATCCTCCGGGGGAGTATTAATGATGTGTAACGCTCTAGCCGCTAATGCGATTCTAACGGCGTATATCAAAGCCGCTTCGCCATTACGATCTCCTTTGGGGGAGGAAAGCAAAATAGCACAAAATGGAAAAAACTCGCGAAAGAGATCTCTAGACGCGTTTAGTTGTTTAGGTTGGTTAGTTTAATCCTCATTAGCGGAGATTGGTGTCTTTCTTCTTCCTAGTGCGCTCGTAATTCACTACGCTCTCGCACCGTTTGTGGTGTCTCGTTCCCCGCGTTGCTCTCTTTGACTCCTGACTCTCTCTCTCCCTTGCTGGCTCTCCTTCTCTCGCACTCTAGAAACATAATAGCGCGATCTTAAACACCCAACACCGCGTAAGAGAATCCTATCAGCGCAGCTGTAATAGTCGGCCGGGCACGGTCGCGGGGGACAATCGTTTTGCGGCTAGCGTGGGCTCACGAGCCAGTTTTCTGCAGCAGCAACAACACCAGTATGTTGCTGGTGCAGTCTATGTATACTTGTATACGTCTAGCGAACAAACCGCTCCGAGTCTCATCCATAAATGGCAGAGTACGGAAGAGTGCTATAGATCTTCTTTCTGACGGATGAATTATTACAGTGGCGCGAGTTGATACGAACCGATGTCAACTTAGGTATGCTTATAGTAACCACCAAATCATGTCGAAAATTGTATCAACCGGTGGTTCCTCGTGCAGAGTTATGCCAGAAAAATCGCTTGTCAGAAAAGAAGAATATCTAATCTATAAGCGTCGCTATAGAAATCTTTTAGAGAAAATAATGTATATGTTATATATTAAAATTTTCTTTTTTTCAATAATATATTGATTGACAGAAAATTAATTTGAGAGGTAGAAAATTGATGAAATATCTATTTCGTAAAAAAAGAAGTTTCTATAATAGTCGAGAAAACGTTTTCTCTGCTTTCTATTCAGGCGATAACATAATCGATTGAAGTGATCACTGCTTTCGATACATATGTCTGTGCAATTGACCAATCCCGTGAGTATATCCCGCGATTGTCAACACTTCCTGCTTGCGTGCGGGCGAGGCACATACGATCCGATACGAAATGGCGACAGTGTTACAGGTTAATGGAGCGATCAAATGGCCGCGATGTAATGGAGCACGTGTGTACGATGTTTAACGCCGGTCAACGCCGGAGCAAAGTAACTGGCTCCAGATTTGCAGCATTGCTTTCTCCGCGTGTCTGGTTATTCCTAACAACATACCAGCTTGCTCTCGGTTCTGGCAGATCTCGTTGCTTGCTCGACAGGGCTGCCATGGTAGCCTCATGTTGACCTAATATGCTTCCCGACTATCAATCATGCATACCAATCATACATACACTTACATGGTAGACAACTTTCTTGCATAATGTGACAAACTCGGCAGACGTTGCCAGCAGATAAGGAGGATAACCACCTGTGATTGCTCGGCGTCAATTTTTTGCACGACATATCAGCATTTCGTGACGTTAACAAGTGTCTAGTCGCTACCGGCAAATCTCCCGTGAGTAAGTGTTCAATGTTCAACTCGGCATGGACAGGATGGGAGGAACGAGATTATTTTGTAGACGAATAATTGATCGCTTTGTATATAAATACAGCAATTTCGTCGATCTTTTTGCACGATGTTGCAAACGAGTGTATTACAAGTTATCGCGATTTCAAATTGCTTGTTAATTTACATCTTACATGTTATTTCGTGCATACCTGCTTGTTTGCAGGCCGTTCGAGAAGCGAAATGAAATCGTGGAACGGTTGTTGGAGCACGGCACGCTCGTTGACCTAATAATACACTTCCCGGCTATCAATCATACCCATGCGTAGAGCCCTAGCGCTAGTATACATCGTAACCGACAACTTTCTTGCATAATGTGACAAAGGCGAGGATTTCTCCTTGCGCGGGCGGTATGCAATTCGCTAACGTGGACAATTCAATCAGAGGTCGATAAGAAGTTACGTTCAAAGCGTTTCGCCCACGTCGATTGTGTTTCACATTCAACTACCACATCTTTGTTATCGAAATATTAATGTACGATCTCGTTACAACGACTGGAATTTAATTCATGAAGTACAGTTTATCTTTTCCTCAATATATACATATCGGAGATTATGACAACTTAAAGCACCGTCTGAAAAGCGTTTGGACGGAATTAAATCGGTAGATCAAAGTTTAATAGACTGTTATATGATTCGCTGCAATACCACGATACAGTCAGAGGTTCAACATGTACTCGTAATTTAAAAAAAAAAAAAAGAACTCGACAGATTGCAAGATGGTCGGTAGCAACGGAAATCTCGATTTCTTAGCGAGACTGACCCGAGGGTGCGGCCACAAAGAGCAGCAGCGGTGTAAACGGAAGTGATTGCAAATCTTCGTGGTGTTCTCGAGTGCCCAGGTGCACTCCGAGCGGAATAATAAGTTCCTCATGTCGGATCTAGATACTTTACTACGCGACGCATACGGGCGTTTTACATTTGCTGCTGGCCGCCTTTCCTCTCGTCTGGAAGAGAAACAGCTTGTTCGCGAACGGAAGAAGAATCGCACTCAAGCCAATCAACGGGAGCTAATGGAAACGGAGGATTTCGTTCTCTCTCTCTTCCTCTTTCACATTTTACCTGTATATCGTCGTCATCGGTCGATTCCGAAAGGGGTTTGAGGCTCCGGTGCGACTCGAGTGTCCCGCGAGGACGAAGACTACTTCAGGTTCTCAGGACGAAGCGCGTGAGAATCGAGACGGTGAATTGAATCGCCTCGAGAACAGTCGCGGCTGCCAGCGTCGCCGCAGGGGCGCCCGTGTTTCATGTAGGAATTCATTACTAACCACTCTTAATGCTCCAACAGGCTTTCTCATCGCCGCGAAGGGATACGGTATATTCTTTCATGTTGTTCGCCAAGTCCTCGAGGATCGACGACAGGCGTAAAGAACCGTTGATGTTGGAATTGAAATCGTTGATCCCGCATTAGAAATATGTCCCAGTGATTGAATAGTGATGAATGTTTGTTTAATGAATGTACTATTATTTTTAATTATTAAATATAACAATACCTTTTTAATTTTGTGTGTGTGTGTGTGAAATATACTAATTGATAGAATATTACGTTACCTAATTAGGCAATAACTGCAGTGATGAATTATTTATACTTATTCATATTCGATTGCTGTGCTGATAGATACGAAATAGCGTTTGTCGTGCCAGAATGGCAGACTGATTGCAACCGTTAAAGGGCGACATATTGATGGGGGGATCATCGCAGGGTGCTGAGAGAGAAAGGAAGGGGAAGGGTGTCAACAAAGGAAGTAAAGTTACAGAACGCCGATGCACACGCGATGCGGACAGATGCATGTGCACCTTTAACGTTTGGTCCATTGAGATGCCGCCTGCTTTCGTATGTTTATAATAGAGTACTTACAGCTTACTATTAATAAAATTGCGTTTTATTTACTAATATTTAAAACATATGTAATACTTCGTAATGTTCCAACAGGCTTTCTTACCGCCGCGAAGGGATATATTTTTTCCATGTTGTTCGCCAAGTCTTCGATAGACAGGCGTAGAGGAACCGTTGATACAATTCGGGAAATCGTTGGTCGGAGTCTGTATTAGAAATACTTTTCAGTGATTAGAGATTATGCCAGAGGTACCTGATATAAGGAGATATTTAGGACAATTTTCTGCCAATGAATAACGAAAGAATATTAAATATGAAAAAATATTTAAACATATTTCTTTTTTTTCATAATTATTTATTACTTTACTTTTTAAGAGAGACAAATATTAAGATAAATATAAGTACATAGTTTGGGGGATAATTAGAATATAAGATGGTAACATTGGAGTTTATCTCCAATCGAAATCCAGGGAACGACATCCAGGTACAAACCGTTAAAAGTCGCCGCACACCGACGCTCCCCGAACGCCTGCGCCCAAGAGGGTGCAGCTTTTTGACGCCGCGCGAGGGGGCACGTTGGGTACCGATGCACGCAAAATGTGGACAGATGCATGTGCATCTTTACGTACGTCGGTCCGTCGGCAGCCGAGGCAAACGCACGCGCACTAGTGTACCGCGATCCGCGTATATGTACACATGTGCATCGTCGTCACCGCCGGCACCCTGAGCACAATGCCAATAATAACCTATCGCCCTCGTGGCATCCCTCTCCTCGCGGATTCCAGCAGATGCTGCTTGATCCACGCGACCCCTCGCTCCACGGCGGTCTTCTAGTTTTGTCTAGGAGGGGTCGTGCCAGGGTTTTTGGCGCACACAATGAGCCGCAGGGGCAGGTGTGGACTTCCCTTCACGGGTTCGTGGCGAGCGCGTGCCCCACACGAGCGGGGGCGGGGTACTCCCTCTCCTCATCTTCTCGCTCGCGCCGTTTTCCTCCTTCTCGACTCCTTTTATTTTTCTCTCATCGAACATCTTAAGACAGGGGTGGCTTCGCCTTGGCGCGACTTCCTCCCCTTCGACAACTGGAAAAGCTGGCCACGTGCGACTCTCCCATTACCAAAGGGGAAGACACATGGCTTCGTTGGGGGTTGCAACAGTCGATCCACGTAGTGTCTTGCGATGCTTTTTGGCAATAAATGGTAGACGTTGACGCAATCGAATCTTTCCTATTGTCAGAACGTCACGGGAGACGTGGGCGTTGTTTCCGATGGTGAAAAGCGGCTGACATATAACGGTCGCGATGTGCGATAGCTAGGCATGATTTAATCGTACATAAGTCATAGCGCTTGTAAATTTATTCAGTATTTTAAAGCTATTCAGTAAATACGTTTTTGTTTTTTTTTTTTACAGATATCAGAAACTTTATTGAAACAATTAAGGTATGATTTCTTTACATTCCTCAATATTGCAATAGTAACACAAAAGAAACTGAAATTTTTATAACGATGAAATTTTTAATAATTATTTTTACATAATTATGAAAAAGTAAAAACATTTTGAAAATAAATAATTATTTTCACCGTGTGATCACTTGAGTATCGGTGTACTTATCCAGTGCAGCCCGTCTAAATCCCAACGGTCACCGCTAAGTCGAAGAGGGGTGGTGGCATGTGTGCGACGAATAATAAGAGCAGAGGACGCATGTGCGCTTCCGCGAGGCGTGTGTATTCGCCCCCTTTCAGCCGGGGTTTCTAAACGGACGCGTGCCATCGGTGAGAGTCGTTTCTGGACCGCGCGGGGATATGCAGAAGGACCCCGATTTAGACAAAAATAGTCCTTCGTGGCATCAGAGGGGTTTACATCCTCACGGACAGCTTGGCACGATGCTCAAAGGGTTCATTGTTATTCTTTATCCGCTGTTTTGTATCATCCTCTAAGTCCTCTAGAAACGTTTGACTTTCCGAGCGTTACGAGTAAGATGAAAAATGAGAGAAAAGCAGTGTGGTAAAGCGAATTGTTCACGGAAGTAATTATTTTCTCTTTATAAATATATTATCGAATGTGAAAATGTAGTGCTTGCTTTATTGTAGCTTAACAAATAGTTATTGCTTAATGTTCACGGCGATTCACCTTTGTTTATTGCACTGTTGAAAGTGTAGTTTCACTTGTTTGTTCAGTAAAAGGGAAACAAAAGATGACCGTTTCCTGTGGTCAAGTGCAACGGCCTACGTCTTCAAGTACTTTACTAATAAACCGTTGCTAAAAACAGAACAGCCGGCTCGTGTTACGCTGCGTATTGAAATCTAAACACGTTTCTCTTTTTTTTCAAACAACTGCTCCTTTCTCTTTATCACTCATGTCAAAGAACATAAATCCTAAGATTTATGTTTTTTCTGATCGTTTGTCTCGGAGATTTTTCTTGAGTCGATTTTTTTTTCAGACTTTTGGATTTCGTATATTCGAACGTTTTTACAGATTTAATTCAATTTTAGATCTTTTTGTTACGTTCGAACTTCTTTTTAAATTATTGGTAACTTACATAGTAACTTAGTCTTTTTTAAATTCTTTGCGAAATGTTGATGAATCTTTTGCTAGTTGATTTTTTTCTAACAATAGCAGTCCAGATGTCGTTTTATCGAAAGGTGCATCTCGTAGGTTAGCAACCCTCTCTTTCGTCGAAGACTGATGGAAGAGAAATCGGTATTGTAATCCGTAGTAGAACAAAGCCCGCGGGAGGCACATTCGTCCTAGGGGATCGAGAAAGAGAGGTCTCGGATGTCTACATCCGGTTGGTCACTTCCGGCACGCGCTAAGACACGTGGCCTCGGTTGCCCCTTGCACTCTCGTAGCCAGTCAGGTCCTTCACTTTATGCATGAGAGAGAGAGTATTTTTCTTGAAGGGCCAACCAAAATTAGTGCTTCTGTCCAGTCTAAGGGTCTATATCTAAATATTAGGTAGGAAATAGCTTTTCGATCTGTCGAATAGAGTTCTCTAGAGTGAACGTCCAACGTATTGCTCAGCGTGACGTGTCGGAGGGGATAGAGGGATAATTTTTGCGTCGTACATAAATTATGAGCATTCAAATGTTTTATAGTTTAAATAAAAAGAAAAAAGTTGTAATTATTTTAGAATTTATATAAATTGATAACGTAATTGTAATTTTTGTGTTAATATGTCTGAATTTAATGTATTGTATTATATATTTTAATTATTATTATTATGTATTATATTTTAATAATGTAATGTATTTTGTATTTACAATGTGATTGTGTATTTACTTGTAAACTTATAAAATGTTATTTTTATCCGTGTGCGAATATTTAAAATATTTAACTGCAAAACGGAGTAAACTCGTATTTTAAGAAAAATATTTAAAGAGCGCTTCTGCGAGTTCAGCAGGACGCAGACTTACACTTGTACGCCGTTTACGCAAGGCATCTCGCACTTGCTGCTATTCGTTTTCGCCCCGAGCGCGTACCTTGAATGGTCCATGGTTTTGAATAGAGAGGATTTCACAAAGAACCGAGCAAAAGGAACCGACAAGGGACTCCGAGACTTCTTTTGTCGAAGGGTCTCGCAGTCGAGGTGACACAGACTCGGAGTCGCGTCTCAGGGCCTGGAATCTGGTCCAGGTTCCCGGCCATCCATGATGAACCTGCCCAATCTATGAAATGCGCTCCTGCACATCTTCTATAAAAGATGTAAGATGCGAGGAAGAAGTGTGTGGACAGGTGAGATGGCATGCCATTGATTCTTTTACGAATTTTTGCATCTGTCGGTGGGTTGTTCTTCAGGAATTTCGTTTTCTAGAAACGTGCTGTGAATCCTCTCTTTCACGCTTCTCGAAATGTCCTAGTCGTAACAGAGACGGTTAATTCACCGCCTAGTAACAAGCACATCGTCCTTTTTCTAAAATGAGATATCCAATGCATTTGAAATGTTTTCTATTTATCTGCAGTTTCTATTTTTATCTAAAGTTGTTAGTTTAGAAAGTGTCTAGCAATAATTAACGTTGCTTTAATATTGATATTTGTAATTTATTTCACTTTTATTATTTATTGTAATTTATTGTAATTTATTGTATCTAAAGAATGTACAAGTTTTATAAATGATCATTCATTCACTCACCGTTGCCATTTTTGGCGTTCATTAATGTAACCCTCCGCTACTTCCGGTAGAGACCAGGCAATGTCTTTGACCGTCACTCCTTCGAATCTCGAAGACATGAATGAAGTTTCGCAACAATGCGAACTCACCCCGAAAGAAAGGGTTGCAATTATGGCGCATGCATTGCTCCGACGTATGCATCTGCCCAGCATCTGCGGACAGATGCACGGCCAGTCGCCTGGCTCGAGTGCCCGGAAATGAAATTCTAAACACCTCCCCCTATTTTATGTTCCAGTTATCCATCCTCCTTTCCTTCCTCTCCCTCGTCTGTTTCTTTACCGTGTAAACAATAAGAAGAAGACTGATTGTAAAACGTATGAAAAGAATTACGGGCGTTGCGAACTTCACTGGTGATCTTTACAAATAACATAAGCTTCGGTAAATGAGAAAAACTATTAATTAAAAACTTGCAAGAACTCGCTTTGGAATATCCTCGTGGATATTCGATTCCATTTTTAGTTGAAGAGTTTAAGAATAATTCACACTTTCACAGTTTATTTTTGGAAAAGCGTCGACACCCCTTCTCGACGAGGGAAAGTCATGTCACGAGGGAAAGTCATAAGACTTTGACTTTCGACGACGACTTTTCGGGAATTTCGACAAAACATCAACACGTTCTATTTTTTTCTTGAAAACGCTTTGAAGTAGCCGACGCTTTTACGGATAATTCAACATCATTCGGAAATAGAAAGAAGCGTATCTGAAAGGATCACTGTCTCGCATTTCGCATACGGAAACAGTGTGTAATATGAAATAGAAATTTGCAGTAAGAAATGAAAGTTTCACAAGTTTTTCTTATATAAATATATATTCAAATAATGTTCTGATGGATCTAATAAATATGAAAGGTAAAAAAGGAGGTCATCGACCTAAATGCGGACGGGTCATAAATTTCTCAGTCATATTTCCGCGTAACGTACGCTTCTCCTCCACTCTTCCCCCCAGCGAGTATTTATCAAACATACCACACCTATCGGTCCAAAATTCCCAAGGCAGATGGGCACGAAAGTACCTACTCACTCAGAAAACACATGCTTTCGGCCACGTGGTCTTTCAGTAACACACCCGTGACCACACTCTTCCACCCCGTCTTACGTGTGCCTCGTACGACGTAGACAAACACGCTCTACCCTCTCGCTCTTGCTCCGCTCTGCACGAGGCGAAACCGATTCAATCTCCCTAATGGCATCATGTTCCTCGCCACGAGCTAATACGATGTATCATGCACCCTAATAGACCAATGGACTCGTACCTGATCATTTCGGCGATGCGTGGGTCGGCAGGTGGTGCTCTCTTGGATGAACTCTTTTGGAAAGGGTCACGAAATGGGTGCAACCATAATCACGATGGTGTGTCGGCAGTAGATAATTTGATACTGACACATCGCGGACAGTTTGTGGAAAACAAGGGCACAGCACGTGTCAGTATCAATCGTCGTGTAAAGAAAAGATCGTTTAATAAATGAAATTCATAAATGAAACGCGAAATTCTTTGTATTAATAAGAAATTATCTTGTTAATACAGGATCATTCCTAAGGAAAGGGAAGAAGATAACAAGGGAGAAGGAAATCACTGGGATTTGATTTACAAGATCTAACGAAGTGACCGCGTGTATCTTTTTACGGTCGATCACGCCCCTCCAAGTATCGTGCCTAATTGACACCGGCGTAACTGACACCTTGTCTGCCTCGAAGGGCTTCACGGATCTTCGCCTCGTCCTGTCGACCAACGATTGTGAAACTAAGGACCGGTTTCGTTTATAGTGGTTTAAACCCACTCGGATCCACCCTAACGCTAGTCATTGGTACTCTATGCTTATTCTGAAATTGTTAGTTATTAGGTAGCAATCGAAGAATGAAGAGACCAGCACTACAACCTATCACATCTTAAAAATATTGATCGCGATTATAATGTTATCGCTAACATTAAGATAAGAAGTAAGATTATTCTCGTCATTGGATACTTACTAAACGAATACTGCCATTTTCTAACTACCATTTGATATGAGAAGAAAACATGAAAAAAATTGTGTAAACTTCTTTCAGTCGTATAATGCATATCGTAAAGATAAGAGGAAAGCGAGTTTTCTTCGTTGAGACGCGGCGAAACGAAAAGCCTTGTCATTTTATGAATTCTCGTTCCGCGCCCATCGTTATTTTATTAGCTATTGTATCGTTTCTAAACAACGACTAATCCGAAAACACAATAAGCCGATAACGATAATACATATTTGACGGTTGTATAACATAAATAATCGATCTCTGTCACCGAAAATTCTGATGAAAGACCAAACAAAATTGGGTCGTAACAGGTCGAAAGCAATAAACAGATAAACTTTCACCTTCTCTAAAATTTATTTTGATCAATACGTTAGCTATTATCAAGCAATTGGGCTCAAAATATACAAATCGTTACTAGATAAGAATCTGTAGAACGAAGAAGATAAGAAGGTAAATTTAATTTTATTTATTTTTAACTATCATAAACATTGATATTTTATCTTAAAAGATTTTTCATAATCTTTATTCTTTATTATAATTTATTTTTATTTATGAACTTTTTAATAACTTTATTCTATAATTTATTTTTTGTATTATTCGATCTTTATAATTAGGTTTTATTGATTTGTTACAATAAATAGTAATATTAATAACGAATTTCGATGATAGCATCAGAATTCTTTTTCATGAATCTATATTCTGATGGAAAATCGAAAAGGGACATTTTTAGTGTCGCATCGATAAGTGTATTTGCTAATTTGACAGGTGACAGACTGTGACACGTTTGTGACAACCGCGCGGGATGACAACGCACCTTGTGGTAAATGCAAATATGGAGCGGGTCTCATGGAATCACTATAGATAGAAAAGGAAACTCTGGGCACACACTTAATGTACAAAACGTGCTCTTGCCCGCCTATCTTCGAGCAGATATCGACGATGAATGAGACGTGTATTGGGAGACGAGCTATAAAGATAGGAATGTAGAACCGATACGTAATAAAAAAAAATGACGTTGAGTTTTATAAGTCGCACAAATGGAAAAAACTTTTTACGCATATATCTTTAATTGAACTATGTGTTTATATCCGGGATAAACTGGTCGAAAACTTGTGTCTTATTTATGTCATATACTTGTTTTTTCAACGAAAATGATTTAAATGATCTCAAGATGAATATTCTTAAATGGATTTTTGTTAACAAAAGTTTAAAACATTGAAAGCATGTGTGCATTTAAAACATTGAAAGGTGGTGTGTAGTGGGCTTCACTTTGCGTAGAAAGTTAGAAACCCAGAGAGAAACTATTTTATCGATAATAATGTCGTTTTAATGACGTTAATGAGAACGTTATATTCCGTAACGTATTGTAACTAAAAACTACATTGGAACCAAGCGCGATCGCCTTTCGGAGTTCTCGACCAATGCAAAATTGATGCCCTACAGTCCCGACGTTTACGATATTGTACACGATAATACAAGGTATTATTACGCACGGGGCCGCGCATGATATATATTGCCGTTTCTACTGGAGAAAAGTCCAATAATCCTCGGCCGCGCGGACGGCGAGACACCGGGCGAGTAAGATATGCCACCGCTGCAATATAATGGTTAAATGTTACTAATAACCGGTTTCGAGCATTTAACTAATACCAGCATTAGGCGATCGAGCCTTTGATAAGGGTGTCCCTAGAGGTGGGTTCTCGCAGTTTATTCGTTCGCTAAATGGAACTCCGTCGTTGATTCCAATATTTATTTTATCGAGACTATTTCTGTCTTACTACGCTCGCGGCACAATGCGATTGTTTCACAATCCTCGTTAGCATACCTTAAAGCTAACAATATTATTCCGCGGAATCTTCCATATTTGAAAAGGTCTCGTAATAAATATGAATATTTTTTTTTATATACGACTCTATATAGATTCACTGGAGAGAAATAAATGTTTGAAATATGAAATCGAATATTTTTAAATCGTGTTATAGTTTAAAATGTCGCATAATTTTTATATACGTTTATATGGAATTTTACGTCGTTTGTATTGTACGTTATTTTTATTTATTTTAGTATTTTACGTTATTGCCTTAGTAATGGTGCGATAGTTAGCAAAAATAACATCAAAATTCACATCGCGATTTATGTCATTCTTTTCGCCCCCGATGAAACGGCGACCTACTTCGAAAAAAATCTTGCACCTCCTCGTTAGAATAACCGTTTGAGTGTTCATCGAAGCTTTGACACGTGTCGACTGGTGTAAACTAGTATTATATTTCGTAACGCGTTGCAAACATATGTGAATTATCGCCAATTCGGCTGTTCGCCATTTTTCTCTTTCGGGCGAACCGTCTAATTTAGATGGAATCTTACACACTGTTTCATATGATTTTGCGAATCTCTTTTTTTCTACAATGAATTCTGATTCTAAGGAACCGTTCGTGAAATGGTTTCCTTCGGAAGATGATTAGGAGAATTAAATATATGGCAATTCGTGCGCGCAGCTGCCCATAAAAATAGCCAAAGCAAATATCAAATTTTTATCTGATTTATAAATATCAAGGGATTTCACGGTTAAACGACATTCTTTTGTGCTCGTTGTTAATTTACACGTTTGATTCGCTATGAGTTTAGCATTTGTCTTTTTCTCTTTTTCTTTGAAGGCGATTCCTGCGATTGTTGTACTCATCGATGTCAGGTAGTTTAGAATTAATATTGTGGTAAAAGAATAAACAGTGAGAGAGAGAGAGAGAGAAAAAAGATAAAGGAGAAAGAGAGAGAGAGAGAGGACTGGTTGCGGTCGAAATCATAAGGCGTGGAGTATAATAAAACTTGTGGTTTCGGTGGTCGGCGTCCTTACGATAATCTAGCCGCCCGAGCGAGTGAAGTTGTTAGAAACTTTTCTCACTCTTGTTCGAGAGGTTGATTGAAACGTGATGTGAAAGGATAAAGCTCATGTTAAGATTCACATATAAGTGGTTTGCATAAATCGATACTGTAAAATATTTGCGTCGGCCGTGATTAAATCACTTTAATCTTATTTAAAATTCATTATAATAAATTCTTTTTGTAATCATTTAAATTATTACATTGGTATTTAGTCCTTGCAATTATAAATCTTTACGAATGTTAACTGAAATTCAGGTAAAACCTCGCTAAGATGAAGTCATGTAACGGAAATCGATGGAATCGAACCAACGGTCGATATCGTTCAACAGAGATGGCTTTATCCCTTGGTGGATGGTACTGGAACAGTAGTATTTTTGTATGCGATCCACCCCACACATGCCTCGTGATAATCGTGCCATTGAACACTTATCAAAGAATCGATAAATGTCTGCACAATACGTTTGTGAGAAGTATTAGAATGGGAACTTGAATTTTTTTTATTACACGTATATAGCAAAAGAGCCGTCAGGGTGAACGACACATCGGACAAAAACCTCTCAAAGTGAATCACGTTCTCTATTCAGACTGGAAATGATTCTTTTAACAAAAAATGTATAAAATATTTCTCTTGAAAGAATTTTTAAATTACATGAAACTCTAAAAAAAGGATTTTTAATCCTAAACATGCGTAAAATTTACCTAGATCTACTTTAAGTGAAATCTTTTTTATTATATATTTTTTACTTTATTATATTAGATGAAATCTTTTTTTAACGTTATTTAAAAAAATATATAACAGAGTTATATTTTTCCTGGATCTCCATCAATTTATTATAAAAAAGCACTGAATTTCAATTATTTTTCTGGGAGTTATATAAGCAAATAAAAATGATTGGTAAAATTTATGCATGTTTAGGGTAGGGTTTACGAAAGTTTTTATGTCAGGTCAGGGGAAACAGGGTTAAATCATTTATTTAAAATTTATCTTTGAATTATCTAACAAGAAGATAATTCAAAATCTTCTAATGTACAAATTTTGCTTTCCTCTCTCGCTTTTATACAAACTTCTATTTGCCTCAGTGATCTTTGTACGAGATCCATCATTCTTGCTGCACGTGGGACGATCAACGATCTAAAAGTAGATACCGAGACCGTCGGCGGCGCACGATCACTCGGCTCGCCAAAAACAGACAGAGCGACGGATTAATTAGTGCCCGTTTGTTCGTGGGCATCGGGATCGCGGCGAAAACGGTATTATCTTATTCAGAACGTCTCGAGTTGTCCGAGATCGGTACCAGTTCCGCCAAAGGAGGATGATGGATCGTTGGCATTAGATAAAACGTTGGTCTTTCATGAGAATGCCGGTCCACGAGAGTCCGGTACACGAGGCGCGACTTAATAACGCCATTGAAACTCGTGTATCTACGCGCTGAACGACCGGAACGATGTAACTGAATGCACCGAGACTATGTTGCGGCACGAGACTACGAGCATCCGGGGAAGTCGCGCGGAGATATCTCCGCGATCTACTACGTAACGTCATTACATGATGCTGCGTTTCTTGCGCGACATTAGACTTACAAGAAATTTCTGCCAGATTTAACTCGAAATATGTAAATCAGCGAGAGGATTTGTATCTGTTATCTCAGAGCCGCATTTAACTCGCACATGATAATTAATCGTCGTGGAACTACCGTAATACTATTACATTTTATTTCATCGGAGTCAATACTATTAATCTCTATATTGCCGTTAGAATTTTTTAAAATAATAAAAAAGTAATTTTTTCATTAGATTTGTTGACAAAAGGGAGAATATTTGTGAATATACTTATTTCGATATACATTTTGTTACAAACGGCTTTACATCATTCTCAGGGCTTTATTTCTAAAGAGACTACACCGTATTATTCTGCGATTCCGGAGCGTCCTGTACCGTAAATATTTGAGGAAGCCGTATTAAAGCATGCAGCCCCTAAAGAATCACGAACAAGTTCTAACCGGCCGCGCGCGGCCAAAGCAGAATCTCCGTGCCATAAATTCATCATGCGGGTCTTGCAATCGTCTGAAGAGGACGACCGGCGGCGAGAGCAAACAGCAATTTCACACCGTGATCGCGGCGAGAGGTGTTTTTTCCGAGACGCGTTCACGGATCGAATCGCACACCCCGCGCGCTTCATGACAGAACTGGTCGCATGCAACCAACCAGTTGCAGCACCAACAGCAGCAACAGTAGAAGAAGTAGCAGCAGCAGCAGCATCTCGTGCCAGCGCAACCGTCGCGTCGTTGACGATACCGCTCCTCTTCGGTCTCCGGTTCCGAGATCCGCGTCGGAATGAATGACAAAATTAAGACTGTCTCGTAACTCACGCCGGCTTCACCCCTTTCGTCTCCCGTTTCTTTCGCCGCTATGCTCTGGGATTAGCATTTCCAGCTTAGCGCGACCGCGAGCTCGGGATCCTTTGTCTCCCGCGGGCAAGGTGTCATCGCGACGAGCAATCGGCAGAAGAGAGAGGGAAAAAGAGAGAAGAGGCATCGCGAGGAAAGAAGAGGACCGGTCGCTGGGATGACGCGTATTAGGGACTGTCACAATGGGCCGGTGAGTGTCTTCGTGGGCACAGGTGACTGTGGGAATGACCGTTGAGGCCCGGACAGGTTGAGGCAGTCCCCTCCCCTCCCCCGGGACCGTTGAACGTGTGAAAAACATAAGCAATAACCGTGCGGCTCCTGCAGAAAATCTTCTCGAAGCTTTTTCTAGTCTCGGGACAAGGAAGGATTCACTGTGTTTCCGTTAGACGGAACGTTGCGCAATTATTGCTGTTGCTCGTTTGAAATGCCGCAACGATTCAGATCGAGCTTACACGTGTCGACCGAAGCAGAGATCAGAATTATCATAGATCAGATAATTTAGATTTATTAATTTTAGAGAAAATAAGAAGAAAGGGTTTTCTGTGAGACAAAGAGGGTAATAGTTCGTTGAGACATTCGAAACTTGAATAGCGTGTTTAAACGCCCGTCGAACACCGTTTATCGTTTAGATCGAATCACGGGAAGGATCGAGAAATCTAAGACCAGACGAGAAAGAGAGGAAAGCGCATCTGCTCGTGGCATACTGCGGGGGTCGGGCCAGGTGCCGACAACTTTTCTAAACGATCATCGTATAGAGCACGGATATAAGATCAATACGGCGTTAATTGATCGGACCGCCGCCAAACCGTCGAGACGTAACCCTCGTCATCAACGGACGGATGTGACTTGATGATTCTGACGATTCGGCGCGGCTTGTTGGAAGTGTCGACCGTAAACGTTTTGTCTTCGATTTCCCGTGGATAGTATTTTGGCATTGAAATATCGATCGATAGAATAATTCCAATTTTATACATGTTTTTTGAATGCACACAGGATGGATATTTGATCATAATTGTTAAAATTTAATTCAATTTTTCTAATTTTTTAATATATTTTTATCGTATACTTTGATCGTTATCGTGAGTACGTAAGGAAATAATTGTATAGATATTTTTTTCTTGTGCTGAAAAACCTGTGCGGCAATGTATCGCAATTAGGCGTGCCGGTGAAGCGGAGAATTCGAGAAAGAAAGGAACTCGGAGTGTGGGCTTTATATCGGGCGATCGATAAGACGTCGATTAGAGGCTTGCGCTTCAATGAGGTGGAACCAGACGCATTGTCGCCCGTAAATTATATGATTTCTTGCAATATGCCTTCCGGGCTCAGAAGCGAGGCGCCAGCTCGTCCATAGGCTGGCACACAGTACTAGGCGCCACCTGACAACGGCCTCAAGTGAGCCGGTAACGCGTTACGTGCAATACTTATAATAACAGAAATAACGCAAGATATATTTCAATTGAGAATCTTTATCGAAATTTTTATGTAGAGTATAAAAATAGTAGTATCTCTTTTTTCTATTTTTCACAGAAATTTAGTACATTTGAATTGTTGTTTGAAGAAAAAAATGTGTCGAATGTATTTTAATCGAGTGCCGGGAGCTATTTTCTAGCGATTGTTCTCTCCCCACCTTGGCCTGTCATAATTTTCACTGTCTTGTGCGGTAATAATCGCGAGCGATTTATCTCGGATACTCGCGCACGAGCATCAACAACAAGTCAATGCAATAACCCACGGATATGATTGCGCAGCTGACTGCGATTCTTTTCACGTTCTCGCTTTTTCATCGATCGACAGATAAACATATGAGTAGAGTCTATGAGGGAAATAATTGTGAGCTGGCACCTCGATCGGTGCGAAATGCCGTGTAGATCGACCGATTGGATCGCATTTGATCGATCACCAAGTCGATCATGAATGTTACTGGAAAAATGAAATAAATGTTATGTAATCGAATTTAACGTGAAAATGTAGGACTCTTAGTTGCAGTAATATTAGTTAGCGGCATTTATTAGGATTTTACCATGAGTTATTAAGAAATTATTGTTTGTAAAAGTTTGTAAAAGTTATCACAAAAAAATATACTTAATCGTTTATCGAAAGGCGTAACTACAGAGAACATCATGAGAACAAAATCCAAAACAAAGCATTGGCCGTGTCGAGGCATGAGAAAGTTCTTTCTAGCATCTCAAGTGGCTCGCAAGAGCGCTCTTGAGACGTCAGCGGATTCGAGAATGCCAACGACAGTTCGTTACGCTTTTTCTCATAGCAACCTTTCCTGCCCCCAGAACTATCGGAGTCTGTAGATCGAGATCGTAGATTCAGCGAACTCTTGTTCGATCGATTTCGCAAATGATTTTTTCAAACGGAATTTCACTCGTCAGCGCGTACGCGCGTGAGTGCGTATATACGCAACCTGATCGGCCATTGTCTTGTCTGGTGGTCGGAGAAAGTGTGACCCTAATAACCGAAAGAATGATTAGAGGAATCGTGGTGCCAATCAACATCAAACTCATTCATTCGATACGCTATCGATAAATTTTTAATCATGTTGTGAGATCGGTTATAATTAACACGATTATGAATAACAAATTATTTTAATAATAATAATAACTTTATTGAAAAACCAAGAGTTTACATAAGTGTGTTTTACTTGTGTATAATTGAAATTTATAATATTATTATTTTTATTATTATTTATATTTTTTGTTATTACTACTAACGATAAGTGGCGTTGCTTATTCAGCGTTTTAGAATAAAGATATTGCAGAAACTTTAATTTATCGCAATTAAATAGTCTTTTATAAGATGCAAAGTAGCCAAAGATGTTTGGCAAATGAATTTATTTCCAAAATAAATTATCCCTACACACACATATTTTATCACTCATTTCACATGCGTTCGAAATGTCATTATGCATAAATTGCTCCTGTCAAGTTACGATCAGAAAATCATCGAAATTCAAACTATGTCGGTTTATTTACGTAGCACGAACGTGTTTGCTGTAAAATGTACGGACCGGCTAGCATGGCTGGTCACTAATAGCTTTTCCAGGATATAAAGCACGCACGATGCGCGAAGGATGAGTAACGTCGACGAGTCGCGACCGCGCGGCATCTCGCATCCCTGGAAGTCGCTTTGAATAATCTAGGCAAGTTGAGAACGCACGCAGGAGCGGCATCGGCTGACGGGCATCGTCTTTTATCCCACGATGCTAATTAATTGAAACGACCGGCCGACAGTTGCGCAAGGAGGAGGCCGCGGCAGTAGTTTCTCGCCGATATTCTAAGTAATCACGTTATATGAAGAGAGATGGAAAGAGAATCGAGATTATTTATTTAATGTATGCCCATTCGCATGAGACCACCAACCGGCAAAAGCAGTGGGGGTGCACGAGCTATCCGCCCGCAAAATTAGTCGCATACTTGCGCACTAATTTCATTTTCGGTCGTGTGAAGTCCAGTATAAAATAAATATTATAATCTAAAATACTGAAATGGAATTTGAGGACAGAATTTTATTTAGAATTTTACATATTGAATTGTGTAAATATTATTCTGAATTAGCAAGAAATTTATTCGCGTAATCCTATAAGTGTATAATTAATCACAAACTATTAAAATACTTATTGCAAATTGCGTTTAGTAAATCTGTCACTTTTAAACATATTTGATATTTATTTTCTTTTTTTTTTTAAATAAAAAAGTATATATAAGAATTTATATTTTATTATATAACATAATTATTGTTATATAAATATATATAATGATAATATATATTTTTTAATTATGTCTATTTTTTACATGTAATTTTGATTCAGTTTTCTTTTTTCAAAAAATAGGGTTTTACTCCGAAACTTACTGGAGCAAATTGTGGATAGTCTAAAAGTTAAATCTATGTACTGTCGTGTCGAGTTTTCGTTCCTCATAAACGACGAGCGAGTTGCAAACGATAAATGAGCGGTCTTTGAATCGCTATGAGATAAATAATTTTAATATGAATGCAGAAGCTAGAGGAAGAGATTCTTTCTGCCTTCGAGAGACGAATGATAGCGTGCGTCTGTGAACCTGTTTATTGCTGAGAAGAAATAAAACTGATGTATCTAATGTCGATGAGTGATAATGTCTGTATGCAATCGCGATGGACTCGAGGATGCGGAAAGACAAACTCAGTTCACTGAATTGATTGGAAGCAATTATTCCAATTATAAAACTATATGTACTTAATAAAAAAAGAAAATAAACAAATAAAGAAAAACGACAGTTTGAATTCACTATGTACAGTTATTTTACTGTATACAGTTATAGTTTACAAACAAAGCCAAAGAAATAAAGCTCGGAACTGTGGAATTTTATTTAAATGTGGATTCAAAAAACGTTTCTCTTTCCAAATATTATATAATAGATAGGTTGTTATTTTAAATAATTTGTTATTTTAAAAATTATATATTGTTATGTAATATTTTACTATTTTAAAATCTTTACGTGCTCTTAGGGTTGCTCACAAAGAAAAAAAGTTTTCGAACATCGACGTGATATTACTTTTTGATCAAGATTATATAACGTTCATCGTTGTCCTTTGCTTAAAGCAGCGACCCTCGAAATTAATTTCCGTACGATCGCGCCACCGCTATCCGCCATCTCCAACGAGGGTATAAAAATGTTAATGCTACCAGATCGCGAGATCCATTACGTCCTGCGATAAAAAACTAATATCTCGCTGGTAGCCAGATACAACTCGGCTACCTGTTGCTTCCTACCGGAGCCGCGAGTGTTGCTGGTCGATCGTAAGACGATCTCGCCGGGACCGAAGGGCGAGATCTTCGGGTAAAACGGGGCAACGAGAGGGACGGGAGGATGAGGCGCGGCGACCGTCGAAAGCGGCGAGGACGAGAGACAGAGGAGAAAAAGGAAAAGGAACGAGAGGCGGAAACGAGAAGGCGACCGTAAGCGGGGCGGCGTCCGATCCGCGGAGGATGGGTAGCACAGTAGTTGGCGGGCCGCGTTGACGGGCGCATTTTTTAAAGCAGATGATATCGGCCCCCGGGGGACCAAAGACTAATGCGCCGAGATAGCGGCAGTAAATCAAACAGGAATTCCAGGTCGTGTATGTAAGGATGTTTATGTTCGCTCGCGACCTCGGGCCCGAGCGCGCGGTACGAGATTTACTTTCTACCGGCCCTCAAATCGAAGAGATAACCGCGCGCGGTCCGCCCGATAAAATATTAACCTCGCGCCTGACTGACGACGTTCCATTTCGGACCGAGCGGGAGGATGCTGAATCTCTCATCTTGTGTGCATGTGATCGGGCTGATGGTGCGTGCGTGATCACGCGTCCAGTCTTCTTTTCGTCGGCACGTTCTGCGCCGGTTCTTTGTGCCCGCTACTTCACGCGTTCGGGATTGCGTTATCGGGTACGTACCGGCGCAGCTTAAAATCCTCCTGCGGAATCGGCAAATGAATTATGCTAAGCGATCGGCACACAAACGCCCGCACCCGGTAAAATATTTAACAATGTCGCAGGAAGTCAAAGGGATAAATAACGTTTCCGACGCGGATCCATAGATCACAGCCATTATAACAGTTCATAATTCTATCGCGTACGGGGCTCACAACGCCGCCGTGAGATTTGCTCGTTGTTGCGTCGCGATTTAAAGGAATAACACCGTTATGCAATAAATTATCGGACCGTCGTTGGCAGTCGCGAATGTGTTGCACTTGGTTGCATTTGTGTGCGTTTGCATTTGCATATGTGCCGGTATGGACGCGCGGAGCGCGCATGAAATTACGAAGAAATCAGTGCTCTCCGATCGGAGACTTCAAGAGGGTACGTTAAATATCGTGCTTTGCGATTTTTCATCTGCTCCCACATAAATTTTCCTCCGCTCTCGGCTAATCGCGATTAACGTTGTCTATCATTTAATACGCGCCATTGTTTTTATTATCTACCTCATCTAATTGCGCGACCGCGTAATTTCATCGATTTGTCTTATTTTAACATTCCGCAAGCCGTCTATGTTCAACAATTTTCAATTGGAAGAATAATCAACTTAATATGATTTATAAAAAATAAAGTTTATAATTGAATAATCGTATTACATCAAAAACTTTGATATAAATGACTAAATTTTATTTTTGAAGTTATAAACTATGATTTTTTTTCTCAATCATGTGTTTACTTCTTTCATAAAGCCGACTGCTTTTTCGTTTGCGGTTTTCTTCAAAGAAATGAGAACTTTTTCGCGTATTTTCCGAAACCTCAGTATCTGTTTTCCTTACAAACAATTTCGACAATGTCGTTTCCCGTCACTCGCATCTTTCCGCTTGCCGACGCTCAAAGTGGGAGCCTCTCAAAGTGAGATCTTCACTCCCGTGCTACCATTTCTATCTCAGAAAGGCTTCCTGTAAGCGACAGAATCCTGGGGCTGGAACGTGCTCCGACCGGTCAGAAATCGTCTTATAAACGTGTGATTATGTGAGAAAAACCGTCCCTCTCCTCGTGCCTGCTCCGAAATCGCCCATTCAGACGAAGAAATCCCGAAGAGAGATCCCGCTCTCTTTTCTTTCTAAAGGGGATTCCTCTCGTGATGGAAACTGTCCCTGAATCGGGAACAGGTTCAGTTACCTCCATGTCTACGCGGGATCCCGCGGTCTGGCCTCGTGATCCTGAATATCCTCCTCTTGCACCTACTCCTCCTCTTACTACCAACTCCGTTCTTTCTACCTCTTTCTTACTACGGCGGATGATGCGCATTGTACCGACGTTGAGATGCGTGTACGCCTTGTCGACGCTGATTATGAACGCATCCGTAAGCTCCGCTGCCCGCGTGCTAACACGAAGAGCTGAAGTACACGGTCGTTCAACCCTACACGGGGGAGATGCATTTTTTTCAGAGGGTAAAACACTCGTGGGACGACTGTACTGCCACAAGACCACAAGAAATTAAAGAGTTGTCTCGTTCGTTACGAGTTAACGCTTAGATTATAGAGATTTATGGGATATTAGACAAATATTTTCTCGTTAAAAATTTCATTGCGCAAGTCGAGTCGGGAACAAGTGGGACATTCAGTCGGTGCTAAAAGCTATGACTGTTTCTTCCATGTCCAATCCAACCGTGTCGGCTGAAAATATGACGAAGAATCCCGCGGCATTGGGCTATAACGGTCGGCTATCACGTTAGTCGCGTTCCAGTTCTCTATCGGATAAATCGTTGAAATTTCGAGGCGCGTAACAGACGGACACGGCCGGCACGGTTGCGTTACGGTAAGCGTGCAACTTCTTAAGCGGGCACCCACGAATGCCTGAGGCGTCTCCGACATTGTTATCAAGAGCGTGCCGTACCTGTGGCTGATCGAGATAGTGAACGTCAGTGCTGGAACGCGACCGCCCGTGCTGTCGCAACTGCGCGGGTGAAAGTGTATCGGAGCTTTTTCGGTACGAGAGCTCAATTGAAATTAATTTAATTAAGCAAGCACTCGCCGCAAAGAACGCCGGGGGATCTGTAGTCTAGGGCCTTCCACGCTGGACAGTCATTGAGTTGATCATCGATTATGCTGACGGATACTTATCAGTGGCATGAAGGAATGGCAGGAATTGTAAGCAAAGTGTACCGATTTCAGCGTATTGATAGATAGCATTTTATATAATTCGCGCGAAAAGTTTTGTTGCTACGCTATGAAATGAGGCATTCTTGAGTATGATTTAAAGACGAAGAATTAGAGACGTTGATCAAAGACAGAGAAGAGAACGATGAACCCGATGATTTAATTCAACATCACGTTGTTTATGGACTGATGACCGCAAGCAGTGATCATCACTTTCAATATGCTTACTCGAGAGGAAGAAAGATACCCGTTCGCGAATCCTCTTTGATGACAGTTGTCACACACAAAAGAGTTTAGTTGATTGAAACTGAACACGTCGTTTATTATTAATAAACGCTCTTATCTTATTTGAATATTATATGTATAAATAATTTCTGACATCATCAATTCTTAATTTTAATCGCAATTTTTATTAGAAAGTCGTTTTTATCTATTAATAATCTTCAATAATTTTTAATAATCTTTGTTTAATCAGTTTCTAAGAACTAATATTATCACATTTCGTCAATGAAGACACATTAATGCTTATAGACTTAAACAAATTATATTAGATACATAACTCAATTAGATGACAGTATATAAGAGTAAATTGGAATTTTAGGTATGAGTAATTTCATTATGAGAGAGAGAGAGAGAAAAACAATCGCTCGGATTTTGCTTTAGTGTACAGGTAAAGTTGCGCAGAAGTCCTCGGGATGTGTCGCATCAGATAAAGCTACATAACACGTGAGGTCCCGTCAAACGGACGAAAACTAGTCCATCGAAGATGCCAGACGGTAATGACGCGAACACGTACAAGGAAACGAGGGCGCATCCCGAAAATATAAAAGTCAGGCGTGTTTTGATGCATCAACCGTGGTTAGTGTCTCACCCTAATGGCTGATCAGATAAGGGTTCCTTGTTCGGTGGTCCTGGTGAGATGCTATCGCGTTCGCACGCTCTTACACCCCGGGACGTGTACCGTGATGTCATTATAGCGCCGGAATATTTTGTAAACGCGCTGCCGAAGGCGGAACGCTGGCCATGAAGACTGGCTCGGACGAGAATCCGGCCGAGAGATACTTCCTGATTGACGAGGGACACGCTATCAACCGCAGAAATTGACTCGTTTCGAAGCTTGCTCTTCTTATGAACCCAAACGATTTTTTGTCGGCGATGATCGATGCAGAAAGGTGCGTCATTCAAACGGGACGTAACTCTGAATGTTCATTTATCTTTTTGAAACGCGTACGTTCGATACTCAAGAAATAGACTAATCATCTTTAGGACAGGAGACTAAAACACTGTATAAATTATTATTTTAAATATCATTAGGCATATTTTTTGTTCGATTTTAATTAATATCGCGGTATTTGACTAAATAAATTTTGTTGTATAAATATCACGAAATAGCTCTCAATTCGATCTCTCGAATTATTTTAAATGAGCTTTTCGTGGAAGGATGCACACCGTTGGTCTAGATAGAATCGTTAGCGCTGTCAAGAGTCCTGCGAGAAACAAGATGGACACGATAAAATTTTACGAAGGTAGAATTTAGCAAAGTTTTCAGTCATCTGGTCCATATTCGATCACCTGCCCGCCCCTAAGAACGCACCCCTGATGGGCACGCGTCGTTCCGAGGAAAATCGTCTGGCAAACTGACCATATGCTACATTCCTGGAAATGTGATCTCCGGTATCCTTATCTTCTTAGATTGACAGACGTTCCGCCTCACGACGTATCTGTGGTTTCGATATTAGTCGCGTATTTTATTTTTCTTACATTTTTAAAATATTTTTCAAATATTTGGAAGCTCTCTTTTTCTCCGTGAAAATGTATCTAACTAAAGATATCACAAAAAGGACATTATAAAATATATTGTCAAATAGATTTTAAATGACTTATGCTTAAATAATATTAGTAACATATAAAATTATATATCTCTCAATGTTTATATTTAAACGTCAATGTTGCTTATATATACATACATATATATATATATATATATATATATATATATACATATATATATATATATATATATATATATATATATAAAAATACTCAAATTGTTATGAAGAAAATTCACACAAATGTTTTATAATATAATAGTTATATCTTATAGACTTGAAATGTATGGAAAATAACAGTCGCGTAAGTTCAAAACTGTTTACTTATTAGGCTAATAATAGACGAGACGTTATATCGGAACTTTACCCTGGGGACGAGAGGTTCCCCATACGCATCAATTTTTTGAAAACGGAACGTTGCCACGCGTCTCATCAGCTGTCTTGAATCCAGGACAGATGCTGTCCGCTTCGGTACATTCGCGTACGTTGCATCGGAGATTCGTCCCCGAATTCTTTGAGACGTTGATTTTTCCTCGATGAAGAACGCAGGTGAATGTGCTCGGGCTGAACAAGTTTCGACTCGCACGGAAGACGTGAAAAATCGATATTTTTTATCAGTGAAAACGCGTTCTGTTACTAAGGGTACTTTATTGCACACGTCGAACTGTCGGGGCGGCAGGTTACGTTAAACGAGTTCCGTTGAGACCGTCGTGTGAATTTTGGCCCGCTGGCAGCATGTAATTGACGAATTATGCTGATATCTTGTTGCAAACGAATAACGGTATGCTTTACGGAGAGATTACGACTAAAAATTTGATTTAGTCGAAAATACAGATATTGTGCAATTATTTCTCGGAAATTTTATTAAATTTTCTTCACTAAATTAAAAATGAATTAAAAATATATAAAAACATTTCCGTTGCATTTTTTTATATTAATATAATACGCTTTGAGGTGTTAAATTCTTCAGCTAAAATAAGATTATATAATCACTGATAAAATAACATTTGATGATACGAGTGCGGTAAGACGTTTTTGAGAAAATTATAACAACAGGTCCCCGAACATGATTCAAAGGGCAAGGTACCGGGTCTTTCGTTCTTGGCCGAAACGGACTTAAGGCGAGGCAGTGATTCTTTGAGATCGTTGCACAATGAAGAGGGCTTTACGCGTCGCGGCGGCTATTCACCGCGAAGGAAAGAAAGAAAATAAGAGGAAAAACTCAGGCGCACCGTTCCTCATTCACGATCGACGAAATAACCGTCATTGTGAGCGCCGTGGTTCTCGATCAACTGTAGCGATTGTCGTCCCGTCGACTATCTTCGTAACTAAGGGCCAATCCGCGAACTGGGCGACACTGACTCGTCAAGGGATTGAGAGGGAAAGTGCATTCACCTGAGATATACACATAAGTGGATTTTCGGAATCCGAGGAGGAATTCGCATTATTATCATCTCGTTGTGACAATATCGAGTTCTGCAGTTGATTAACCTACGACACCTTCAGATGTTTTCGTGTGAATAACCGCTTCAGCGAGAAACACTACTAAACGAAATTCTATCTCTTAAACAAGATATTTTTTACAAGAATATGATTGTACGTTCCATTTCAGAAAAAAAGTATCCATGTCATATGTGCGCAAAAAAGTAGTACATTGTGCTTAGTGTTTTTTTCTTCTCTTTAATCACTTCTTCTCTTTAATTTCGTATGCTTTAACATGTTTTTTTTTTTAATTTACAAAAGTAAATTATTATCGTAAATAACTTTATTATTTTTTCCTTCTAGATTTTACTAGGTAGACTATTTTTTACGTTTGTCATTACTTATGCTTTTACGTCTTTCAATTTATGGCATACTGTTTTAGAGAATATAAGGAAATACCTGAATAAAGTATTGCCATAAGTGACACGGTTTAAAGTGTTGATTATTTTTTGTATGTGTGGTATATTGTTTCGTGCTTTAATTTTCCAATTTAAGAAACTGCAAAACCTTTTGTCCCTTTTTTTCTTATTATTTTGTTTACATCGTTTTTGATAGTATAGTTAGAGTTTTATTCCACATTAACTATTCACTATTAACTGTTTTATTTATCAAATTACATTTATATATAAAAGAAATTAGATGCGATAAGATTAGAATACTTAAGAATTGCAAAAATGATTTAATTTATTGTTGATATTGTTAGTATTCACTGATTGTAAAATATTTTTGATATTTACAATTATCTTCGGAAAAATGAATAATTTATTCAAATTATGTAAAATCACAAATAATTTATTTCTTATAAAATAATAATAGATTTAGTAATGAAGATTGTATGTTTATAAATTGTAAATATTTAATAAGGTCAACCATTCGAATCAGCTATATTCGAATTTTGTTTTAAGTATTATCCGCTGACAACTCTCAATGTAGCGATACACCTCGATGCATCCCGATGTGTAATGGTCTTATTTTCTGAATTGTTCCGCTTTAAGCGCCAATCTCGAACTTTTGATACTTTGAGGAGCCTACACCTGTGTCATGGTGGTAACCATTTCTGCGATGAATGGACCGAGATCAAAAGTAAAAGGCTAGCAATACTCGCCTTACAGATTATTCAAAGAGCTTCTCTGTACGACATCTAAATCTAAATCGTCGGAGTCTCTTTGTTAGATTTATTGCACTGTGAAATTTATGAATTTATGAATTTCTTTTTAGAATTTAATTATTAGATTTCCTTCTTATTTCTTTTTTTTAAGAGTTTGAGATTTCCTGAACTTTTCCTTTGATAATTAAAACGTAGGAATCTATATTTCACAGTTTTGTTATGAGAATTATTCATCATTTTCTAATTTTAATTAGATATTATTTGTTAACACTTTTTTTATAAAAAATTTTCTATAAAAAAATTTCTAAGGCGTTATTTTTAACTTCTAAAAAACAAAACTTTTAAGTAATATCATATAAAGTAAACAAATATTTATGTTCATAAACTGAGCAAAACAATGTATATTTGTGATACATAGCGATTTTATTTGAAGGCGCCTTGGAAAATTTGACTACTGGCAAAGCGACTAGTTCGATGCCAGTTTCGGTGCGAGAAGAAGTACAAAGCCCCTTCGATTTCTCCCTCCCTTCTCTTTTCCGAGGATACCTGGCACACGTGTAGGGATCCGGGCCCCGAAAATGGGTATACGTAGCTAGTCTCGGTGGGGCCAGTCGCATATGGTGGCGCACACACATGTATAAAGTGTTCCAGCGGTAATAGCCAGGTGTTTCAAAGGTGAGGTGATGGGGCGCCCCTCGAGGCGGCACAACAAAAAAATAAACCAGCTTCCTTCCGATGGGGCTACCTTCCAGTGGGGCGG
Source organism: Crematogaster levior (assembly GCA_901521435.1). Taxonomy (NCBI): domain Eukaryota; kingdom Metazoa; phylum Arthropoda; class Insecta; order Hymenoptera; family Formicidae; genus Crematogaster; species Crematogaster levior. Next base: position 324,783 of record CABEGB010000069.1, on the reverse strand, counting down.
CCACCCGGTACACACATATAGGTACCTCTGTACGCGTCGTAATAATTATACAGATTTATTCGAACAGGCCCGGATCGCAACGGGTTAACAGCGTGCGCGCGTGAACTGGTTGAGAGTTCCGGGGAATCGTAACGTCGCGCATCGGGTATCTCGCCAAGGGTCGAAGAGTCACACCTTTCATTTCCTCGGCTGTAACGTGTAATTTACCACTTTGAGCGGGAAAACAAGAATCGTATGAGAACTGACTGTAAACGGTCACCTATAAATATACACTAGGCCAAGATGTATCTATCTTCGAAGCGATCGTTAATTCTCCCCTACAAATTGTTCACAACTGCGGTTATCCATTGATCACATCGTATAACATTACAATCTAAAGGTGGCAAAGATTTAGATCGACATTAAATTTCTCATTGTTAGTCTCTTTAGTAGCAAGATGGTGTTGAAAGTCATAAAAAATTATTAATTATTAACAACTTTAGTACGATTAATAAAATCTATTGTTACCGAGATTTCAACCTGCTTTTCGTCACATGTAGTAGCTATATTTGTATTCTTTTTCGCGGTAGGGCGGAAATGGTTCGCCATTACGGTGCAACAACATAACCGACGAACGCGATGAGCGCGGTGCCAGTGGGACCTGCTTCTATCTACGCGCGCATAAAGAATCTTTTCGCAGCAACCTGCGCGAACGCGCGATTACCCGTAGTATCGGCGTGAAGGGCGCCGGATTGTTCCCTCGTTGGGATTCACACGCACGGGACATACTATATCAGCAAACAAAAGCGCGGTAACTTAGCGCGCTCAGTATTCCGTATAATTTATCCGCCACGTAACGAAGGTAGGAAGAAAGAAGCGGAATTCTTTGCCGGAACCGCCACCGGTAGTTACCGGAATAACCGGATAAAATGCAGGTTCTCTTCTTGCTTGCTTTTTTTCCTTCTTGCTCTCGCTGATCTAGAACGACGAGAAAGGGTTGTGTCTGCAAAGAGACAGATAACCGCGTGGAAGGGCGTCTTTATGCGCAGGTAGATGATTCGTCGACGACCGGTGCACGATTCATTCTCGGTATTTCTCTTTCTCTCTTGGGTATCTTCGATGCGTTGAGACGGAGGCAACCGTAGGGTGTGCGTTTCCTCGTAAACCGTCACGAGAAGAAAACGTCGATCGACCCCTTCGCGCATATTTACGTGACAACGAGAGAGAGAAGATTGTGGCTTTTAATTTAATGTGGTGCATCGGAAACGGCAGGTAGGACGGCCGCAGATTGCAAATTAAACGCATCCGTCCTCGGGATCAGGTCAAGGAACAGTGAGAGAAATATACTTTAGACACATGCATAAATGCATGATAAATTACATTATCATTCTTGGTCTTGTAATAATAAATTTAATATATCAGTTACACATAAGATATATCCTTCAAAGGATATATCTTGCTTAAATAAATTTTTTTTGATGACTTAATATTAGTTACAGATATATTTTTATTCAAAGGACATACATATTTCTTAAATAAATCTTTCTTAATGATTTTTTGATGATTTGATGACAGACAATTAAATCACAGAAACATTCTCATTTTCATGTAGCGAAAGACATTGAATGACATAATGTGAACTTGAAATTAATCGGAATATCACAATCCGCCCGAGGTCGAAGTCGGTGCACCGAGCGTGCGCATTTATTGCATTCCTTTTGATCGGCAGTAGTGCATCGGTACGCATTCGATGTGTACACGACGTTGTATTCGTGGGTGTCGATGAGATAAGCGGGGCGGCAGGTATGGGGACAACAACGGATGGTGATTCGCGCCGCCGTTCCGTTGCCAGCAGATAGTTTCTTTAGAATCGTGACTGCTCCGCTTATCGCCGAGCGAATCGAACTCTCTGTCTCGACTAACGATCGTATAAATTTGCAGTGCGTACAACAGCCTAGCTAGATCGTTTCAGTCAATACATCGGGCACGCGCGATGACAATGACTTGATGTCGGGTCTTTGAGTAGCAAGTGACACGTAATTAACGGAATATACAAAAAATTTTAAAAGATTACTTGTAGAGTTTTCAAAAAGAGATTTGTATTGTAATAAATATGTTCATTCTGAGATGTTATCGTATATATTTAGAAATTTATAATTATATTTTTTTTATCTGATAGAGGGGGGATAGAATTCATTGGCACCAAAAAAATTGAAATCTATATTGATTTTATATAAAGTTGGTGATTCCTGCGTTTAAAGTCTGACAAGCCAAGTCGGCGCGCAGCTCATAGATTGATATTGAGATCAAGAAGATGATTTGCCAGACGGGTCGATAAGCAATCGAAATTATTGTTTAATATTCACTGGCGAAGTAGAGTTTGAATTTGTTTAGAAATTTGTTTGAAATTTAGGTTGTTATTATATTAGATATGTTGACTTGACTGACAACATGGAACAGTGTTTTCAGAATGTCGAGTCTGTTTTTATTGTAATAAAAATATATTCATTCTTAAGATTTTTTAAATGTCTTGTATATATAGACAGAATTTAGTTTGTTGTATTGAATAAGTCGACCTGGTGGACGTTTCGTGGAATAACGTTTTCAGAATCTCGAGTTTTAAAATTATTCTTGTGTCACAGTGATAGCATCAACACGCGCCATTGCTCATTGATAAGTACAAAGTACAAAGGCAGCTGGATGCAGAATCATTTCAAGTTCAGCGTGCGCGTGCCGCATTTGGAATGCGCCGTTAAGAGAAATGAAATGCGTCGTGCGCGGCGATTGCGTGCTGCAATATTGATATTGTAATGTAAAGCGAAGCGAGTGTAAATATATATCGACGGTAGCGAGGACGTTTCTCCTGTCGAGACAAACGGTAATAACACGTGCGCCCGTGGCATATCGGTTACTGAGATTTTATCATGAAATTCTGCCATCAAGCACGTCGCTCGACTCCGCTTTTTCCTTTCTCGTCTTGCGTCTCTGTGCTTTTCTCCTTCATTATGAAATAATACGATAAAATGATTGGTCACACGCACGACCCAACAAACTAACAAAAGAATAGAACTTTATTTATGTGAATGAGCTGTTTATAATGACAAGTACAAGAATCCCGTCAAAAATTGCTTTCGCTGTCTAGCTGCGTGGCCATACCGGTCTCTTATCCTGATTATCGCTTCATGATAAATTAATTCGAATGATCATTTTCACTGGTGATAATCTTGCCCATTGAATATACGTTAATTGTGAAAAAGTTTTTCGCTTTGCTTTAAAATCCGTATGAAGTCCGTATTTGTCAAATTTTCATTATACATTTGAAATATTTTATTACTGGAATATTTTTATTATTATTATTAATTAGTTACCTTATTCTTATCAATGAAGAACGAAACATACTTTCTGTGTAGCATTAAAATACTATACAAATTTACGATAATGATAATTATCAAGAATTTTAATACCAATTCTAAAGGAAATTTATCTATGCTAATCTTATCTTTGCATATGTCACAAAGGAAGAAAAAGAAAGTAGATGAATCGAAGATCGAAGAAGTCTCCATCGAGAGCGAAGCGAAACAGAAGAACGAAACGGAAGAACGTTATCGTTTTTTTACGCGCGTCGACCACGTGGAGAATCTCTCCCAACCTGAACGCCGCGTGTTTTTACTTTCGCGCAAAAATGGCAGACGATCTAACGTGAATCTGTTGCTCGCGTGGGGGAGACAGGGGAGACAGGGTGCTCGCGCGAGTACGCGTGCCCCAATGCACATGCTCACGAATGTACGCGCGTGTGTAGGTTCCCAACGCGCGTGGGCGATGCTGTGGCACGCGACACGACCGTTACACGTTCGGACTGGCAACGTGGGTAGATGCGGAAGAGGGGGGTGAAATTCAGAAGGGGAACAAGAGGTGGATTGTAGCGCTCGCACGTACACACACACAAAAATACGCTCGCGCGCGCGCACATACGCGAGACGCAATACGCGCATATCAGGTAGGGGCACAAAACAGTCGACGCGACAACCACTCTCGCACAAAGAGCAAGAGAAAGAGCGGTGCGGAGTTCAGGTAGGCCGAACGGAAATTCGAATAAAAAACGCGCGAGTCGCCGAGCTCTCTCGCGCGGAGGGGGTCTAATGTACTCACACACGCGCGCGAATCCCTGGCACATGTGTGCGCGTGGAAAGGGTCCCCTAAGAGAGGGGTCACAGCATCTGCTCCTATAGAACAACATGACATACACACATTGAAACTTACGAAGCGTGTAAGAGAGAGAGAGAGAAAGAAACAGTGGAAGGGATGAAAAAGGAAGAACGTGGAGCGTAGTGGACTATCGCGTTGCACTCATGAACATCCTGCACCTCCCGTCGTCGTTAATGGTGGGGGACAGTTGGTGGAACATATCCCTGGTCGATTGGCTGGTGGCCCGCGACTGCCCGTCCCCCATTGGCAAGCAACGAGGGGCCCGCGGGCCCGTATTGGCTCGGCAGCACGTGCGGGCCACCTGCAATCGGTTGGTGGGGCGACCTGTTATAAGAGGCCCTGACACAACCCCCTGCTAGTCAGAGACCGGCTTGCAGTCGAGACGTTTCGAGTCGGTTACTGTAGAACGTTCCTTGCATTTCTCTTTCGTGTTTCACGCGAGACGAGATTTATCGTCCAACCGGTCAGTTGAATTTGGACGAGCGTGTGGTGAAGATCGATCTTATCACTCCTTGAAGAAAGCTCGAAGTGCCGTTTCGTCTTTCGAAGGAAGAAGCTTTTGACTTATGTGTGAAATAACAGTGCAGTGACGTTGCCGCGTGACATTGTATTATTGTCTCGCGAAGCTTCGTCAAGGTGATTATTGGATTAACGTTAAATGACGGATATTTATACGACAAAAGAAAGAAGGAGGATGCTGTAAGCGTCTTCCCAGTGACATAGGGCAAATAAATCGGAAGAACATTTTAAGTGCCTTCACATAGTATCAAAACACAGTGACAAAATGCTTGTCGACGAGGTGCCACACAGCTTCATGAAGAAGAATTACAATTACAGTCATTGCCCTTTAAAGAAGCGGCCGTTTTATTATACGACTGACGATGAAGAAGAAGCTCCTGAAGCTATCAAAGGTATTAAAATTATTTTTTTGTTGCATAAATTTTTTTGAAATTACTTTCGTGTAAAATTCAACGTTTATATTATATTACTTTTTTATCTTCAAATAACATGTAGTTATCTTCAGATGACATGTAGTATAATACATGTATACCTATGTATTTTGTATATTATTTTGATATTACTTATTTTAAGTATCACAATAAATAGGTGATATAGAATAACGGTAAACAGGCAAATATGTAATTTTAAACGTAAACTTTAATTTTTTTGTTATTAATAAAATTGAAATTAATAGTAAATTCTAATATGATTAATATGATTAAATACATATAAACTAAAAGTTAATGTTTTCACGCTCGTTATATGTAATAACAAATAAGGAAATAATCAAGGACTCTAACAGGTAATGAATTATATTACATTCTTTTAATAGTAAACATCCTGGTGTGCTTGTTTTGACCTGTGGGTCCATGATATTATTTCCTTTATATATATATAATTGTGTAAAACTTATAATAAAGATACGAAAATAAAAGTGAAGAAAGAAATAAGGAGACAGTTTAATACGAAATACAATTTATTTTAATAAATATGTGTTACAACAATAATGAAGTAAATATGAAAGAAATTCTCGCAATATGAATTTCTTTTCGAAAAGTTGAGTCATTAAAACTGAAATAATAAAAAATCTTTATTAACTTTATTAATATTAAGCTATATATTTTTTAAGATATTATATCTTAAGATATTTAAATTATTTTATTTTCTTTATGTTTTATATTTCGGTTTTTATCATGTATGTGAATGCGTATCTCTTGTTTGTGCAGAAGAAATAATCGATGTCGGGGTAGACGATATCCCTGAACCTGAGAACCTCAGCACAAAGCCCGAGGATCTCAGCAGAACTGCTGATCGCCATCATAGTCCCCAACAACAACACCACCAACAACAACAACAACAACAAGAACACGAGCAAGAACAAGAGCGCGCATCCAGCAGGATGCCGCCTCCAATCTTCAAGATGTCTTCTCCACCTTTAACGATAGAATCATCCTCACCAACTCACCACCCGATGCACTACGTTCACCAGTTACATCACTATCACCATCACTATCCAACCAAGACTATCACGCCGCCAGCGGGAATCGCACCGACCCATCATCCGATGGTGAAGAAGGCGCGGGTCGAAGTGATCCAGCATAATGACAATTCCACGACGATGCCGACGGCGGGTGTGACGGCGACCTCGACACCGCTGCATTTCATGGCGAGCAAGGCACCTCTAGAACCGTTGAATCTAAATCCTCCAGTAGAGCCGTTGGCTCATTACCCTACGCCAGCCTGGGCCCGCGGTTCACTGCCGTATTATTTGCCGTATGCTCCACCTACCTATCATCGCTATCCTAGTGCAGAATTGTATTCGTCGTATCCGGTACCGGCGTATCCGCACTCCTCTCCGGAACATCATCCATCATCAGTTTCACCACCACCTCATGGCGCACTGACCTGCTCGACGATCCAACGGCCCATCGCTAGAAGCTACCCTCACTGGAGCAGTCCGGATCATTGTGGTTTGTCACCTACGAGTTCCGTGGGTTCTGGCTCTCTGCGATCTCCGCCTCCCGTGACGCCGGAAGATCTCTCCTCGCCTAGCAGTGAAAGCGGCAGGTCGTCCGCTGGTAGCACCTCCGCCGGGACCATGATCGTGAATACGAAAATAGAGAAGAGCAGCCCAAGCACCGGCGCGAGCACTTCCTCGAGTACGACGTCGTCTAGGTACCCATGCACAGACTGCAACAAATCGTACTCGACATATTCCGGCTTGTCGAAGCATCAGCAGTTCCACTGCGCAGCCGCTCAAGGTCAGGCAAAGAAATCCTTCTCGTGCAAATTCTGCCAGAAGGTATACGTTAGTTTGGGCGCGCTGAAGATGCACATCCGAACGCACACGCTGCCCTGCAAGTGTCACACGTGTGGCAAGGCGTTCTCCAGGCCGTGGCTGCTTCAGGGCCACATCCGGACGCACACCGGTGAGAAGCCGTTCCGATGTCAACACTGCAATCGCGCGTTCGCCGATAGGAGCAACCTCAGGGCTCACCTACAGACCCATAGCGACGTCAAGAAATATTCTTGCGACAGGTGTAGCAAGACATTTAGCAGGATGTCGTTGCTTACGAAGCATCAGGATGGCGGCTGTCCCGGTGTGCCGGTGTCAGTCGGCTACTCTTGCTAAAGTTTTGCGTTTCTGTGACGATAAACGTATGTCACTAGTTTTCATGTCGCGGTCTCAAAGTGCCTTAGAATGCAGTACAAATGTCGAGTTAGTGAAGTCCGGTATCTTGGTGAATCGCTCGCGAAATGTCGATTAACTCTTTCGCCATCGGACCATATTTTTTTAGGAAAGTGAGCTAAAAGAACTAAAGTATTTGTTCATAAAAATATTCTCTAAAGAGTTTTTATTTCACGAAGAAAAAGGTTTTTTTTATTTTGAGTTAATTTTGAAAATAAAAAATGTTCAAATTTTATCATTTTGACTTTTTGGCGAAAGAATTCACAATTCATATCTTTTTAAGTATTATATATTATTTAATCATATCGAATGCGATATAATATGATTAAAAAGTTGATTCGTTCAGATATCTCGAACGAAACTTCGAGAGTTGGTTTCGTTTGTTTATTATCCTTCGCTGTAAATATCGGTAACGAACGTGCGAAATACAGCGATTCGCAAAATTATTTTCTCTTAATTGCTGAATTTCTAATTTTGTTTGTAGAAGAAATTGAGTTTTTTTTTTTAAATAAAAAAATTGAACAAATATATTATTATTCTACAGAAAGTTCCACGCAGAATGATTTTTTGAAGTCTGTAATTGAGAAATAAATAATTTTGTGATTCATTGTATGAACGTGCTGACGACATAATAGTACTTAGAGATTACTTCGTCCTTTCGAGAGATCGGTCACGTCGCTCCGAGCACGTGAGGAATATCGATTATAAAAAAGCTGCTCGATTACCGCGTGATGCGGGTCCCGTGAAACTGCTGTGCCATTTTTTTTATATATTTTTATACCAGTTTTTGTTTTCATCTGTTCTAATACACTCGAGCACATAAAACATGATCATCAAAATGAAGAGATCAATAAATAGGGCGATTTGCACGTCTTTTTTCTGAGTTATATTTTGTTTCGTTTGTCGGCGTGCGAGCGCATCCGAACATTATAATTATCGTCGTGACTCGATCGAAACTTATTTGTGTTAATTACACAACGATCTTTTGTAGTTTCGGTGGAAAGTTTTTATATAAAAAATAATGAGAATTAAATGCGGAATTTCATGAAAGTATTGAGTTAAATAAAATATTTTCGAAAGTAGAGTGGATTTCAAACATGATCGACTGAAATTTGAAAGTTAAATTTGGTTAAGAATTATCACGCTGCGATGCACCAAAGTACCATTCGCGAAATCGCAACGTGCGCGTCGCGCCGGGTGGAATCTCATTCGCGCGCTCGCACGCGTTAACACGCGGATTGTACATAGTTTAGCGCTTAATGGTTAGCGAGTAAAATACGCACAATATGAGTATTATGATTGCCAGCATTGGGCAACTGGACCGAAAAGAGGAAAACAAGATATTTAACGGGTGGAATGAGAAAAAGTATAAGATCTCTCGGCTCCGCATGTCGCATTATCATTTTTTGTATTTTGCATTTCGCAAATCCACCGTAAGTTCTTAAACAAACTAGTCATTGTATTATACGCAAAGGAACAAAAGACTCGTTATGATTATCGAAAAAGATATAGAGAGAGGTAGACGTAGATTGAGCCATCGTTGCGTACTTTTACTTTTTATCGTGCGTGTAATTAGCAGCATGGCTCAGGCGAGAGTATCACTATTCCTAGTTTTGTAAAGAAAATAAACTCTACTATGAAATACAGATTATGCCTATGTATAGAGATATTTTATACGAAATAAATTACGTGGATTTTAAATTTTTAATTTCCTTTCTCTCTATCGTGTGTTTTAATTTCCTCTTTCTCCCCTTTTCTCTCTCTAAAATATATAAATATTTTTACCTCTTCTAATTTCCCACACATATCCTTTCTCTAGTATTATTCAGTATCTTCTAAGTATCTTCAATCTTCTCCAAGAATTTTCATGAATACAGTCTCACTTTACTACACACTTTGTGTTTTTCCGAGTATACATTATATTACATAAGATATTAATTACGAAGACTGTTACATAATTTTCGAATTATCGGTCATTTATATCATACACATTTAGATTGCGCATAAAAAAAGATGATGCTCGCTATCACATAATGATATTTTCGGGACTCCGAGCTCGGCATCAGGCATTTTATTGTTTGACAAATGACGCGCATAAGCTTAATGTTCTCGAGCAACCAATCGAGCATCATTCGTTCGCTCGTCTTTTTAGAAGAAGTCTCATCGATAAAGGTAATTGTCGGTATTTGCGCTTGGCTCGACGAGATGAATCAATTCCGATAACATTTCGTTGCACACGTGCGTACGCGTGGACGTAATAAAGTACGAAAGTGGCAGAAAGTACGCGGCGGCGCGGCGAACAAATCTATATAGTGGCAGTTTCGACAAGCCGACGATATTTATATCGCATTCATCGACGCACTCCCGCGATCGTGCTCATTGTGCATTTGCGCAATTACGTAACGCCGAGAACGATTGTGTTCGCGATCGCGAAAAGAATCCTTTCCGCGCAGCTCGCGCACTTTATATCTTCCGAGAGTGCCGCCGTTTATTCATTGCTACAGCTCTGTTGGGTGGTCGAATCGTGCGACGAATAGGAAATGTCATCCTTTCGTCGATTTATCGAAGCGAGGTTTATCAATCTTCCAGCTCGCTGAGCGTTTATGCAAAATACCAATCATGCTGGGAATAATTGAATATCCTGAGAACTGTCGCAAATTCTACGACAAATCATTAGAAAAATCATTACATTTCGTAAAAGTTTCTCTGCAATGCGAACAAATACATACGTGTAACAGCTTACGTAACTGAGCCAGAGCGAAATTAATACGTGTTGCTGTAATCCGCACGGCATTCAGCGTGCTAATCGTGTCTTCCGGTTAAGAGACAGAGCTCGCCTTCGGTGTATTTCACGAGAGCTAATCGACACACGTTAACTCGCGTCAGCGTGAATACGCGCGGATTATCCGGCAGGTTATCCAATTTCTTCGCACAATGAAGAATCGAAGAGAGCGATCCGCGTCGCGCCGAGAGTATTTCTCTGCGTCGCGTGTTGCGTTCATTCATTCCGCGTATTCACGGGCGTGTAACGCCAGCACAAAGCTCTTTTAACGGAGCAAACAACATATGGCGAGCAAACACGCGCGATAGAAACGCGTTCATTTCATTTCGCCCGGGTAAAACGGGCTACCTGCGCCGCGTATTAAATCCCACGCGCCTCTAGCATACGCGTCGTCGATTCAATCGGCTGCGGTGGCTCCAATCGAGCTTTTTGTTCGCTCGACTCGCCCATATGGGTGCCCGAGATCGTGCCGCGATCTCGCTTGCCCTCCTGACATTGTCGCATTGGTAATATATGGGTCGAGCTAAACACGCGTTTAATCGAAGTTTCAAGGGTGCATTGATGCATATGAGCAACACGTGTTTTATTTAATCATTTAAATATTGCTTAACCACGCGCGATAATTTATTAAAGTGGAAACGTGATTAATTCTTCTTTGCTTTTTCAACGATGTAGTAATCTGGATATTTAAACAGAATTGATTATTGTAAATTACAGTCACAATGATGGGATCGCAAACTCATACCGTTTGAAACTCGTGGATATTCAAATCTAAACGATTTACACTTGCGGTCTCGCTGTGTAGTTAGTCGTCATTATGACTATAATTATGTATGACGGCCCATTGAACGGCGTCCTTTCGCCCGGCACGACAGGTGCACGCGCCATTTTCGAGTACCGGCCCTCGCAGACCCGCACTGTGTATACACACTCACGCAGAAACGTGCGCGCAAGAAAGTGTGGAAGCAAACGCTACCTTGGCCGCTGGGCTTTTATGGCGACCGGTCCGATCGAACAGGTGCGTCGGAACGGATATACACACATAAAACGCTGCGGTAAAAGGTTCCATTATTCGTTTGTATACGGCACCGATGCTTTGCACTGTGCAAAGACTTTTGCGAGAGAAAAGCGGCGACAAAAGGTCGCAACGTCGTACGGGCCGCGCCGAGAATGGGACATCAGCAACGAGGTTTTTCGGGTACAAAGCGAAGGGGGTCGAGGCCGGTCGTCGTCGACAAAAACCTGCCTAAGAGCTGCACAGATCGATGACTTCGATCACCTGAAATTATGTCCGAGTTAATAATAAATTCTACCGATTGATGTGTCAAAGGATTTTCAGATTTTTTTCCGAGGTTTTATTTTTGCATGAAAATGATTCTATAAAATTCTGCACTTAATAACAATGTTTTAATTATTTTTAGTTTTTATTTACTTTTATTTTTTGCATACGATTATTTATTAAATGTAGCGTACAGTCTATTTTTGAACTTCGAGTAATAACGATCTCACGACCTTTGACACGATCGCTAGTAGAACCAAGCTGACCTCATATAAAACTGATCGTTCCTTTAGGACGTACAGCACACCTGATCAACGAGCGAGAATCTTTCATCGCTTCCCGGAAGACTCTCGCTCTTCTTGCAACCCTTTACTCCGTGGTGGTACGTGTCCCATTGTGTCAGCGCGGATCGCCACTGTCGGTTACATCTGGTGTGTTAGTGCCCGTGCGTTTCTTCTTCGAGAAGCGTGATCGTCGATGATGCGGCGATCCGTGCACGAATTATATAGTCGTCGCCCTTATGAAATTCTCAGTCGGCTGGAAAGATCCTCAGCCGAATAAGTATTGAACGATCGGAATATAATATGAGGTTTTTAGCTAATTATTATATCGCCATGTGTTATGCAGTTATGTATGTTAAATTATTAACGTATTATTATATACATTTCTATTATATACATTTATATTATATACATTTCTTTTTAAATTTACTCAACTGTTATTATCAATTTATCGAAATATTGAAGTTCAGACATTAAAACGTTAATGAGAGAATGGATTTGCACAGACATCGTCGTTATTTAATTATCAATTCGTTCCGTGTCTTGACAACTTAAAAAATTTATTCGATAAGAGTTGAGTTCCAAAGAGGGGAATTGAAAAATGTGAGAGACAAATAATAAGAAGCAATGAAGTATCCACTGTTGCGTGTTCGAAGTAATTTCGATATAAAGGCTATTCATTACTCTTTTTTTATATTTTTACTGATCTGAAGCGATGCAATCTGGTGGTTCTTTAAGAAATTTTTGGTCACATTACATTCCGAAGTAGTGATATCGATGCATTATTTTTCGATCAATTTTTCAATTTTTTAGTGGCAAAATATCTATCTAAAACATAAATTCAAGTTTGTTAATTTATTTTTAATTAGATTACTTGACTTATAAATTACTTCCCTATAACACATTTTATTCAGGCTTTCACGCACATAATTTTTTTTTCTAATTATCGGGAAAGCTCAAGAACCCGTAATCGTGTGAAATCTCACGCCGGGGGCCATTTAGGAACCCAAAATACCCGAGTCACTGTACGAGTAACGAATGGGCCTTATATTTCAGTAGCGGCGATCAAAAGCGGCATCAGGCCAATATACCGGCAGAATGGCTCATTAGTCCGTGGAGGACCTTTAAAGCCGTGGACAAAACAATCTCTGCTTCGTGGCAGCAGCAACCTGTTACCCGGGCCTTATTTCAGGTCTTAAGGTAGCGTGCGCAACATATGGCTCGCGGGCGAGTTCTGGCAGATTTCACCTGCTATTCCGCGGACCTCTAGGCCCCAGATCAGTGATTCTCTTGCAAAACTGTAGTGCGTGCCCAAATACTTTTAGTTTGTAAGCTATTAAGAAGGTTACGAAGAGGCTTAAATCAGCTTCAAGGTTTTCTGTACCTGGTATCTAAATTGACTGGGGTATGAATTTTTACTCGCGCGTAAGAATCGCCGTTATCGCACTCTTCACGCCGGCCTTAATGATCCCTTAACGGTCGTTTCGGGGCCAGAACTGCGAGATGTTATCGCGACACCTCACGAAGGGGGTTTCTGGCGGGAGAATTCGTGAGACTCGGAGAGAATGGGTTGTCGATGTGAAATAAGTTGCGTGTTGCCAATTCCTCTCACAGATTTCATCAAAATTTCAACACTCTAAATTTGGAATTATTCTTATGTTGATAGACCATGACATTTTTAAATTTATCTTCGTGAATTTGTAAAAATCATATCTTTTAAACATAGGTGCTTTTATCTAATCTAATCTAATTTTTGTTTAACTTTATTTTAACAATAATTGGTCTCTCGGATCCTTCCTAACTCCCTAGATAAGATAGTTCTCTCGATAATGGAATTTTCGACCTGCAAAGGATACTTTAGAATGCGTTACGTATCGGACGAATGTTAAAGTGCAACACTTGTCTCGGCCATGTGTTACGGTTTCATGTGCTAAGGGTGCGAAACGGATACGTTCCAGGTCGCTTTTAAAAAAAATATCATGTTGTTTCTCGTTTTTCTGTCTTCTTCTTGGTAATCTTAACACGATCTCTAGATGTGTCTTCTCATATTTAACGCTGTCAAGTCTTACTACAGCTTAATATAAGAATCTTAATATAATGTTTAGAACAAAAAATCAATAAACGAAATAAAATCGTAAAAAAGGTGAACGCGAGATCAGACAGGATGTGACCCCCTCATCCCAATGGTTATCAGGTCGTTATTATGCTAACCAGTCATCAGCTGGAAATCAGCAAACTCGACTGATTCGCCGCGCGTTATTATCCAAGGTGTGGCACTGCTGACACCCATTGGTGGGTGGTCCACTGTTCGCAAACCGCTATGTGTAAACCTCGATTCGGTTGACGATCATCTCGATCCACCATTATCATGTCAGAGGCGAGAAACCGGCGAAATCGAGGATAATAGCGCACACCTCGGCTTTCCGGGCGAATTATGAGCGAAAATAATTAGGATAATCACAAAAGGTATACAAAGGACACATGGAACAAATCCTTTCATCTGATTTTTATCTCTGAAAAATTGATCCTATTTGTTATAAAAATAACTCTCTAGACAATTTTCTGTTATTATCAGCATCAAAATATACCATGTATATTTTTCTGTATGACACTAATTATTAAGTCTATCTTGATATATTGGAGTACCAAAGAGCTACCGGTTACTATTAAAATATCCACAATGAACATTTTTTAAATGTATCTATTTTTTTACTGTGTTGCACTCAAATAAAATGTGCAAAGCTTGCCATTTTTCATATATGAATTGATATGTGTGAAATACACATATGTGTATATGTTCTATATCTTGTAAAATATATATGGACAAAAGTGATTAGGTCCACTTTTTGAATGTTTTGAAATTTTAGTGCCAAAGCACTTGATTGCTTAACTGTTTATTATTTTTCTACTTTTTGTTTTGTGGAGTTAATTGGAAAATGAGCGGCTCATATATAATACATACACACACAATAAATATATAATATATGTACTACAATATAATATATACGTATATATGTGTCCTGTTATTTTATAATAAATAAAAAAGGATGGTTGGGGCTATTTTTTAAAATGTCGCGCGGTCACCACCTGTCGCTCCGGATAGCTACAAAAAAACGTTACGGAAACATGGGATGCATCTTGAAAGGGTAAAATCTGCTATCTATCGTTGCATAGAGCCTAGTCAGGTGAGGAAATGGCTGTTCACCGCCTGATCTTTCTGAGAGAAACTAGTAATTTTTAGGAATTAATCAGTGTCGGAATTAATTACTTTCTCGCATCCGTTTGACACCGCTCGTTCTAAACTGATGAATACGCCGGCATCAGTATACAAGATGACATACACGTGTCGTTAAAATCCCGTTTTAGCTTGTAGGACGCACATCTTGCATTCCTTATATCTTCCCACTATTCTCAATTACAGATGTATATTGTATCACGAAATTATTTAAATATACACACAAATTTAATTTTTTAAATTTATTATAAACATGTGGTTACAAAATAAAAAAATATCGAAAAATCAAATATTTGCGATGAATTAGAATATATTGTGTGGAAACAGATTTCTCCAAAAGTCATTCTCTTTTTTTTCTTTTTTCTCTAAATACCGAAATTTCATAGAAAAGGTATTTTTTAAATCATAAATTAATAAAGAGTGGCTTTCCTCCAAGTAAGTAGCTCCTGTCTCTTTGCCAGCAAACAATCCAATAATAATAAAGCAAGCATGATACACTCGAGTATAGCTGATCGGTTCAGTCAAGGGTTAAGGTCATTGCGCACCACCTTGCAACCTGCTTACGTAAGCGGCGACATGTAATGATCCACGCGAGCGTAATCGAAGATTCGGCTTTTAATTATCCGTACAGAGATCGTGTCTGGCCGTTGCCGGTCGACGTTTCGAGTCTTAACGAGCCGGCGTCATTGCTCGGCGGAGACATAGTTGGCATACTGTGAGGCCGGTGGTCTCGGTCGATACCACACGGAGGACTCCCATCGAGAGAGAGTCCACGGCCTGTTCCCCATCCTCCCCCAGTGATGGTAATTAAAGTGAGTCACGGTGATCGTTCGTGGCTGATCTTGTCATCGATCGGATCGACTGCGCGCGCCAGATCTATTCGTTCTTCCTGGATGAACGCGCCCTTTTCACCCCGCCTGTCGCTTCCTGGCCGGCAATTAAGATAATTCTCTTGTAATCGCCATTCGATATCTGTTTGCGATCGCAGGAAGCAGGCGCGTACAATGCATGTTCATTTGACCTTGGATACGATGCCACGAAAGATTTTGCACCTGCGACTTGCTGCCGGTAGCGAGGCGCGAAAGGCGATACGAATATCGATGTCGACAGCGAGATCATTAATTGCGTACTATAGTTAATATCTACAGTCAGTATAATACATTGTTGATTAAGGAATGATCTCTCCGTTGCAGGTGTCGTAATCGTTCGGTACAAGGTGGATTCCGGTAATAATAGAGGCTCGCAAATTGATTTTATCCGTAACGCACTTTCTTCAATTTTTCTACCTCGGGTTTCATTATTTTAACGCAAATGTTAGCGGTTCAAGCCGTTATCGAGATCAACTTTATGATAAAAAGCTTTATTAAATGTATTGCATTTAATTACAGCTGGTGAACAATGCCGTGACGAACGTGAGAAGAATTGAGATAATGAGAATTCTCGGGGTTGCGACCATCGATCAACTCGTAGCTGCTAATTGCTGATCGAATAATGACCGCCCATGCATACGTAAATACAGCGTTATAGCAGGGCGCGGTATGGTTCTCGTACGTCGATAATTTATGATAGATTGATACCGTAGAGATACTTTATTAGGAATATTTTTGCGCGGCGTAGATAATAACGATATGGGATTATCGTTGTTACTGCTTGTGTATTTGTGGTATTTAGGCGCGTTAACCGGATCGAACGCAGACTGATCGAATCGATCGCGCTATCGATTTTATCTTCGCAATCGAGAAATTGTTTCCTGCACGTAATGTTTAATTAAGAATTGCGTATAATTATTGAATAGGAGAGTTAATGTTCCGGTGTTATTAAATATATTCAAACATTGAGAAATTGTTTTGCACAATATGCAATTAAAGAATCTTGCGTAATGATTTATGTCTGGAAAATCTACGCGCTAGGGTTTTTTTCGACTTTAATTAATTTTAAGAATACGCTACTAAAGCATTGCACGTCGGCTATGGGATGCCCCATGCACACAAATGAATGAAGCTCTTCGTACGGGATAATTACCATGCATGAGTGCGATATGTTCGCGCTGACACCTGTTGCATGGCAGATTGCGTGACACGAATGTAATATTTTGCGAGTGAGCTTCAAACAATGGCAGAAGTGCAACGGAATATTTTGATTCAATGCAACGTGAATTAACGAGATTTTCCGTTAACTTGTTATTTTTTATAATTAAGTAG
The DNA here is from genome assembly GCA_901521435.1 of Crematogaster levior. Classification (NCBI taxonomy): domain Eukaryota; kingdom Metazoa; phylum Arthropoda; class Insecta; order Hymenoptera; family Formicidae; genus Crematogaster; species Crematogaster levior. The sequence continues at coordinate 307,630 of CABEGB010000069.1, read as the reverse complement.
AATTTAGAGAAAAATCTACTTCTTAAATCTATTCCTTATTCAATTTACTTTCTTAATTTTGCATTTTTATTGATGAAGCTTGACGATTTCGTGAACTCTGATTGATAACGTTTATCTTTCCCCTTTTAAGCATGCTCTCCTTCCTCATATTCTTTTCGCGGTCACCGTAGGATGAAGGACTGCGATTGGTGCACCACCACCTTCCAGTCCCTATTGTGCGAATACGCTCACGTGCGTGTATGGAACGCGCGTCCGCACGCGCGCATCGTGTACAAAGGAGACGCCCAAGTGGGTTAATACTGACAATTACGTGTTTCATGCGTCCGCCCATACGAGCAAATTCCGTTTAATTCCGTTAACCGCCAACCCCACTTCATTTTTTATTCCGCCCCGTGCGAAAACTGCGCTCTTATCTCGTAGCACGATGCGCATAATCGCTGCAAACTCTGCCAAAGTGAAGAGAGATTGAAAAATACGAGTCATCTCGTAAACACTTTGCAGGACACATACATATTTTTATATTAGTTAAGTACCATTTCTTTTAATAGAATTCAATACTTGACAGTCGACACATTAGCCTAGTCTATCTCGGGACGATAAAAAGTGCGATTTACTCTTGTATATGTATATCTTGCATTTCTGTTGAATGATAAAAATTCAACTCGTTCTATGTGTAATTATCCGTAGACTCGATATATCTGAGAGAAGTAGGTATCAATGACGCTTTTGTTCCATTCGATAAATTATCTTTGACACATGTAGAAGATAGAAAGCACAAAAGGAGATAATCATATTACTGATTCATAGTCCAGCTGAGGAAGGGTATTCGTTGAGGAAGTGTGTCCGTTATTAGCGAGCTTTGACTAATCGCGAACTAATTTAATCAAACTCTTAGATGTATGACGAATCGCTTAGACACCAAAAGACATACATCAGTGGTTCTCAAGTTAATAATTTTTTAACTCTACCTGCAACATTTCTATACAGCAAGTTATGTTCTAATTCATGCTACTTACTAGTCTATATGGAGATCGAATACAATTTCAGCATATTCGCTTTATCATATATTGCAGCTAAAGAGCACATATTAATTCTAGGAATTCACTTAAAAAGAAAAGAAAAAAAAATTAGGAATAAATAACTAAAGAAACATATGTATTAAAAACTAAATGTCCAACGATGAAAAACTAAATGTTTAACGATTTAATAATAGAAAAAGATGTAAATTTGTTTTTTCTTGTAAAAATTGGTTTTTTTAAATTAGTTTTTTTTAATTCGATTGGTTTTTTTAAATTAGTTTTTTTAATTCGATTATTTATGAACTTTGAGATTGTGAAATGATAATTTGTATTAACAATCAAGAAGTTGCCTTTCTGGATATCTCTGTACGAAACGGAAAAGACGAAAAGTAATGGAAAAAGTAAATGAAATTGAAAACTCGCAAGAGGATCACGACAATACGCGCGCATTTTCACGCTCGATAAGCGTCGTTATTATGAGATCGTGACGCCGTTTGCTGATTTATAGAAGACTGGCTCGTTGTGCGTAGCCCGTGGACGTCCCACTTATTTACTCGCGTAAAGAGCAGTCTCTGAAAAGTCGCAAAACGAGGCGCCTCGTGAGCGGATCTAGCGAGCGGGCAAGGGCGAGCACACGCCCGTCGCGTCGTGCGCGAGCTCGCCGAGAATTATGACGGTCGGACATTTATTCACGTCGTCGATCGGCGCCTCGGCGACCTGTCCGTGGCCCGTAATGATTCATTGACCTGACAGGGCCGCTAATGCTGCACCCACGTATCAGCGCTACCGTTTTATACGAGGACGGACGTCCTCGCGAGAGAACGGATTAGCCGCCGACTTGGTATAACAACGCTCGCGAATCGTGGGAGACGCACAATGCACCCGGCGATTGCATTACGTTCGTTGCCGGTCGGATTCTTATTATACGACAATTGTGGGCGACGCGAAACGTCGCGGCTCCGAATTGTACAAGCGACAAGTCTTTGTAAATTTCGATGATTCTTACGAGCAAGTTTTGTCGATTTTTTTTAAACTTTAAAAAGATTTTAGATTATTTTTCAATTTTTTATTTCGATTATTTGCTAAAATAACTACTTAAGTGCAGAATGTGTTGGAAAATTTTGTGGTTTAGGAAAAATTTCTTTTTTTTTGTATGAATTTTAATGATAATCTTGCAACCTGTGCAACATTACTAGAATGAGACTGTTGCTGCCATTCATCGAACTCATAATAATAGAGTGTATTATCTTTCGCAGGAGATAGTTATGTCTGATTTGATTCTCCTAGTCGATTTTCAGCCGTGCTACGGAACGCGTTGTTTCTCGGAGCAGCGTGGCACGGAAGTGTCTAAGCGATTGGTAATCTCCACGGAGCGCGAAATATGGTACGGACCATGAAGGAGGCTCAACCTGACCGTAGATCGGACAGGTTGGGTCACGATCGGGCCCTACGGCGCGATGGAGCCTTGCCAGGTTAACCGTCGACTCTGATAGGTCTACTAAACGCCCCTGGTTATGCAACCGAAGCTTTTAATAAGCTTCCTTTAGCGTGAGTACCTGTCGGAGAATCCCGTGTATCTTAGATGTGGGATCGATCGTACGAAACGTATCGAAACATTCCACCGATCACGACCGACCCTTCTATTCTCGATGTGATATCGATGAAATCACGTTACGATTCGCAGTAATAATGCACGTCTGCAAAGTTATAAATTGGCAAGAAAGATTATAGGATGGTAAATGATCTTATAGGAATGACGCGTCGATCAAAATTTATCCGCCCACGACTCGGGTACCTGGAGACCTTAATGCTCGTTCAGCATATGGAGGATTTATTGCTTAGAAATTGTAATAGAAATAACGATGGAGGCTAATAGCATTGACGGGCGTCGCCCAAGATCGACGCGAGCGTAGAGAGTGGAAATGTCAAATTTCCAATCAACTGCGTGCCGATGCAGCGCCGTGAAGAAACACACATTCTTCCGGCTAATAATCTCTCAAATCGATTTGACCGCATGACCGACAGTCGTATTTTCTTGATATCGCTTTCTTCTCGCGTTACCGCGCCAGCATCGACGAAACATCCTGGTAAAAGGATTTAAAGGACAATTCACCATTTCGCGTTATAAGAAGTCGCGTGTCCGGCTCGCGGGTGAAATGTCTCCGGGCGACCGACATATTTACTTGACAAAGTACATCCACGACTCCATTACGCGCCTAACAAAAAAACGCGCATTATGTCTGCGCGTTAACCAGCCCGATTGTAATCCCCGACAATGCTTTTTCTCGCCGTCCCGAGATCTTCGCCACGAAACGAGTCGTTCCACCGGTACTTGAATTCTTTCGTTCCTTTTTTGCGGAGGAGGAGCGCAAGAGCGCAGGACGGAGGTGGAGGTCGTGGAGGACGACGATGAAGATGGACGAGGAGGAGAGGAGCAGAGGCGGAGGGTACGACCGACAGTGGGACGATATTAAAAATCACAATGCAGGCATATTAACTTGACCTACTATCGGCGCACCAGGAAGAGCCGTGGTCGTTTAAAGTCCCGTCTGTGGGTCCTCCAAAATGAACGTACGCACGCCCTCGGTACACGCAGTCGGTTGCGCACGCGTGTGTTCGCACACACGCGTGCAACCGCCAGTACCGCACTAAAGGAGGTAATGCCCTGGACAAACGTGTTAAGCCGTCCTTTGTAGGCAACATGACATTATTGCTCGTCTGATGCATGATTCATTTTTATCAACATTTTTTTTATCTGCTTATTATATGCGACATAATCTAAACTACGAGAGAAATGAGTCAGCTAATGTGATATAAAGATTTGAGTAAGCCAAGATCGCGAAAAAAAATTGAACTTATTAAAGTAAATTATATCATTTATTGCATCTACGAGTTCTGACATAATTATTACCAAAAAATCTTACTCAAATGAGAGATTTAACATTTTAATTAAAATAAATTAAGACTCACGATCTCTGGCTTCAATAGAGTTGTTATTTACACAACTTAATAAAACTTGTATAATACTGAAATTCTGTAAGCATGTCAAAAATGTACCAACAATTGTTGTTGTTAAAACTACACTCTCATATTTTTTCATCGTTGCTACGAATAACTTTCAATTAATTATCATAATTATCCTAAAGTTGTTTGTAAGTGGAAGAAACATTTCTCGCCCTATATATATATCTAGACATCTAGATAGATAACGATTGTTCATTTAATATCAAAGTAATTGGTAAAAGACACCGGTGTTTCTTAATTCAGTAATGATAAGTGCAACCGCGTGCATTCATGTCGGAGTGGCGCGCAGCACATAAGCGGAGAGTCGCCCTCGCTTTTACGACAGGCCCGAGCTTTACTGCGGCCGAGAGCAACCGCAACGGGGGAATTAGCAATTGTAATGTTATAAGGGGCAAAAGCGAGAGAGGCTGGCGCGGTGGAGACGGGGAGGGAAGGAGGATTGGTTGGAGGACAGAAAGAAAGAAGGAGGGAGAGAGAGAACGAGGCTGCCGGACGAAGGATAAAGAATGCGGGACCCAAGGGGTCACGAGGATTTCATTTGACGGAATAACGTGGCGTTTAAGAGCCGGTACCGTTATCGCGCTCGTTGTATATAAGTATGTACCAACAGGATTGGGCGACCCCCCATCTTCTTTGGTGCATTATATTTCGAGGAATCGAAGGTACCGCCGTGTATCCTCCTTCGTTCACTTCGCTCCGCCGTCTGTTTTATCTCCTTTTGAATAATTGCACGCGTTCTCGGCCCGCCGGTAATTACTCGACATCCCGCCGACGCGACGCGACGGGACGCACGCGACGGATTGGGTTACTTATCGTTAGGTGCGAACGGGGGTTCGTGAAAGAGCATCAAGTAAAAATGTTGCGAGAGTTTCTATCGACATTTATTTGTCAAGTTCCTTTATTAATTTAAGACTCTCTTAAACCACAGAATCGAATCTGTATTTAAAAAGTATCTAGGTCAAAGTGTCAATTTTTTCTTCATAATGAGACAGCATCTTTGTCTATAGCTTTCAATACCTATTCCGGAATACGTTGAACTTGAATTGATTACACTTTAATTCGATCTAACTCGATTCTACGGTTCAAACTTACCGATTTAAATTATCCTAATAATTCTTTGCATCATAAAGAATCAATATTTCGATGGGCGTTCTAATTTTTCGACTGTCGTCCGTAATCTTGCTCTCGCGGCAGATAATTTTTCCTTCGTCTGATGACTCAACGTCATCATCGCGATTCCCATCCTCCCACGCTCCTTTCATTTTGGCTTCGTGGACCCCCGAGCGAGGGTGCGGGAGAGAAGCGGGGAGGAGGATCCCGACGCACGGGATCATCAAAGTGGTCCATAATGAGCGGCTCGCGCTGCGGGGTCGGAGGTCACGTGGTAATGAATTGTTTTGCACCTCGCGGGCAAACCGGGCTCCGTGAACCTTCCGTAAGTACTCATACACGCGCGCGCGGTCAGCACTAATACGCGTAGAAGGTACTCGCAGGGCCTTATCTGGCACGCGGTCCCAACGGACACTCGAAGGGGGCGACTCAGCTTCGCCATGAGAAAAGCGTCAAAAAGTCCGGTGACTTATGGCGGTCGATCAATCAGACCGCGAACTAATTGACGGCGTTGAGGCCGTTAACGGTTATCGAATTTCACGCTGATCGCTTTCTCGATTATTTTCGTTTGCATTTAAATGCCGGCCGCCGATGTGTGTCACCGATCGACGTTTCTATCATGCAGGGACGGCTTCCGCTTGAATATTCATTAATGTCGGCGAGGAGATCCTTCATCGTCGTCGTTAGACTGCCCGCTCGCTAGAATTAAACGGCCTCGCTGCAATTAAGAACAAGAGTTCTCGACTTTTACAAATAATTGATATTGATGTACTCACATTACAACACTCATATTTCAAGAATTCGTGATGTGATTAAAATTAACATCGGAACATTTTCGAGTACCATATATATACGAATCTTGTGTATTTCGTTTTGTGCATGCATACTTTATAAATATCTGACAAGCTTTTTATTGATTTAAAAAGAAAACGTTGACCCAGCATTCCGAGGGCGGATCGTTTCCGTAAAAATGACACAGTGTATTTTCGTGGCGGACTACTGTATAAAATAACCATACGTCATTTCACAATGGTATCCCGTGGCCGCGCCCCATGGTTAAGGTACACAATACGACGACCCGCGGCTTCCCGGTACTAAAGGTTAGGAAATTAGTTGTTCGCTTTTGAGTAGTCGTATTCTTTAAACCCTTCCGGTTTTCATTCTCTATCTCGATCGCGTAAACTAAGTGTCCTTCCTCATTTCTTTTCCGTCCTGAAGGCCCTATTACATCGTTGGTAACGCGACTATAATTCCTGTAGGGACCACCACGACGCGCGAGAAGAGGAATGGATACCAAGTGGTAATCTTTTTCGTTGAATGCGTCCCTCGAAGGACACCAGGGAGGAGATAATCAAATGTCGATTTATGTTGCTGTCTTTGCCCACGCTGCGAGCAATCCGGCGCCACACCGCCAACCTGTCGTCTGAGATACGTCTTCTTAACGGGACCGAAATCTAATGGAGCGATTAGAAGTGCGATAGCGGACATTATAGCACCTTCCCGTTAGGCGATTTGATATACAGCTGCATGAGCAAAATGTAATTAGGGACAAATAAAATGAAATGAAAATAAAAAGAAATGAGAAGAAATAAATAATAAATTTTCCATCTTTATTTTGGAAATTTGTGAATTGTAATTATCACAAAAGAATTTAGGCCCTTATTTCCTCTATCGACACACAATTAACGTACAATTAGTAGTACAAACAAGATTAATGATTTACTCTTCATAATACAATATTAATCGTGTCTCCCGAATCTGTGCCGAGACTTCTCGAGTCGATCGTGACCTCTCGAAATTTTGCGAATGACGGATACGATTTTGCACAAGCGCAACGCTCGTTAGCGCAACGCCGTGAGCGCATCGGCTGCCATTCATCCTCAAAACAAACGCGCGCTGATTCGCTCGCGAATCGCTCTGCGCACGATTCGTCGTGCGTATGTACACACGCACGCACGCTTCCCACAACTCAGCGTCGCTCGCGAACGACGCATGTTAATTCCTTATTGATGAGTGTCATTTATTACCATCGGCTGCTCGCATCCCTTTGCCCTCTCCTGCCTTGCCATGCTTCTCTCGACGAGCCGCTCATCACCTTTCAGCAATCGATGGCAGCCACCGAGGTTGCGTTACGGAAAAGCGCACGGTTGCGGCTAATTGTCTCTCGAGGGGCCTCATTTTTTGGGCCCCCCGATGGCGCCGGATTCCTCGGCGATTTGTTAAACGTCAGCAAGTCTCGAGAACGTCGAGATCGATCGATCGATCGACAGCGTCGTTAACGTGTGAACTCGTAACAGTGAGTAAAATCACATCGGCTCTCTTATACTAAATAATTAGTTGAAACATTTTTAATTATATTACATCGAATAGAAAGACACCGTTTTTAGAAACCGCACTGTCTCTTCACCATTGTGGGAACATTGATCATGGATCTACGAGGATTTCCATCCGGCGAACGAGGAGAAAACGGTATATCTCGACCCGAACGAGCACCGGCCATTCCGGACGATTGCACTTCGGATGGCCGAAGGCCGATCACGATTTGCGCGCGAGTTAGACACAAGATCGGTTATACAGTAGATCACTACTGATGTAGATCACTACAGCCAGCGGCGGCGGGATCATAGGGTCGTATATAAGTCTCTCACCCCATTGCACTCTCGTTGCGAACCGCAACGGTAACCGCGATGCAGTCCTAGGAGTCGCGGGGTGAACTCTTTCTTGTTTTTCCTATCCCTCTAGGTTACTACGCTGCCTATGCGTCTTTCTTAGTACTTATTATTGCGATAAATATTATCACATGCCTCGGTGGTCGAATTGGTATGACACCCGCACGGAATGGGGGAGTTCCAGGTTCGAATCCTGGCTGAGGTAATATTTTTCGCAATAATTTCTTCATCTCAGAAGTTGAGATGATATTTATCAATCTCCTAAAAATTGAAATCGAATCTAGATTTCAGAAAAGTTGGTGAATCACTGCGGTTTAAAGTCTGACAAAACCAAGTCGGCTCGCAGCTCACCAATCATATGCCAGTTTGATGTCGACTAGTCTCCCTTCATTTGAGATATATATATTTGTTATGCGATCTTTTTGATTCCTTTGCTCGAACTCGATAAAATCGCAATCGAAATTGGACTCGCGATACACGCTGTGTATATGCGATTCTGCTTTACAAATTTTAAATAAATCTTGATAAGAAACATTTATTTCATTTGAAATTATTTGAAATTATCTAGGTTATAAAAAATGTTTTGAAGAACAAAAGCTTGACTCTCAAACGATGCGGTTCGTTGCGCGACGCGGGTTCCAGCGCGCGTTTGTGCTCGCTCGAGATGGGAGAAAAAGACTCTCGTTGCTTGGCACACGGTGTGCCATTATCCTGCCATTTCGTCATTTTATTTCCGTGCCCCAATGGCCGGTTTGATGAGCCAATAAACTCAGATACGGCCGTCCGCGTAAAAATGTCGCTCGCTAACTCGTGCCTGCCAGGCCACCGAATAATCCGTGGTTCGACGACGATTCCTGCACGAAGTTTCGTTATTAAGTGAACGGCGAGGATAATCGTCGGTCGTAGGAAAGCGTAAGTACCTGCCAGGAACAAACCCTTTCTGGCAGGACCTCGAGGAAGCAGTGCAATTACAGCCGACTTGACGTAGAGTTTAATGCCAGTTCGGCGTGTTAGTCGTTTTCAGGAATAAACATTTTCTGGCTGCTATCCGCGAACTTTACGTTATCGTCGGAAGCGACTATCAAATAGCTGTAAACGAAGGTTGCTGGAACATCCGATGTCTTTAATGCATCTTGTTTTCAACGTTATGTATGCCTTCACATTCTTGTTTATCTTATCTATTCTTGCATTTCGAGTTCGTATTTAGAAGAGACTTTGTGCTTTCTGTGTTTTCTTCAATATTATTTTCTTGACTCGTTCACGCTTCTTTAATTTTTAAATAGTAAATTGTAAAAACAATATGAATTATTTATTATGTTTTATAGTAATAAATTTATCTCTCTTGTTGGAGTTAACTCAATTATTCATGGAGGTCGAATCATGAATAAGTACTCTATTAATATCTGTATTCCTCATCTACCTCGAACGATAAAAATTCAAGCGCCTGTTTCGCAACGGTCGCCAAGCTGCGCATTCGGTACAGCCCCGACTGCCAAATTACATGGTTAAACGAGCTGATTTATGTGCGCATTTTACAACCGCGAGAGAGACGGGTGAGGGAACGACGACAAACGACAGCAGCCAGAAAACAACACATCGCCGTGACGCACGAGGAGACAACGAGCAGTCTCGTTGTTGCATGCGCAGACTTTACGGGCTTGCGACCTTAATTACGTGCATGAACGGTAACGATGTTGCGGACGATCGTAGGTGTCTACGGCCCTATGGAAACGTCCCTATATAAATACATTGTTTCTTTTTTACTGCAACACGAAATGCTTAAAAAAGTCCTTTGCACGTTATTATTTTGTAGGTGCGAAAGATCGTCCATTCTTCTCTTTCCTTTTTCTGAAGCTAGGTTACCGCGGACAAATTATGCGACATTAATGAGGGCATTTTAGGATGTAAGAAGTTACGACGGGCGGTTTTTTGTGAGAGCTGTTAAAATTCCTGTGGTTTGAAACAATTGAAATTATGCTCTCTTCTTCCTCCCTGCACGACTTGGACTGTAAAAATATTCGCTCGCACCTACGTGAACATAAGTCAGATAATAAAAAAATTAATTGCTTGTAAGTTTCTATATTTATTAGAGATTATCATGGGATATTTTTGAGATCGCAGAATGCATTGCTCAACATGTGTGCAGAAGAAATAATATTTAAATCATTATACTTCCCACATAAATGTCTACCGTGTTATTCATGTGCAATTCGCATAATGTCCCAACCGATATTTTCTACAAAAGCGGTAATATTTCATCGGGCACTTACATTCATTCCGGTTCTTCCATCATCCAACAATAAAAGTCGCGCATTAAGCCAATTACTTTCACCTGAATTTCTGCCTGCACGTCTGCATCCTCGAGGGCAATCTTTCTCGCGCGCAACGAGGAGGATATCGTTTCAACCCCGATTACGCCGCGCCGGCGTACGTACGTGTATGCGCGTGTATCTCCGCCCGCTCGCAAAATCGCGAAGAGCATAAATATCCGCGCCAAGTATCTCTCGGCATTATTACAAGCGTGTCCGTATGCACGTGACACATGTGGCGTGGCAGAGGAACCATCGCGCCGCGCATGTTACTCGTACTCGAACTCGTACACGAGACACTGATCTCGTCTCTCCGGGACTCTTCTTGAAGTGGGGATTATACTGCTGCCAAATTACAGTGCCTGGCCACCCATAATGCGGCCACAGAGACGGCTACGGTAATAATGTTGATATTAACGGCGCGGTAACGTTCCTGCCGACGAAATTATAGGTGTTAGGGGCGTGTTAATTTTTATGCTTATTGATTTTCATATTTTACCACCTACCACGAGGAACCAGGGCGGCGATGCGTAACAATTTGGCCAGCGAAGATCGACCAAGACGTTGACTTTCCTCGTTAACGCTCGTGCTGGATATTTTTGCGACGAGAGCTGGCAAAGCGTTCGAAGTTCTTTCTGAGTTTCTCTAAATGTTCGAAGCTGGATCTCGAGTAGCTATTTGGAATCGACGTTTAGGACAGACGTGATATGTATTTTTATGATTATTGACCTTGAAGTTTTATACAGCGTGACACTGAATAGGAGATGAGCCGTATTAACGTATTAAAAATGGATCTTATATATACGATTAAATATAATTATAAGATAGGTTTTGCCAGTTTTTAATATTCTTCGCTGTTTTTATTAAAGCAAGAATTCCAAAAAATTTTAAGAATTGCTTTTATTATTTGGTCTGTATTGCACCCCGATCAGTCCTTTCAACATATTTTAGAAGCAAAAGATATATGCTCAAAAATTAAAAAACAGGAGAAGTACTTTCATATACATAAGTACATATAATGTATCTTCTTTTTGTAAAAAAAGTTTTTGCAATTAAATCTTATACTAAATTTAAGATTATACTAATTAACTTCTACTATTTTATAGATATAATTAACTTTATACTAAATTTATATAGAATTTATATAGAAATAAAAAAAATTATTGTTTTTTATGGAGATATTTTATGCGATTAAAAATTAATCGAGGAAAAAAGCGAGATAATTCAAAATATTCCACGTCTTGTTTTCAAAATCACATATCTTCAGCGTGCTATTCATTTGAAACTTCGTCATCGACTTCGGTAATTTTGAACGAAGTCCGCGAAGGTCGAAGGCGAAGCGCGAGCGCCCTCGATGGCCCATCGATGGGTCGCAGGTCGGGGCCCTGGGTCGAAGGTGGTCACGAGGACGCTGATACCCAATTCTAAAAGTATTCTTGGAATCGGGAGATATTTAATATACCGTCCGGTCAAGAAATATACAGGGGCTAACCCGCGGTCGTGCGGGACCAGGACGCGACGCTACTTCGAAGGAGGACGGAATCAAGACTCGAAGAGTGACCCCAAGAATAAGAGGGGGAGGAAAGGGACGCCGAGAGTTACGGGCCATCCACGTCACGCTCAAATATTTTGGCAAATTTATGCTCAATAAAAATTAACCAGACCCCTTCTCGTTCTGCGGTTTCGGTCCACCAGCGCCGCGCCAACATCAACCTCCGCCACCTTCTTGCGGCCATTTAACGACAAGGTGGACCTCCGGTAGATTCCCCATCCGTTACACGTTCCCGCACATATTCGTATGTCCGTACGTACGTATATCCGTCCGTCCGTCCGTCCGTCCGTCCGCCACGGGCGTGCAAAAGCGAAGTGATTTACCGCTGGATTTTCTTTCTTTTCTCTCTTTCCCCTTTAGCAGTCTGTCTTCACTTATCTTCTTCCTTCCCGCGCCATCGCGCGTAGTGTCCTCTTCGTCTCGTGTTTATCGCCACCGAGTGTCTCTTTCGTGCCGCACCGGTCAAGAACGGAGACGAGCGACCTTTTTTCATTCTCTGCTCGCTTCTTCGCGCCTTCGAGGATCCATGCGGCGGGGGCGCGCGCCAAGCAGCGGGGCCTTTTTTCATTCCGCGCGGTGCAAATGCGGGGAATGTGTCGCCGGCGTAAATCAGTCAATGTCCCCGGGGATTAGATTTTACGGTGCCCCCGAGTTCTAGATGACTTCGCGATTCCAGGGATGGAGCAAGGTGCGCGAAAACGACGTAAGAAAGCACTTTGCTTTTTTATCTCGTAATGCACTGAAGTCACTATTTCTTTTCGACTTTCTGAATCTTATATTATCAGAAATGACATACAAATTCTTTAACCGCTTTTGATTATGTTCGATCGTATATCTTATTTAATTGACAAAATTTTATTTTTTAATTAATTAATTTCCTATTATTTTTTAACTTATTATTTAAAATAATAAATAATTTAATATGTCTTACGTTAGTTTTGTAAAAATATTTTTCGAGTAATCTTTCAAATCTTTTTTAGGCAAATGATTTGCGTAAAGCTCGCACGCTACTTAGAACCTCGCGGTAGCGAATTAGCATGCCGCGCATGAGGTACGCGACGTCATAGCTGCAGAACCGCGGTTAAGGTGGTTAAGGGCTAATAACTGTGACGCGTTGCGACCGCGGACACTCGCACGGGGAACTCAGACCGAGTGTGTCGGCTCCGTCTGATTTCACGGGCGCTAATTAGTCCAGGCGCGCTTTGCCACACGTCTAATCGCAAATTTATATGCCGTCCGTGGCACTCGCGGAAGGTCGCGCGGGGGCGTAACGTCGACGCCGAGTGCGTGGTAATGTTTTTCGTTTTAAACTAGTCGGAAGTCGCCGCGCCGCGTTTCCATATACGCAATACTGAATCCCGCGAGTGCCGAGCTTATTTCTGGCGTGAAACGAGTCGCGGTAGAAATATGCTTCTATGTCGCTTTGCTTATCTTCGAGCTATTCTTTTATAAGAATAAAATTAAGTACATCAAGATTTACTTTTAGTTTTTTAATAAATTTTTACTTCAATTTGACTTCGTTATTTACGAATTTTCTTAACATAGAAGTGTTGGAGAAGCTGAATGAAGAGGTTGTAAGAACTTTTAAATTCGTAATTGTTAAACTCGTAATGTCAAATTCGACTCAATCGAATCATTTTAAACATTCCTAGGTCGCCACTGGGGCATTATGAATTTAACAGTGTATAGGAGAATATGAGCAATTGTATAAAATTATATAAAATTTGTTTTGTAATAATTTTTACATTTATATTTTTAACAAATTCAATCTCTCCTTTGATATTGAATATTGATAAACAAATTTCAATTTTTCATCGACCTGTCTGGCAAATGATCTGCGTGCCGCCGACTTGATCTTTAAAATCGATATCGATTTTAAAAGTTTGCGATTTACTGCATTTCAGTGTTTGACAAATTAAGTTAGGTCGATGAAAAATTGAAATTTATTTATATTTTTCTAGTAAACTGTAGTCTGACTGATCTGACCTTAACTTCATAGACAGAATTTTGTAGATATGAAATAACATTACATCGTGATTTCCTACATTGTGATTTCCTGATATCATAATGAAACTGCAGTTACGTGACCATAATGTTTCCCAAAAGCTATGGCAAATCGCTATAGAAACCATACACCGACACCTGCCGATGGGAATGTCATCGGTCACTAATAAACAAAAGTCGTGCGCTTATGAAATAGCGATTCGCGTCACCTGCCTTCCTGAAGTACAACGGTGGTTCCCATAGTCGGCCGGAGCAATTTTGAAATCGTACATTGTCATTATTCTCTCCCTAGTATGTGAATATCGATGGCTGGTGGTTGCTTTAATAACATGCGATATTTGTACCTGTCGTATCGTTACCCCCTCTGAAGCGCTGTCACTTCCTGCCTCGCAGTTAACCATTCGATTTATTGTTTAGCCCCTGAATAACAGCATGTAAAAAGAACTGCCAATTTGAAAATACGTAATAAGAATAAAGCTATTTTATTTTACGTGAATTCATTTGAAAGCGCACATTGGAAGAGCGCGATAGTTAATCTCAGCGTTCTGCAACGTCTGGCGTTCGACGCGGAACGCCCGTGTTCTCACGTAACGGCATAAATCTTCGGTGTAAATTTGAGCGCGAAGATTCCCGAAAACGGAGCGGCGTCGTAATCGAAGGCGGATTAAAGAAACGAGAGAAAGAAAAGAAAAATGAGAGAAAAAAAGAATTACCGCGGCCCGATCTCTTCCCCTTTTTTATCACGGCGATGCGGCGCATGTCGGCCGACTTATCTCTCCCCGAGATCTTCCCGGGCGCATTAATTCACCGACGGATGCTGGGCCGTGGATCTTCTCCCGACTGGCCCATTCGCCTCCCTCGGAACGGAACGTCTTGATTCCGCGCGCGATCGTAAAGTTAATCGATCAGCTCCATTAAATTGCGTCTGGTAATCGCGCCGATACACTTCTCGACACGTTGCGACGTCGGGCCCCATTTTCGTCAAACAGTCTCCCGCGCGCGTCCGAGAGAGCGATTTGAGGGTACAGCAGGGTGCAGTCTTCTCGTTGAATATCGCGGCCGAAAGCGGTCTTTATCAAAACTCGCCGCAGGCGCCCCCGGATCTTGGGGCTTGCTCGCGGGGCCCATAAAACTCGTGCGTTATTTACTATGTTAATTGGCGCCCACGTCAAACACAAATTTATGCTAAAAGCTAAGATGTTATCGAGTAGCCGAATGCGTTACGGTGTTGACAGGTCCTGCCTTCCAGTGTCGGACGACCTGGCTTGGTGAGGCGACTTCAAGACGCACGATAATGCCGATATCTATCTTCGACGTATCGTCGGTGGTTTTCTTTCTCCCGCATCTGTTTATCTCATCGCGGATATGCCGTTCCTTTCCATCGCGAACTTCCTCCTTCATCTCTTCGTTCCGTGATGTGCGAATTTCAAGTAAGACGCTCGAAGTCGTGACCTTCATGCTGTGGGAAACAAAAAGTTTTGTGAGATTTCGGAACGATGGATCATTCGAGAGAAAAAAAGCGCAAGAATTCTTGCTTGAGTAAAATTTAAACCTGAGAATCTGTGCATTATAACGATAAAACGAGAGAGAGAGAAAAGATAACGAAGCTGATAAATGAATTTTCTTTTTCAATCTTTTTGGAGACCACGAAGAGTACATTAGTCGTTATCGCATTTTTCTGCGTACGATAATTAAATGTTTTCTTAGGTATTCTTCGAATGTAAAGTTATCCACTTCATTGTGTCAACAATTTTTTTTCTGGATCCCAGATGTTGGATCCAGAAGGTTTGCAGATTCGTTATTCTATTTGTCGAAAGCGTGAACAGCATCCTAGTCACGTACAGGCTTGAAACACAGAGTTTTATAGGTTTGCAATTGACAACGAGGGTGCCATGTGTTCTCCAGATTCGTATGGGAATAATGGAAATTTACGTGTAATTCTGCTCTTTCCGTTCATCGGACACATATTTTCTGAAGGCACAGTGGAATGTCTCGCCATACAGATGACGATTTTGCCACACGCATTTCGAAATATGCGTCCAGTGTCGCGCATTTACAAGATTTCACTGCCATCCGTCTCGGACGCCATAGCCGGCGCTCCTTCGCAGCAGCCATTGGCTTCTTAACGTCCGACAGGTGATTTACACGCGAGGATTTACTGCTCGTGAGATTTTACGAAAGGCTCTGACCCGTACCGGCGTGGCGCGTCGCGAGTCGTGGTAGACGATACACCTTCCGAAAGCGAAAAATCGTTTTTTACAACTGGCTACGAGCTGCGAGCTATGATGAATGGTACTGTCGGCGATTCCAGAGTATTTTCTGTGCGTGGTGTTGACAGGAATGGTGCGCGATGGAAAATATGTGAGCGTTACGGCGAAAGAATTTGTAAGAGGAAAAAATATCGGCGATCAGGGAAATCAAAAGATTAATTTTAACAACTATTGTAACATCTGTGTTGGATAGAGCTTTTTTTATAATATTACGCGAGAATTGTAGTGGAATTATTTAAGAAATGAAATTATTCTTAGAAAAAGTTACACAGGTAACGAACTTGTTAGTTTTTTTTTATAGTTAGAAGTATTTGTCTTCCCTTCGGTCCATATGCCGAAGGCATGGAGTATGTGGTGAAGCATGTGTTGCTAAAGTTCTTTTCGGAAAATTATGTTTGCCATAAGGTGTATTGCTAGGGTGATTTCTATGATTATACGTGGCATTGAGATTATATGTGACAATGTGACATTGAGAGATCGTTGGAAAGCTCGCAAAATCCACTCGCAAATCCATTCTTCGTACGAGGAAGCAGCGTGGGTGTTTTTATGTCGTCGCTTTTATTACTACAATGGGCGTCGTCCGGTGCTACGACCGACGCGATCGCGCCTTTACAAGCAAGCAAGATCATTCTCCTTTACGGCCGAAATTTCGATCCACTCGGAGAGAATTCTGGAAACGTCACTAACGCCAAAAACATAAACGTCGATCGCCGGAAGATCGAGGCGAACCCTGGTCATCTCTTCGATATTTCTTCGAGATTAAGTTGTTGTTGGTTCTGGCATTAAAGATCCTTATTCATGATACGTCCAATTGTTTAGTGGCACGCGTAATTTTTTGATTTTCACGATGTGCCAGAGTGAAATTTACGTTTATGTCGGATAATTTTTTTCCGAATTTATTCAATCAGCTTATTAAATATTACAATAGATTATGAACAAAAAAAAAATGTGTTAAAGAAATGTATCACAAGTTATTACAATTTTTAAAATAAGATATGTTTGCAAATTTTATCTGTAGAATAAATGATTGATGTAAATATTTTGTATCAAATTTATTTAATATGATATTGATATTGTTATAATTTTTAAACGTTTCATTATTATGCATTTTACAGTTAGATTGAAAAAATTTTATTGGAAAAAGAAGGGATTTTGTTGGAAGAAATTTTATTGGAAAAGAACGAAGGTTTGCCACAAATACTGAATGTTGAGTCTGCTGTACTGCAGTCAGTTGTAGAAAGCGAAACGGAGAGCGCATCGAGTTGCTGAGGTTTTCCGCCGTAATTTATGCTCGATAATGAATCTACACTCTGCAGATAGCGCGGGGGGTCAGGTGTTAATGTCGGTGCGTGTGTGGTGCGAGAACGCGGCACCGCGTGGGACTTGTGGCACATTCGGCCCACCCGCGCTCTCGGTCTCTTGCAAATCAGCGATGCTCAGCCAGTTGCTCTGAAAATCGACACATGCGAAAGAATAACAAATGTTTATTAGATTTCGTAACGAGAAAATAATAACGTGCATTTTTGAATTTTTGTACCACGTGAATTTGCCGAATAAATGAAGGGTTTAAGGATGAATCCCGTAATCAACATTTTTGTGGTATAACGCATTTTTTGTCGCAATTTTTATACCGTCGAAGTGAAAACAAATTCGCTTACGAAACTCATGACCAACGAATCGATGAATTGTGGGTTACGTGCGCAAGATGCATACGTGGGAGAGACAGTCCTGGGAGAACTCGTCCTGCACTTTCTCCTGTCGCGCGTCGTTTCCTTGAATTCGACGCACGTCTAACTTTCCTCTATATGTGTGTATGTGTGAATATCAATTGTCCCACCTTGATTACGTGCAGCAACGAGTATCGTGTTTACCGGTGATAATTTATATCATACGACGTTAGAGAAAAAGAGATCATTCATCCATAAATTAGTACAGCTTATCAGCTCGAGAAATACACATACATGTACAATTTACATACATGTAATTCTCGAAGGTTGAGAACCGTCCGACAGCGGCGTCCCTTAAACAATGTCTACATTAAGCCTAGTTAGGCGAGAGAGACGGCGTTTCGCGGCAACGAGACGGGCATCTCGTGCCGGCAGACACGTCGCTGTCGAGAGTCATTTAAAGGCATTAAACGCTCACTCGCTTGTGGAAACACACCGGGCATCGGCAGTTCGCCGTGGTGTTCATCGGATGTATCCGCGTATACCTGGCAACGTATTCGCAATTCACGGTGTATAAAGTACGTGGTTACGAGCGTCGCACAATTGTGTGAGCGTGCCTCGCCGGTCGGAGCCTCCGCGCTGCGTTGGCACGGAGCTATTAAGATATTTGAATAATATTAACATGGAGAATTCGCAGGCGCGCGCAAAGGCCGTGGTATCGATAACGGTGAAGGGCCCGCTCGTGCGAGGACTTGTAGGACCTCGGGCGATATCACGCGAGCATTTTAGTACTCGGGACCTCGATATAAAATGAGCCTACGATGATGATGCTGTTAGCCATATCGAAAGCTGGCACACGAGATGTTAATGTACAGGTGTCTCTTCGATAGAAAGTAGATTTTTTATACGTCGTAATGTTTCCACATCAAATGTTTTCATGAAAATCGGAGACAAAATTAAATAATAAGTTACGTGTAGCGATTAAAATTTTATTAACTCTCGTTGCCGATGGTAAGAATGTTTATACACATGACGTTTCTTGTGTCGTGATATTATCATAATTATAACAGTATTGAAAAAAACCTTAAACTTAATGTTTAAAACGAAAAGAAAGACGCATGTCTGTCCATCCAAGAATTAAAGGAAACCCGTGTAAAAAATTTCTAAAGCTCTCTTAAAAAAACTAGAGATCTTCAAAAGTATAAAAGTACAAGGAAACTTTAAAAACCATTATTTTACTGATTATTATTTGACTTCGATTTTATTAGAAGCTTATGAGGACCCCTGAGAACTACATATATACATGTCTTAATAGAGTCAACTTATAGGAGAAACCTAAAAAAGGTTTTTTGAAGAGATAATATTTTAAAAAATAAAGATTTAATAATGTTTGCTTAATATACTTTCTAAGAATATTTTAATTAGATTATAATATTTACTCTAATATACATATATATCTGCGTGTGCGTGTGTATTAGGATCTTGAAAGGACTTTTCGAAGAAAAAATACCACATAAAAAAAAAAATATTTATTAGTTTTTATTTAAACCTTACATGTTCTAAGTAGGACTCGATTAATATCAAGACAATTAACCAAGCTCTTATAAAAGCATAAAGCATCATAAAATGTTCTACACGGAAAGTGTATGTTACTTGTAATGTAAGTTAGCGAACAACAAATATCACAACCTTAGCAACGAGAGGTGCAATTGCAATCGCCGCTAGAAAGATGACATCTCGTATTTCCGATGCATGCAGGCGGTGAAATAAAGCACGTGTTAAACTGTACCGGTGGCAGTTGACATACGCGGAATTACACCGTGTTTATTAGCCGTGGCTCACGTACCGCGTTCCGCGGCGCTTATCGTGGCAGCGATGCATCTCTTTGCACAGCCCACCAATGAAATCACACGATGACCTCATTCACTGAGTCAATACTTTCGATGTGCTCTGCGATCGGCGAGGCAAGGTTCCACGAACACGAGCATGTGATTCCGTCCCCTCGTGGAACGTGTTCGGAAATGTAAACCGCTATCGCGCATATGTTCCAACATGCGACATACATCAGTTTCAAAGAGCGAGACTTTCGGCCGGATTTGACTGATTATTTTCAAATTGACGTTACGATTGAGACACGCAGTGAGACGTCTATTGTTGAACGAACTAAGGGTTTCCATATACCTAGACACTCATTCAAGATGGGACGCATGTGTCGGTGGCTTTGGTTGATTAATGCAGGTGCAGATCTGTAAACCCAGCAGTGTCAAAATAGGTACATGTGTATTGTAGTGATTAATTATCTCTCAACTAATGGCCGTGGGTCTAAGTGAAGCAACATGTGACGATTGTTTCGCCGATTGCTGGTAATCCTCTGTTACTCTTTCTTTATCCTTATTTACATGCGAAGGTAATGATACATCATAGACAGTAAATAGATACAGGGTGCACGAAAAGTATTGAAACCGTTTAATATCTGGGAAAATATGCATTTTAGAAAAAAATGTTTTAAACAAAAGTTGCAGAGCTTTAAGTTACGCATTGCATGGCAATATTATTATGATCTTGAATAGCACCGTCAAGATCACATAAAAAATACTTTGAATTTTTTAAATAAAACTTCTTATTTCTCAATGCATATTCTCGTAGCTTATCTCGAGAGCTTTCCAAAACACTATAATAAAGTATTTTTATAATAAAGTATTTTTTTATAAAGTACTTTTTGAGTTATGAAGCTTGAAAGATACAGTATTTTGACATAAAATACAAAATATCTTGAGAAACATTCAGTTTTCGATAATCTTATCTTGATACTTTTTGCACAGAATAATGAATCAATCGATTGGTGTAAAGAAAACACATAGTTGATTTGGAAAAAAAATATGTTGCCAAACACTACAAGTATGTACTTTGCAACATATTTTTTTCAAATCAATCGTGTGTTTTCTTTACACCAATTGATTAATTTCATTATTCTGTGCAAAAAGTATCCAGATAAGATTATCGATTATATATATTTTGTAATGTCTGACGATGTTTTCCGATGCCCAGCTTTTTACCTCTCTAAGCTTTCCGTTAGACTTTTTGATAAGTTTAGATTTTAACAAGTGCCGACCTGACACCTTGACTCCCAAAACCTTGGAGAGAGGGCTAGGTTCTTACATATATTCTCAGTGCTTTTGTCGTAGTCTTTTCCAAGAGGTGGCGATCAAACAAAAACCGACTTCTTGATCGGATTTGAACTCTGGTCTTCAGCTCATTAAAGCCCGCGGCACACGATGCTTTTTTGCCTGCTGGATTGCTTGCTGGCTGGTCTGCTGGATTTCCATGATAGGTCAGGTGCTATTTTTCTTGCGTGGATTTGTGCTTGCTCATTATGAGAGCCAATCAGGATGCAACAGACCAGCCAGCAGAGTGACCAGCTAGTAATTCAACAGGCAAACAAGCATCGTGTGTCGCGGACTTAAGACAACGCACATCACTCTGAGCTACGACCGCCACGGAGAGTAAATAAATAGATAAATTTACTCTAAGAAAAAACGAATGAAGCATAAATCGTAATCGAAACCAAAACTAGATCGAAACAGGTCAAATGAGAACGAAAGCACATCGATCCAACGAACGCAATATAAAATTACAGACGAAAGGAAGAGAAAGACAGTTAAGATTTGAAGAAAATCACAAATTATCCCTCATAAAAAGAATCAATCATCAAGTGTTGCACATACACTGAAAGTAATTTTTACTTCTAGTTCATTAATGCAGGTGCAGACACGTGCGTGCGTTTGGGGACTTTGCTGTGCGCCATGTGTGTTGCTGTTATTAACGGAGGTACGGGAGCTCCGAAAACGTGATGGCAAGAGTCCGTAAGGATTCTACATGCGGTGTTTGGGTTGGAACATGTACCACCAAGGACGCGCCGAAGGTGATCGTGCTGCACATGTCGGGTGGTTACTATATGCCGGGAAGGAAATGAAGGAAAAAAAAAGAAAAGAAAAAGAGGCAGCGAAGTTAAGACGGAGTTAAAGTGCGCGGATGGGACTTAACGGTCCCGCGCGCCCGCCTATACCTCGTTTCGATAATATCCGCGAGAACAATTTCTTATCCTACATCTTTAATCTTAACGTCTCTGTCCGCGCGCGGGTCGTGTATCAAATTGCGCCGCGCGATTATCGCCGCCGCCGCGACGCTGGCCCGTGTATAATTTTGCAACGCCGGCGATTGGCTTAGGATTTGAATAATCGCATCGTGTTTCCGCCGCGCTGTTACTGATCGCGGCGATTATTGTCATTATGATAACCGCGTGGGTCTCAGCCGATTTAAGCTTCTCGTCCTGAAAATATGGGCAGCACAGTAAGCCCTTAATTTATATAACATTTTGCAGTAGTGGAGCTTTCTCTTTGTTACCTGCTGCGTTCTAACAAAATAATTACAGTTTACATTTTATTTTTTACAATTAAAATCATAAATACACGAATGATTGTGCATTTATTTTATATAAATCAGCTTTTACATTTTTCAAGACACTTATTTATTTTCTTATCGCATATTTAATCTTGTCACAAGAAATACTAAAACTACTTATAATTGTAAAAGTATCGATATTAAATTTAAATAGGCATAGCCACGGGGAAGAAATTGATTTCCCATCCGCGCCGAAATTGCCAGGGCGACTCGCGCCTTCAGCGCATTTTAATTCAATCGTTCGACGGTGAATCGCGCAGGGTCACCGCGCAGGGTCAATCGTATGCTAATTGCCAGCCAAAAGACGAACGGGGCCGCGCGCGAAGGAACAGGAGGAACGAGGAGCGCGTATTCGCGCCGAGGACGATCGAAGTACCCGCGGCTCGAGCAAGGTCTTTGAACCTGCGCCGTCGACCCCGTAATGCACCGTTGTCGTTGAATTGTTCTGCATAAATTTATGACGGGCAAGTGTGAGACGCGCACGAATGCACGTACCGCCAGGACGAAGACGAATCGTCCTGGTGAACATGGGGGTGTCTCTCCCTGCTCCCTCGCGAGCCACGCCTCCGGTCGACGTTAATTACTGCCGATTTCAGTGCGCGGAATATCTACCGAAGAAAGATCGGACGTCAATTTCTCGTCGGATAATTTCTCTTTGCGAAGTCCTGTTGTATTTCATACAGAGTGTCTCAGTGAATTGTGTGTATATCTTTCGCATTGTTAGTCTGATAGAACTGGATTTTTCATTTTTGAGTGATGCTAATGAATGAAATTATAAATTGGTTTTTTTAATGAGAATAAGTCTCGCAAATTATATTGCAATGATTTATAATACTTATTGTGAGATATTTTAGCTAAAAGAAATTCCGAAAGAGTGTATTGTTCGTATTATTTTTTTAAGACTCTTATTCACTCATTGCAGCTCTTGAATTGATGATGCCAGAAGCGAGAAAATATGAAAATTCTTGCAACGTACACTAAGAAAAAAATGTTTTTTAATCAAATATAATAATTTTTCAATAAAATTTGTAATTGAATAGATTTGTAAAATTTATGGGGAACTTTCCTTTTGAGTAATCAACAAAAAACTTGTGTATATATATATATATATATATCGTAAAATATATCGAAATATATATTTGTTTGGATAATCAACAAATAATTCATGTCATATATATAGAATTGAATTGTACATAAGAACGAAAATAAACTGTTTGACAACTGCCGAATTGAAATATTTACTTTCACATATTAAATTATAGAATATAAACAGAATAGGAGTCTTCGATATATTTAACACTACGATAATTATTTTAAATTTAAATTTAAAAATGCTGCATTAAAACAAGGAATAACGCTGTATGTTGCAAGAATAATTTAATTTTTTATGTTAAAAAACACACATACATACATGTATTTGTAACATACATTCATATATTTTGTGTGGTGTGTGTGTGTGTGTGCACGGTATGTGACAGCCTTAGTGTTTTTTGTTTCTACCATGTGTGTGTGTGTGTACAATGAAATTTTTGTTTCTACCATTTTTCAATAGTCGTTATAGCGGAATTGGCAATCGAGTAAGCCTTAAATAAGAATTATTGATTAGACAATTATCATATAATTCACGGGAATTTCTTATGAGTTGTTTCTTACGAGCTGTTAATAAGAATATAAAAAACAAAAGGTCAACAATAAGTGTGCTATCAATAAACATTAACCATTTGTTTAAAATGTGTTCACTGGAGAAATTTTTAGGGAAATGTGAGAATTATCCCCGGCAAAAAAAAGTAAAATAGTAACCGCTTAAAGTAGCTATTTGTCACTCAGATAAAAATATTTATTTCTGTTGAAAGAATGAGAGAAAAAAAAGAAAAGTTTCAATAAACACGAAAGTTTCTAAAGATGCCATCAGTTTGCTGTTGAAAGTACCTGCTGACTCACAGATGTAGTGCACTCCGAAAAGCAATATGTTATAGAATTTACACACAGTGATATTGGACATGGATTTTTTTCTAAGCAAATAGTGCCGTAGAATTTTCTCGATCGCTTTTTACAATTTGTCTCCCCAATTGTTCCCATTTCTAAACATTTTACGAATTTAGTAGCAAATATTATTCACTCTCAATTCTTTTCAGGATCTCGCAGCAGGTTCTCAGGCATTTCCGGCAGTGGAAGCCTGCTCGATTTTCCCAAAATTTTTAAAATTTCACACAAGCAGGAAATATTGAGAAAAATTTGATTATTTAAATATTTGCAACATTATTTTCAAGAGTTCATGAAATTTGCAACCTCGTTCTACGTACGAACAATGGTCGAATGGTTAAACTGTTTATCGCAGGATGTGATATCGACGCAAGGAATTAGAATTGCAGATTATATGCAGGTGATGGTACGTTCGTTCTTAATAATACATTAAGGATATTAACATAATGCGAATCGCATTGTACTTTGAGATGCGAATATACGCCCCTTAAAGCTTATATGTTATTGATGATGTTGAGTGATTTTGAACCGTTTAAAAACAACGAAATTGAAATAAATACCGTTATTATTATATAAATAGTTGATACAAAAAGTTCTTTTTTCAATCGCTTATAACTTTTGAAAACTTCGATATTTTTACTAAGGAAAACTTGATTCTAAACTCTTTCTGTCAAAGACTCTGCTATACAAATAAAAACCAAGCGAGTTATTTCTTTCTGTATATAACACCTTATTTTGGTATAACACATGATTATATTGTAGTCTCACAAATTTCTCATACTTTTTTAGTTTACAATTTAGTAAAATGCACTAAATACGCGCATAGATTTCCTAAATATATTTAGCTATATATTAAGATATATATTTAAACTATATATTTGTATTAAGGCATTTGTATTAAGGCTATGATTTTCACAAATTTGCGAGAAGAGTACAAAAACTTCTCTTATGTATCGATACATGTGCCAAAATGTGTCTTAAAATTCAACAATTACATATTCTTGTAATCTTCCTTATAATATACAGAAAATTCGCAATTTTTATTATTAAGATTTACGTAAGATAAAAACTTGCAATCACCGACGAGAGTCGTTCAAGGTTTGTCACTGTGTAAGCTTGGGAAAATCAGGATTGTAGCACATATGGCAACAAATACATGTACACATACATGTACACACAAGTAATGTCGACCGGTAGCAGGTGAGTTTTGTGTGAGACACGATGGGAATGTTGCGGGCCAACATGTTTACCAATCGACAGCGGACCCCCGGATGGCTTACACACACACACACACACACGATAGGAAGTGCACCGGCGTACACACCGATAACGAATCATTATCACGATTCCGCCAACGCTACGTCAATTATGAATATCGATAGTTCCGCTATCTACACCTGCCGTAGTGTTCCCGTAGTCTGCCGTGTGACTTTTACTTGGATGGACAAATGAACAGTATCACTGTAAATATTTTTTCTTACTAAGAAAGCTATTCATACATTATACATTTATTAAAAAAGTCTTTTACAAAAGTAGAAAGTTTCTAAACTGATCAAATGGTACCAAATTTCACTGGATTTAAGAAGAGGTGAGATCTTTGAAAAACGATATAAATCACTTATAAATTATTCAGTAAATATAAGTAAATACAATAATTTTTTATTTATGGTTTTTCTATACATTTGAAAAGAAAATGTGTCAAACTTGCAAAAATATTTATTTATTAAGAAATGTAGACTGGTGAAGAAAGTCATAGTCATTGCTTAAATATGCCAGTTGTATAAGGCTACCTGCAGCATTCTTAGAAATGATCATTTTCAATGAATTAGTCATAAAAAGTTAGAGAAAATCGTTCTTTCTCTCGTGTCTGACAGTTATTTTAACAATAAAGTGAAAGAAACCTTTATTGATCTGCAGTCAATATATTACTCAGGTAAAATCAATTTTGCCTTTAGGAGCATGGGAAAATATGTGAAGAATTCGACCATGCACCTGTTTCGTTTTTCACCTGCCAAAATTCCAATTTTTAATATTTTTCAGTCTAGCAAGAAAATAGTAAAGTGTTTTTAAAGAAAATTGTCTGATCAAAAGTAATTAAATTTTAAAAATTAATTTTTTGATTATTTCAAAAATCTCATTTCCCTTTAAAGTTGAAAATGTATTAATAAAGATGTCTTAATAAAAATAATAAATGTCTTAATAAAGATAAATATACATTTATTATTTCAAACAGATAATTCTGTAAGTTTATACATAGCAAGCTACTGATATATTGATTGAAAAATAACTATATTCTAACAATTATTTATAATTCCAAATAATTAGAATAATATAATAATATAATAAATTAAAATAATATAATAATATAATATTAATATAATAATTAAAAATACTCTGGATACTAAAATTAACAAGTACCAAAGGAAAGTTGGCTTTGAAAGTTAAACGTGATTGTTGTGCGTGAAAATTACAATATTTTTGTAAATTAAATTTTTAAATATTTATCTTATGTCGGGAAGATTATTTGTATAAAGTTATTAATTAAATGATATATAATGTTAACTCACGCATAACTAATCACATTTGACTCACAAATTCACTTCTTTTTGTTACAAAATTAGAGTATTGTAGATAGATTTCAAATCGTCAATCAAAAAGTCATACTTTCACTTTTGTTCCTTTATTCGTGTTTTCTTCTTTTCTCTTGCTTTTCTCTGTCTTTTATGGACATTCCTTACTTTTTCTTATATGTATATATATTTTTTTTTTTCAACATTTTCATATATACATATTTAGTCTAAGATTGCATATAAATTATTGCATATTGTAATAATATTTCGTACGTTATATATATTTGTGCAATTGTTAGTCTACAAAATCGAATGCTCATTAATACCATTAATATCATTTCACTATTAGTTTTCTCCTTCGAATTTCGGTCGTGTAGCGGTATCGCATTGTAACACGAGCATCGTCTTCGGCGATTTTTGCGGATTATCACGGCTTGTTCGACCGTCTCCTTTTCTCTCCTCCTCGTGTCACGTCGAACAAATGTACGGCGCCTACGCTTGGCGCCAGTCCGAGAAGAAAGTGCGATCGGGGTCGCCGAGAGGAGTCAAGTCTTTAAATGATTGCTGTGCTCGTTTACATCAGCGCGTCGCCCGAAATGCGGGTGAGATCCGGGGCGTCGCGGTGCCCTCCTCCCGGAAGTGACCGCGAAGGCGCACGACGTAACAACGAAAAGAAAAACCAACGTGTCGTCATTTAGCATTACGTTCCTGCTGTGAACGACGGAGAAAGACGCGTGAAAGTTGACGACAATGCTTTAATCCTTCGCATGCTTTACTGCGCGGACGCGCATCGTTGTCGGTGTCCTCGAGAGAGGAGGAGATGTCGTAATGAGATGTTTTCGTTTGCGAGTATTACCTTTCTCAGTGTCGAACAAGCGAGTTACAATCTGGCAGCGCGTGTCCCTGGCAGATCATGAACACGCAAGCGGATTTCTTTCTGCGAGAAACTATCTTACGTATCTAGAGAGAAACATGATTGAAATCGGCTTGTTCATTAGCAAGAGAAGCATGCATCCGAAGACATAAATAAACGTCGATTTCGCAAGATTGTCACTGTATCAACCTTTGTATAGCCTTGTCTAAAAATATATCCGTCGTTAATAACCGAAGTTCTCGTTTATGTTGACTCGTAAAGCGCGCTCTTAACGTCCACGCGATATATTTGCGATGCCCTTGTACGAGGTACTCGGAAATAATCGTGTATATTACGAACAGGCAGAAGATCGGACTTCTTCTCGGTACGCGCGAACGATCCTCTCATTTCGGCTTCGTCCAATGTCTGAGGACTGTTTTAATTGAGCGGTTAAACGCACCGTCATAAAGAATCCCGCGGTTAGGTTGCAGCTGCATCGACGACCTCTCCGCGCACCTTCTGCGGAATAGTCGACCGCGTCCCGCTAAAAACCAGAACCATGAAATTCGAGCACGGCTTCCGTGATGCTCGCGCGGCGCATTTATACGCGCGCGTGGCAGGTGCATGGCCCACATATTCGGCGCAAAAACTGGTAACCCAACTGCGCAAGCCACCCTGCGGCGCCCATCCTGGGCGAAATAACCGCGCGACACACCTGACAAGAGGAAAGAGTTATGTATGGCGACGTGCGGTTCTCGGACGATCGATATCCGCAAATATGATAATTATTTCAATTTACTTCAATCATTATTTCAGAAAGATGTGTCTGAAATAATTGGTCCTAAATTGTTAATATGGAAAATAATAAGTTACATTGATTGAATAATTAAGAGAAATTTGTTTTTTCTCCCCACTGTTACATATTATATCAAAATGGCAACTAATTAGAAATTATAAAACTAATTCTAAGAATAAATATGGTCCAGATACATTATCAAATATATACTTTTTATTAATAAAGAGATATTTTATAGAGAAATATTTAATTTGAAAATTATATAGCGTTCTGTTTTATGTTATTTTATTT
The DNA here is from genome assembly GCA_901521435.1 of Crematogaster levior. NCBI lineage: Eukaryota > Metazoa > Arthropoda > Insecta > Hymenoptera > Formicidae > Crematogaster > Crematogaster levior. Next base: position 279,052 of record CABEGB010000069.1, on the reverse strand, counting down.
TGCGGTAATTTTGAGTGATAGAATACTGGAGTGTCGTGTCTGGATATCGGTGGTATCGAGGGCTTCCCCACATGGCGACGGTACACCTGCTACACCTCGTGATCAAGGTGGGCCAAGGTCCGGTGACCTCACTTCCTTCCTACTCTGTAGACCCCCAAGTCTCTACATCGATTAAGTCCTGGTAGGCCATCACCTGCGAATTGTTCTGGCTACTTTCTTCTTGCACCCCTTTTCCGGGGCGCGTTTGGAGACCACGCTCGAGCGAAACGTGCGTGCATTTCTTATCGTAGGTACCATGAGGCCGTCACACCTCGACGAATCGCTTCCAGAACAGGTGACTTCGTGGTTTTCATGTTACGGAAGCGGATGTATAGGCGAGTGATCGACGTCGCGAAGCAGATTAATCAAATTTCCAGCTAAAGAGTGAGTACCCAAAACGAGAGGTATTTTCTTTGGGCGACATCATATTTCGATTCAAATTGTTGTCTAAATGATAGCTCATAATGTTATATAAATAAGAACAAATTTTTAAGTTAAAAGCATAAAAAAGATTTTCGAGGTATGAAAGTGGCGAAAATTATCGATTGGATTGCTGCACAATGATTGCAACGTGATATTTTGAAAATTATTTCTAAATCGAGCCTTTAATTGATTTGAGTGAACTAAAGTTGAAATTACATAGCAATAAAGTTAGAAGAAAACTACATATGATGTATACTTCAAAATTAATTACTTGCCGGCAAAATTGTCCGGGCTTTATGAGGTCCAAAACGAGCACATCTTTGAATTTGTGTGGGCCTTATTCAAATGTAAAAAATCGTGGAATACGATTCTGCACTGATGGAGGACTGAATTTTAAAAAATTTGATTTGATTCGAAAAAATTAGACTATAAGGCCCAATATGGGAGTCCGGTTCCAAAATTAAATCTGCCTATTGGATAGCTCTTTTAAAATCCTAAACTTTTCTATATAATGCTTTTTTTCGAGCTTTCCTAACGAGATTTTTTTTTTTTTAAATAAAAAACCTAGTAGATATTTTAAAAATATTCCGCGAATCTGCTACGAAAACTAACAAATTCTTTTAACAGCAGTGCATGTGTAGATTTTGACTAATTGTAAGTTTGATCTTCCATATCTCTGGAACTGTTCCTATACTCAATTAAAAAATTTTTTCTAATTAATGTCTCATCATGAGGTACAATTTTGACCATAATTCAAACCGATGTCACCCAAAGATTTTTGGGATCACTCTTTCTTGTGCTAGATATGTTAGAAAACAGATTAATACACAGCTGATATATAAGTTTCACTCATGTATATGTATTTGTTACATATATAAGTAACGAATTATATGTAATATCAAATCGATCGAACGGTAATATGAGGAATAAAACCAGCACGCGTGGACTTTCTCTTCAACTCGAATACACTGTGAAATTGTCGCGAGAATTGTAGCGATTGAGGAGAGTCATTACGAGTGTAATATTCAACGGAAGGCTGATTTCTCACGTTGCAAAAGAATGCCCTTAGGTTCTCGGAGCAGAGAGGAATAAATGGAATACAACAGCAGCTTGAACCGGTAGCTCATCTGAGTGCCCGGGCACGCGCTGCACCGACACACATACGATTACGTTTCCCCGCACATACGGCATGCATGCGTACGTACATACGAGAGAATGACGTGACGTGTATACAGCAGATTATATCATCAATGTCGTTACTGCATTACGCCTCTTTGCCCCGAGGGACGAGCCGCGGAGGGAACTCGCTAATATCCCGATTGGCGACAACGTAAAACACTGAAGGCAGGACATGCGTGTGCGTGCATACGCGTTCCTGCAGCTATTCTCTGAATTTCTTGCCTTTGAAAGGCGTCGTCGAGCGACTCTCTCAATGGAGACTGCATCGATAGAGATGATAACCGTAACACACGGCGCATGTTATTACATGGAGATTATGCGTACCTGCGTTATCAATTGAATTGTATTGAATAGATTCTCGATAAAATACCGTTACACAGCGTGTTATGTATGTAGAGGAGGATCGTACTGATACGTGAATGGAGTAATTGATATAATATTATTATTCGAAACAATTTAAACTTCTTTTCTTTTAAACTTACGATGAAACCTCTTTTCTTTTACTTGCGATTAAATCTCTTTTATTTATTTTTATCTTATTAAATTATTCATCTAATTTAGAACCAAAAATTAAAATCGATATCGATTTTAAAGTTGGTTTTTCTGCATTTATATGTACGATAAATCTAGTTGACGGCATGCAGATAATTTGCTAAAAGGGTCGATAAACAATTGAAATTTGTTTATTAAATCTCTTTTGACAAGTGAAATAGGACTGTCATGTATCTAACAATTTAACTAGAGAAACATACCATTTACCCGAGCTGGATCTTAATAATATTTCTATGTAAATTTTTACCATCTATAAATCTCTTTTGTAAAAATCAATGTTCTCACACTCTTGTAGAAGAGAATTGAATTATTGCTTGCCTTGAAATCTTTATATTATATCTCGCGTTACTGATAATATAAACATAATGTTTTTTTTTTTATATTAAATGCGGCGTTTGCGAAGTAGATAAGAAAAGATCGAGGCACGATCGCCCAACCCACTTGTGGATTTTCACAAATTAGATGGTAATCGGCTCGTCGGGAGTTCTCCTTCCATCTACATACCTCGTCGTCTCATCCGCTTAAAGAAATCTTTGTTTCTCTCGACTGGCTTTTATACGACGGTAATAATTATTTCGTAATGCCGACTGATGGCACGACCGCCGGGAGAATTATTTATTGCTTGTGTGAGAGCGCCGCGACTGCCGGAATCCTCGAGTAGATCGTAATCCGCCTCGGATCGTCGGAACAGGGACGCTGCTATGTAACTCGACGAATGCTTTTCTCATTACTTTTCGCAGACTTCATATAAATTATGGTATAGCTTCATCCGCCGAGATAAAGTGCGCGTATTCTCGCGTAATTTCAAATCGGTCCTGGCAATGGCGAGCCGTTCAAACATGCGATTGCATGCCCAAATGTATTAATCAGCTTTGATAACATTTTTTTTTCTATATTGTACACTTGCACTTTCGCGAGGGAGATTGTGAGTGTGCAAGTGCGGCCGCGAGGAGAGCGAGAGAATTGTTTACCGCGCGATCACGACGAACAATAGCGATCTTTAGTTTTTCTTAACCATTCGTGATTCGTTGTTGCTGTTATTGATAGAGGTGTGCGTGAATTTTATAAAAATTGTTTGTATAATAATAAAATCTATATATCAAGGTCGTAATATTGCTGCGACGTACGTCTCATAAATCATTAAAATGGGATTATTCATCATTCATTATCATGAATTTGATAGGAAATAAAAACAAGATTCACAAACGTTGACGAGATCCCAACACTATTATATAATTAAGTTATTATTATGTTATAGCTAACGTGTTAAGTGTAGGCTGCTGATCGATGAATACCGTTTCTGTGCCTTCGAAATCGTTTTATCGAACGGCAAACAAAGGTCACGTGAGTAATTCTTCGCGAAGGACCGGACTGACCTCAGTGGCTACCAAGTGATCGACCACGCCTCATCACTTTGCTCACTATCAAGGTAAACCAGAAAGAACTGACAATGAATTAGAAGAAGAGAAGCAAAGTGGTGTTTGTTGCGATCATCATTATCATTATCGCTATAATTGTTATCGGTCATCCAAGAGAGATTGCTTCTTGTTACGTGTTCTTCTATAATAGATATTTACTGAGAAAATTATGAAAACCATTGTTTGGATACTTTGTCCTTTATTAAATCAAGAAATTACTTGTTAAATAAAGAGCGTCAGCAGAATTACATTATGAAGTGCTCATGATGCGGTGCATAAAATTCATTAAAATTCGCGCTCGATCACGCTTCGACGTAGGGTGCGCGCAACATGACGGGCAACGTGAAGCTTCGACAGGCATGGCGAATCGCGCAGAGTATATTAGTCGTGTCCGCTCTTGCACGCAGGTGTAGAGGATGCACGCAGGTAAGATCATCACCTCGCGCGGTAAGAAACAGGATCCTGGAGTGGCCCGAGAGAAGAGGCGAGATTGTCGAATCATCGTTCGCGCCACCCACGTCAAAAAGGACGTCGAGGATGACGATCGCGACGAGAGTGCTCGAAATGATCCTACCAATCGAGCCCGTGCCTCTCGGCGATAGGCGCAGCCGGGCCCGTTTCGAGAAAATGAAGTGCCTTCGAGAGGCCCAACGGAGCACGAGCGACAGCAGGCACTCGTGCGCGCCTTCGTTCCGCCGCGGTGCGCATTGTCGCGGGGCCCTAAGCTTGCGGCGGGGAACAAGCCGCCGAGTCACGGTGCACAATGCGCGCACGCGCCTTAATTAAACTTATTTAATTATCCCCGCTCTATCCGTGACCATCGCCTCTCGCCAACTTCTTAGCGGCGCGTTAGCGTTATCTCCTCCATTCGCCGCGTTCGAAGACGCGTTCTTCGCGCTGGCTGGTTACGGGTCGGGTGACAGGGTAAATCTAGGTGCAGGTATGAAAAGAATTTTATCAAAAATTTGAAATTCTTTTCAAACTCTCTCTCGGACAGATAAAGGTCGTACGCGCTCCGGTCGTGTTTTAGATAGTGTTAAATCTTTTTAGAGATTGCTTTTGTATTTGGAATAGTTATCGACGTGGGTAAGATAGATCTGGTACCAATCGTAAGAGATTTCTTCGGTGATTTTGTCTCTCACAATTGTCTCCGCGATTCGACTGGAATAATTAAGCAGGAGAATGTCCGATATGCCACGAGAGTACGGCATCTATTGCTGATTGATGGGACGAAATCAGTTTCGAAAACGTTTGGGCTTGCGAAAACGAGGCTTCGTGACCGACCCCACCCGCGATATTGCCGAATCAAACGACCGCAATGTTTGGAAATTATCCGCCGACTGGAGTAGCAGCTTACGCCCATTTTAAATTGCAGGTACGGCCCGGGCGATTACGTAGTTTCGCCTAGAAACGGCGAAATGCAGATTCCTATTTTTTCCCCCTTTTCCTTGATCACCGCTTGCGCTATTGGCCGACTTGCGACATTCTCGTTTAAGAAACAAACAGAATCGAAGAGAACACGTAAAATATCGCCGAGTAGAACTTCGTGCTATTCGGTTCAATTAACGATTAATTTTCCAAAGTTGGTTCTTGTCAGAGAACCGCGAAGGAATCTGACAGACTTTCTCATCGCAGATGTAAAATAAACCAGTGAAACGACGGGAAGTGCGATCGATTATGTATGGTAAACCCGTGTAGATAAACAAAAGCCTGTTTCGCCCGAGCAAGTGAATCGACGCAGCAATTTTCTTGCAGCGAGGTGCAAGTTCAAACCGATTACCGCTACACGATTATGCGAATTTTTCCACCGGCACCTTTCGTGAGCGCGAAAGTTAGCTCTTCTTTCTCCCTTTTCGCGAGTCGGCCTCCTTTCTCCTCTTTTCTTTCATTCACCCCCGCGATAGACAGTGTAATAGCTCGCTTCGTTCACTGTTACTGTTATGCAAGATATAATAGAGTAATAATGATAGTCCTGGCCTCACTCTTACTCTCTCTCTCTTTTTCTTTCTTTCTTTCTCTTTCTCTCTCTCGGTCACCGGTAATGCAGGGTGGAGCCAGTCACGATCAGAAAACTGACGTAAGCATCTCGTTCGTTCCTCCTCAGTTTGTTCTTCTTCCTGTGCTCCGTCTCGTTCTCGTTCTCGTACACTTCGAGGTGAGAGCGATTGAGAGACGTTGCCTCGAAATGCTCCGCAGCGAAACGCTGCTCGACTTCCGCGCTGATTACTTGAAAATTGTGGAGGGCATTCTGCGCCACATAATATTGGGGGAGGGAGCGATGGAGGTTATTGTGAACTTGCGAGGGGCGCCTGCATGCCAAGTATTTTCTGACGAATGTGCGAGAGACGCAGTTGTTTTCTACGGTATAGCAACGATAACGCCTTCCTTTCGAATTCAATTCTCGATATATAGCTCGCTCTAAAAGGAAGCTCTCTTATAAAAGCATCGATGATTTATCATTGGAACTGCGCAACGGGTAAAATAATCTCTCCATCTTGAACCAGGTGGAGAGTTATACAATACAGTAATACGGTTTAGGATGAGAATCGTATGTTTGATTATATTATTTAAAAATAAATATCTAAAAAATTGTTAATATACACACATTATGTGAATATATAAAAAATATCTGATATTCTAAATATCAAAGATAAAAAGCATAAATAAGGTTTTTTTTTTACAAAATCACTTGAAACAATAAATGCTCCAAGTAAAAATATTACGAGTCTCAGTTTTTAATAATGTATTTATTTAATAATGTATGTCAATCTAAATGTTTTCTTCTTTGCTGACAGACAAGTGATATTTAAAGAGTTAATAGTTTCTTTTGGCGATCTTTTTCGCCAGTCCACGATGATGATGACAGATCGGTGTCATGCGATGAAATTCTGTGCAAGTCTGGCATGACCCGGCGGCACGTGATGAAGCGGACCGCGGACCGTGAACCCGGAGACGGAACTTCGAAGAAATTAGGCAGGGCCGCGCGAAAGGGGACCGAATCAATGGGTCATTAGCGAGAAAATGACGCGAAATTAATTACTGCTCGTGTAAACGACGAGCAAGGAATTCGCCGTCAGTTATTAATCGCGCCGACTGGCGAAGGCTCTAACGGTCCACGCGCGCGCCTTTTCCTTCTTGGAGGTATTCTCGTACCTCTTTCTTCTCTCGCGTGTCAATGAGTTTCACGGCGGGAAACATTGTGTTCAAATCAAATCGTAGATCTGTTCTTGATTTGTCGTAGGCGAGCCTTCATCGCATTGCAAGCGAACAAGGAGTAGTTCGAGCTACCGCGAGAAATCCGAAGTTTCTCTCCTCCCACCTGTCACGAACTGAGTTCTGTCACAAGTATTTATGAATAATCAATTTGACTTCATCGTGAAATTCACCGTCATCGTTCCGCAGTTGCTTTTCCCATCGAAGATCGCTCTTTTTTTCCTAGTGAGTCATTATACTTTTTTTTGTTATTTAACTTCTTTTCTTCTCATGGCATTTTGTGGATTTGCGTGGCGAGTAAGGATGAACGTGTCGCGAGGTACAATGGAACCTGTCATCAGGCTTGATGTTCGTGCGGGCACGTATTCTCGATGTTCTTCGCGCTTGTTAGTTTCTAAAACGAGCTTCAACGAAACGATCCGTGACCTCGTAGAAAAAGGGAATCAATCGATTGAACGATCGGCCTAGCGTGGTGGCTACTATCACGATTTGATATAGATCTCCGCGGAGGATTATCTTTTTGCTCTCCGCGACAAGATATTTATTCTTGTTCGCAGAAATATTAAATAAAAATGATTAGAATAGCTATAATTAAATGGGAAAAAATAATAATAAATTAAATTATTTATTTTAATTTGTTGTATTATAAAAAATAAAAGAGTCACAAGCAGCAAACAATGCATTGAGCAATCGATATATCATTGCTCCGGATATTTTTTACGCTTTTGTCTTGTACGATCCTTGTAAATGGATATTAATCGCGATACCTTTGTGATCCCGGGTCGCACTTCCTGTGCCACTCTAAGGTCTGCAGGGATTAAGATCAACGTCACCTGACCTGTCGTCGAGCGCCGGAAGAGGAAGCCATCGCAACGAAAAAAGATCTTGTCATTCACCCGTGAACATGTGTGTGTCTCACACTATTAAATGCTAGGGAACGTGTGTGATGTAAGTGAATTCCAAAAGTATGAAGTGGCGTCAACTTCGATCAGTTTCTTTAGAATTTGAAACATCGAAAGCAAAGAATTTTGATAAATGCATGTGATGTCGTAATTTGGAAATCTCTATAATCATCTATAATCATTTCTATATTATTCTATAAATTTCTATATCTATATCCATATAATTTAAAAACACGAAAACATTTTATAATATCAATATTCGAAAGTTTTTTGCTTAACGAATAGAAGAAATACTAATGACCAAATTAATTTTTTGAAAAATATACACACACACATACATATATATATATATATATATATATATATATATATTATATATAGAAAATTCATTAGCAAATTTTTTGAAAATTATTAATATAATTTTCCAACAGCAGATTAAAAGCGATTTTGAAGATGTGATTGTGTTTGGATTCTGTCTAACAGATTTTCAGTCGATTAACTCATTAAGAGAATAACAAATCTAAGAAAATAATAAAAGAAATTTAAGAATAAATCTAAAATAATAATAAATCTAAGAAAATAATAAACGCTCTGAAAAATATTCTAATAACCAGTTAGATAGACAAGTGATGAAGAAAAGACAAAACTTTCGAGAAATAAGGTGAAATTCTATCGATTTCTACTCGTTCTTTCGTCACGCACTTGTCAAAATTCCTCGCAAGCTCCCCCTTCATCTCTTCGTCTCCCTTGACAACGCTTTCCAATCCCTCTTTTTTACCTACCATGCGCATTGCTCATGATCCTCCCTCAGGATTCAACAGGTGGTACGCTGCCTTCGTAGCCGTCTGTCCCACACATTGTGCCCACGTAATCGTCCGCACTATGGGTGTACCCCATAGGCACCGCATGTAGGAAGTACTCTGACCCTTCATCCGCTTCATATTCTTTCCATATGTATTCGTACGTGATCTTCGAACCCAACAGGTTCCTTAAGAAACTTCCTTTTTATTTTTTTGACGTGACAGGGACCTTTTTGTTATAATTTAGGAGTACAAAGTGAACGAATTTAACAAGTAAAATTAACACAACACGGAATTCTCGGTTGGAACATTGTGACTTTAAATAAAGTTTTACCAGAGATTTCGATTAAAGTTTGGTTTACCCATGGCCATTTATTGGTGAAGAAAAGATTTTTAAATTCAAGTGGATTTTTTTTATTAAGTTATATCGTAAATTACAAATTTTATAATGAATTAAACTTGGAAATTTACAATCTTTGCAATTTTTTGAGCTTGTTACACACATTCTTTAATTTATTGTCTCTATCCCGAGAATGTTATCTAATTTTTTTTCAGTCCCGACGATCTATCTTCAGCGTCTGCTACTTACACGGAGTTAATGATGTTTCGTATAGCCAACGGCTCGGTTGAATAATAAATAAGACTTAAAGAAATATTTGCCTTCATGGTGTTTCACTTCGGGCTGATGCCTAACGAGGTGGCCGTCCACGAGTCACCCCTGCGCCTCGCGTTCGATAAATCGCGTTAGCGTGCGCATAAGTTTTAATAAAGCTCCTCTCGCATGCGTGACGTTCGGTTCGATCGACGTCCGGTGAATTTATAATATTGACATGGCAGCTGCCCACGCAGCAGCCCGAAGCGGAATTCGACGGAGAAACGAAATTCAAGGGAGAAAAAGAGAGGAAAAGGAAAAGGAATGGAAGGGGGGAGTGAGAGCGAAGCGTGTATGTAAATCCGAAGGGCGCAGAGGATCTTCGTGATCTCTCGCTCGGGAATTACGCGCGCGTGCACGTGCGTGTTTCTCGGCGTGCGTGCCTACGTGATGAATAGTGGGCATAGTTCCGACTCCAGGCTAAATCAGTGTGCGGACCGGAGAGCGGATGTTGGGCAACACGAGTGGTTGGCAGGTGCCGCGATGTGGGTGTCGTTTTACGCTAAACTCGAGAGAAAATGTGCGGCCTTTCGCTTTCTTCGTGCCCGTTTCTCTCTATCGTTTTTCCTAACGCGCGAGAGGATGGCGAGGTGAAGAGACTTCGTAGAAAGTTCATCCGCTTGCTTCGTGAGCGAGCTTGGGATCGCCGAATTTGGAACTTTTCTAAATTATTCGTGTGCGTTGCTGTGTGTATTATTATTTAATACGGAACTCGTTAAATTTGCTTGTGAATTTACTTTACAGAGGAAAAAATTGATACTTAATATGTAATTACAAAGTAAACGTGGTTCCATAGTATATCATTCAAAATTTTACTGACAATGAGAAAATTTCAGCGTCATTCATTGCAAATTAGTTTCCTTTATCGCGATAACATGCGATGAATTTTTTAGGGTTCAAGATTACATTCAAGCTTCAGAAATACATGAATTTATTATTATACCCATTAAGAATTGACGTCCCATAGAAATTCCTCTATGTTCCTATTCCGTGGCAAAATTTACAATTTCCGATAGCACTTCGCATCCGACTAGCAGTGATAAACATGGAATTGTGAATTCGCATAGGTTTACGACGCGGCGCATCGCGTCGTCTCATGAATCGCGCGAACGAACGCCTAGGCGACGCGACAAAAATCACACGGGTGGCCACGGTATATATATGTCCGACGGTTATCGACATTCGACGATCGTCCCTCGTCATGAGATATCGGGCTCGCATTCGCGTATCTTTCCGTTAACGCGCTTTCACGTGCGATCCGCGGCGGAACAATTGACCAGACGGCATAAAACGATCTCGGCGATGTGACGGGATGCGACACTTACGCGACGCGATGCAATGCGATGCAATGCAATGCGTTCGTGGAACGGCGGGATCTTCGCGGTTTGTCGACCTCGAGCGGCCCGACCTCTCGGTCACCTTCTCGGTGCAGTGCAGTGGGGACCGAGTGATGGACGGGACAAGGTGGAAGATTTCCACGATGCCCCGTGCACGCGCGCGCTCGAGCCGAGAGTAATAGTTTTCCCATTGAGAGAAGCCGCGGAGGTGGACCTTGGCGTTTGTCTTATTAGAGGAAATATATTAATGTCGAGGCGTATTACGTCGTACGTCTGCATCAACCTGTCGTGTTCGGGGCTTCGCACGGAATCACGCGCATACTCGTGACAGACGCACGCACGCAGGCACGCGTGATCGCGCGTCGCGCCTTAACGAGCATTATTCAATAATATTCAAATTTAATGGGTTCCTCGTAAACAACATTAATGAACTCTATGGAATCGGGCGGTGCCGTCGGATCATGCTAATTAAAATATAATGAGACGCGTAATTATTGGGGATCGTAAACCATTCGCGGATATAACCGATGCGCACGTAGGACGTTTGTATCTGCGTGATGGATCGTGGCACGCCTCGGCCGATGTGCGTACAAAGGGAATATCGGGCTCGAAGAGAGAAGGGCATCGAAAATGACCGTACGATGAAGGATTGTCCAAATTAAAGGCGGGACGTGAGCAACTCGGACAATATCTAGTCGAGCTCGTAATTTATATTCGAATTGATGTTAAATTATCAATGCCGGCTAATTACATCGATGCTGCGCTATTACAAGGACTCGAATTAACACGTAAGCGAGAGTGGTCGGACGAGCGTGTAATTGGCAGCCGTGGATGAACGGGTTTCAACTGGATGCATCGACTGAACATCACGGTTTGAGGAAAATATTATATGATGTGTTAATGAACGCTGACAGTTACAGCGATAAGAACGAGTCATGAAATGCATTAATTTAATTGAAGAAACGAAGAAAATTGCTATATTCTATTATATTTTGCGTTTATCATAATAATATTAAATAGTGCGGCAAAAGACATTTTGATTTTTACGTCAATATTTACAAAAAGTTTTATGAGCAGTAATCACATAAAACTTTTATAATTATCCAAGAGAATTATCAATTTCACTTCTCATTAATAAAATGAAATAATAATTTTACGAATAAAAGTATAACAAAAGTTTTACGAACGAATACAAAAAGTGTTTACTTATTAGTAGTAAATCACATATGATTCTTTTATAATTATTAAAGAATGTTATTTCACTTTTTTATTACTAAAATAACAAAATTTATAATAAGAAAATTTTTCGCATAATTAAGTTTTTCTGCGTGATCATCGATTTATCGATTATATTCGATTATTGTATCAAAAGGAATCGCAGAAAAATCACAGGAAATATCACCGAATGATTCTGGATGGTCGACAACGAAACGGATCTGCTCGCAGTCCATTCGTGCGGCATAGAGCGATCCGTCAGGATCCCCGCGTGGCGGATGACAGCAGATCACGCTGAAACAATGAGGCCCTGAGCTGTCGGGACAGATGGGAAGAAAAGAGACGAAGCAAGGGGAGTCTTCGCGAAGGTACCTGCACAATATGCGCATGGCGTGGGCGCGGACCGCCTGCCCGCGTCTCAACCTGCTGAAACTCGTTTCGCGGTGGGCCTGACGAGGCCCCTGCGTACGTCGAGCACGTACGTCGGTTGCATCGGCTTCCGAGGACGACGGGCCTGTCGGGCACGCCGACTCCGCGGAAGATGTAAGAGCGGCAAGATCCAGGATCCGCGGGAACCAGCATCCAAGCACGACGGCGGCATATAAACCAGGATTACGGGAGACACGCGGAGCCGTAATTCTCAAGGCCCGACGCCTTGCCACCGTGGAATCCATTGGGGCCTTGTCTCGGCGTTAAAACGCGCTTAAAAACTACCTTGTCTCCCCTCCCTCTCATAATTTTTTTCCTCTTTTCCTCTCCTGCTGCATGCAGTTCGAATCGGAGAGCCAGGATTGTGCCCCGCAAACGAGATCTGATATCTGCGCATACCATCCGCGCGCCTTCAGCAACAGTGTTTCGTTTTGTAGCGATTTGAAAGAGCCGCCACTTCGCCGGCAGCGCGCATGACGCATCTTGTCCCGATACTGAGATGCGTTAAAAATCGTACATCACGCGATGTCTCCGGAGCTGACGCCGCGAAAGTCCAACCAGGCCTGATCCCCGCGCGGACGACTTCTCGCGCACTTCCTTAATTCTTTTCGTTTTACGCTTCTTTGTCGCCCGATATCAAAACACGCGACAAGTAACGCCCAACACGACGGAGGTGGGCCCGAAGTACTTGGGATCAATGTCAAGCTCGTCTCAATGTATTCGTACTACCATTACCAGTCTTCGTTCCTTCGAGAAATTACAATCTCACAAAAATCGTGACACAACGACAGCTAAATGGGTTCGGAGCGAGCCTCCGAGTCGGGTCCGGTCCTCGTGTCGCACAGGGAACATATCTTGTCTGCGTCTTGCCATTCTGAAACGTGTTCTTGTGCGACCTTTTTCCATGGCTCACCGAAATTATGAGAGCTCCGAGGGAGCACCAACGCGGGTGTTTTGACGACCGCGGTTCACGATGAGGTCAGCCGGTCTCGCTTTCTCGAGAGGCGAGCCTCGTCGCGCTCCGCTCGCGAGAAACGGGCCTCGTCTTCCCGTGTCTCGCGGCGAACGGTGATGGAGAGAAGAAGCGGGAGGACACAGCCTTAAGCTCATAATGACCCATCTCCGACAAATTACCACTCGAGTGGCATTGTGTGCGAGCCTCGGGCCGATGCGCCTCCTCCTTCACCTCCTCCTCATCTTCGCCCTTAGGTCGCGGATCCATTGACGCGCGTTGCGTCTGATTTTAATGTCTACGTATTGCACCGCGCTGCGTTCCCACGTCGCCTGCGTTGTCATTACATAACGATGCAATGGCGCTAATTTCTCCGAGGTGGAGTCGTTTATGCGACACGTTGCTGCATCGCGTCTATCTACGTGATGTAACGCGAGAGAATGTGCCGTGGAAGAAGTAATTGGCGAAAAATGCTTGCGAGTCAGCCACACGAAGGGCTTTGGTCACGCACCTAATTAGACTGCAAATCAATTGTTTCCTTTGCGCCTTTTTCTTTCTTTGTGTTCTTTTAATAAATATGATGCAAAATGAATGCAAGGAAACTGCAGCTACTTGATATCGTCGAGTGGGAAATAATCACCCATTAATTTTTTGTTTATAACGAGCTGCGGTAAAATTATCATAAAATATTAATAATGCGAAGAATTTATTAATCATACAATTGGTCTTTTTGTAATACGGGCGATACGTTTTTGCAGAAATTAGCAAGGTGAGCGCGAGCAGCGCTTAAGAGAAAAATTCAAGTTTACCTAAAATTTTACGAGAAGGAAGGACACGCGACTGGCGAACACTTTTGGGCGCCATATCCCACACGCTGCTTTGCATATCTAATGAGCGGTCACTTGTGTCGAAATTTATGGTAATCCATGCGTCTTCTCGACGAAATTAACGGCAATTTACCGACCAGCAAGTGGAATGCATGCATGTTTCCGCCATCTGCATTCTTCCAACCGTTCATTAGAGAGATGCCAATCGCGATTCCATATATGCTCTGTTATATAAAAATCAATTTACATTTAAAGAACTGTGAAACGTTCTATATTACTTTTGCCATAAAAATTCTCGTAATTGAACAGATTAATCCTAGTAATAAGGTGTGATCGATGGGGACTAATTTACCGAATATGTTCCAGTTTTAATTGGGTCCAGAGATTTCTGTCATATTAAACGCGTTATGTACGATTTCATTGGAAAAACTTCGTAAAGAGATTTTACTCGCCGCGTGTACTCGCGGCTTACGCCATGTATGCGTATACGCGACGGGGGTTAATTAAGAAATACTGACGTGCATCAAGATGCAACGGGGAGCAACAAAGAGTCCACTCGCGCGATAAATACGATCGCGGCCGACAAATTAGCCATAAAATTGGCGTTCTCGCCGCACGCAGTGCTACACGAACGACGCTGGCCTTAAGTCACTTAATTCCGTTCGTAACTCACCTGTTTTCGCGTGTATCGCTCGAAATTTTAACTTATGCCGGTCATTAATCCCACCTACCGTACCCGCGCAACCGTCCGGCTGAAAAATTGTCGCGCCCGCGGTAAGACGGGAGGTGCGGAAGCCGGCGAAAAATATTCGCGTGTGCTTTCGGGTGGATCGTGAAAGTTTCGTCCACTCTGGTGTCGAGTTTGCAAGAGCCACACGGTCAATAATCGATCGACGGGCGGAGGAGCACTGCTTCGAAGAAAGAGAAGAGAGAGTGAGAGAGAGAAGGAGGGAGGGAGAGAGGAGCAAACGCGATTTTTACGGGATTACAAATAAACCGCGTCGTTAAGTTTCCGTGGTGCGAAACGGAACACGAGGAACGAAGAGGAAATTCCTTCGAAAGATTCTCTTTATCTTTTTAGCCTTTAACGTGCTGAAGCAGCCCTTCTCCAGGCACTTTACGTTCGTTATGAGGCTGACATCGTTATTTCGCGTAATTCACGGACCGCCCAAGGGTCTCGATTGCGAGACCAGGGGGATTTGGTCTTCCCGTCGCGGAGAATATCGACAGACTGCAAATGCATTTGGCGAACGCCGGAATGCGCCGGGTCGCACCGGTGCACGTTGTGGTATGCGCGTTGCGCTCGCGCGAGGAAAACGCGGATGAATCATCGACGGGTCGCGCTCTGCTGCGCTCGCCGGTGCTTGCGAAACGTAAGATTTCAATGAGCCTTTTTTTGTGATTTACTGCACTCGGGTGTCTCCGCCGCCGCGTGCGAAATTCGCGGTTGTGGTGACTCGTTTCGTGAATTTTTTACTGGGAATGAATACGTCGAATACGGCGAAACTTTCTCGATATGCGCGAGATTCGCTGAATTTAGCACGGATGACGATTGCGCGAGTGTACAGCCAGTTATGTCATAAGGAGATAAATAATGTTACACTGAAATCTTTCAAGATCTTTCTGATGATGTTATATTTTTTATTCTGCATTATTATTAATGTATGACGATTACGATTACGATTATTGGTATTTTGCGATGAAAGATATGGCGAATCATATTTTTAATATGTTTTATTTCTAAAAATTTTATATCTATATCTCATCTCACGCGAACCGAAAATAAATAAGACGAGAGACAAAAAATCAGAATATAAGAGCTTTTCTTGCAATTTAAAATGTAGTTTTACGAGTCAAATTATAAGACATCTTACTCGACGCGGATAATATATGAATAGCGAAAGAAATTCTACGGCTGGACGTCGCTTCTTCTAAACAGGTTCCGAATTCTGTTGAATAAAAAATGAAAAATATATTTAGATTGGCAGTTTTACGTCACCTTCTTGCTGTCTGGTCGCGGTCTCCGACGCCCACGCGATCTCTCGAGAGCGCGCGTTTACAGGTGCGGCCGGCAACCTGTATCTTCGGTGCGTGCGTGCATGCGTGCGTGAGTGTGCTTGAGCCGTACGAACAAGCATTCTAAGGCACGTAGATTACGCACGCGTGATACACCGAGGGTCTTGTTACATTTCGAGAAGTCGGGCGACGAGGCCGTTTCGATTTTCACGTCGGAAACGCTAAGAACACGCGAATGTTACGTGCTTAAAGTATGCCTCTATTGTTAAACAAAGTATCTTAGGTTTAGAAGCGAGAATATGAGACACTTGAGTGGAAATTAGTATAATAATCGGTGGAATAAATGGCCTTCAATTTTTCTTTGACTTGTCTGGCCAATTTTATTATTAACTGTTAACACTATACGTTTCGACCTCTGGTTTGGGTCTTTATCAAGTGTGTAAAGTTTACATATAACTATGCAGATGGACCGCACGATGGGAAGAACTAATAAATCATTAATAATTAAATGAAGAATGCACTATTATACAAGGCTATTATATGTAAACATAAAAACTTTAATGGTATAAGTATCAACTTTGATGATATCTAGTGCGATCCAAGAGAATAATTGAATACTGAGGTGAAAAGTAGCAATCAGTTTGAAATTACATTGCGACGAGTCGCGCAAAACTATCTTGAAATTTTTAAATAATAATGGAAGGGAGGAAACTTTGTAACATCTTTATCTTTTCGTGTCTCCCACGTCGAAGATATAAGTACATTGCTTCACCAGCGCGATATTCGTGTGGCGTCTGACGGCAGTGCCTAACGTGATTAAGTAACTACCAGCCGTAAAGCCGCGGCGGGATAATCTGTATGTGTTGTGTGTAAATATATATATATATATATGTGTAAACGCATAAATTGCTGGATATTTAAGATAGCGCAGCATTATTCGGATAGTTCTGGTGATGGCTGCACGTAAGTTACTGCCGGGCCACCTAGGCGGACCACTGGCCACGCCTCGGCCCACCAAAACGGTCCTTTATAGCCATAGGCATGGGCACAAAACACGCGTTTTATAGGGACTGCACATAGCGGGAACGAGCGGATCGACGCGTGCGAGCTATCATGCCACACCGGGCTCGTCTTAGATTAAAAGGGAAATCGATGTGCCGTTCTATTTTCTCCCACCTCCGGGCGCGATAGACGCTTTTATGGAGACACGGAGGTGGTCCGTTATCTTTCGTTTCCCGCGGGACAGCCAGATATCTTTTTTACTTTTTAGAGCCGAGTGAGGTGAGATATTCGCCGTTAACTACGTGTTTCTAACAACGACAAGATGTCAGAAATAATAAGATGGACGATATGATGTCGGGATGAATACACTTGTACACTTTTGTGCGCAAACAAAGTAATTTTGATAAATCCTGTAATAATAAAATACAATGGCATCTCCATCATATGAATCATGCATATGAGATTTCTATCTTACAATTAGCTTAAATTGAAATTACAATCCTATTGTTTTAATTAAAAACCGACAAGATATTTATCTCTCCTAATTTTACTTTATTCAACTTGTACAAAATAGTAAAAAATTGATTCGACGTCGATACCATGATAAGTTCACTGTTGTCGATGAAATCAGAATGTATCAAGCCATTGTTATTTGATATTCTATTGAGACGATCTCTCAGAAAAACACGTTTCCAGAGAGCAAAGACACGGTTGCTTCGAGTTTCCAAACGCGCGCGCTTTAGATTGCAGCTTGTGGTTAGTTAGAATCCGAGACGGCGTAGAGACAGTAATTTACATGACAACGAAATTCTTCTAACCCGCTTTTGACCCTCCTTATCGTGATCCTCTGCGATTCTTCCATATTTAAAGCAGGCACGGCCAATGACCCGCGCACCTCACCGCCGTTCATCGCTCCCGCGTGACGTCTCAAGAAAGGTGGCAGAGACGTAGGGCACAGGTGCCGCGATCTCGATCGTATCGAGACTACCGATCATTGTATCGAGAGGATCGCTTCAACGAATTTCCATAAAACGCCCGCGAGAGATATACGGTATTGTCCACGATCGCTCTCGTCCCCGCCGTAGCCCCCGCGACCCCGCCCAGTATCAAGATCGAGGAGGCACGTATCGTTCCGATCCACGTAAATAATGGATTCGAGAACTTGGGAATCTTCGGTCGTATAGCATACGAATCGTTCATTGGCCCGTCTCTTCGTGGTTATGGCTAAACAAAAAAAAGAAAGGAAAGAATAACAACACAGCGAAGAATAATCATCTTTACGTAGGTACATTTCCGATGTTTTTTTTTGTCGTTTAAAAGGTAATTGAAGTAATTCTGATTCTTGTAAAGAAATTTGGAAGCTCCTCTCGTTAGGAAAAGATTTTTGTCGCGAGACATAAGAGCATTAGTTTTTTCTCGGGTCACACAATCAGATTCCTGAAGATTAGAAAGATATCGCAGTGACAGTGACAGATAATTTCTACAATAGTAATTAGTAGTATCACAGCTTCTACTAGGGCACTGATGACTATAATAAAAGAAAGTGGGCGACTTGATAAGCGACTTTCTCTCCTGAACGAATGTTTCTCGTTGACAAGCATAGTTCATTCTTCATTACGATCATATGTGACGGGTAGAGTCGTTTCTCTCAGCCAGGTTTCTGGCAGATGATATACTGCGACCGAGTGATTCTACAAAAGCTCCGAGAGTCTCGCTCGTTATGCCTAAATAATTCTTTTTTCTGTTCTCCGAAACACGGCGGCGAGGAGATAGGGGGTGGCGAAGAAGAAACTCACAGATGCAACCTGTCCCATGTATCTTGCGAGCAGGGACGCTTCCGTCAGCATCTACGGATTCATTAGAGAACAATAGGATGATGAGTGCAGTTCGTTCGTTGTAGTTGACTGCGCTCGCGTTGCATCGCGTTGAACATAAAAAGCTTCTTAGAGTAGTAACAAAATCCTTGAGAGGCGAACAATGGAGAAGAATAAAGAAATGTATAGTTGTTTATTTATATAGATTGCTTCAAAAAGGATTTTTATAATTATGAAGTTTTGCGCCAGTTGCTTCTCTTTTTCGCAGCGATAGAGCTAGTAAGCAACTCTTACAAGATATAATAAATAGGATTGTAAAAAATTATATGTAAATAATAAGATTATAAAGTTAAACAATACCAAGCCGAATAAAAGGACGATAAACAAATCGTACATTGTACTCGGAGCTCTATTAAATAAACGATACTGGTCGACGTACAAATTTCTGTGGCACGGTATTGTGCTTGTGATAACCAGGTAGATATTTCGCAAATAATGCACCGATTGCCGAGCACCCACGACCGTCAGTACACACGCATGCACGTAGCTTATCCCTTTCCTTTCTCATCCTTACCGCACTTCCTCTTTTTCTCGACCGTGCACAACGAAGTGCATACTGAGAAAAGGGCACGTAGAGGAGTATGTAGATGCAGGACAATGCGGTCCTATTAACGAGATCAAACGATACACGAGGACGACCGCCGTGGTCCGGTACTGTGCTCCTGCCAACCAGGGATGCAGTCTCTTATGCGATTCTTTGCTGCGCTTGATCTCATGATGCAATTTGGAATAATCTTTGATATTTTTATATAATAAGAACATTAAAATAATTTTAAGAAAAGAGATTAATAATATTTTCCATTAAATACATACGCATAAGAGATATAATAATAAGAATTGAAGCTTTAACAGTTCAATTTTCTTCTTGGAATTTGCTTTATTCGGGATTATGCAATCAATGGTACAAAATAGATATCTTTACATAACTTCCATTGAAAGTGAATATTTTGTAGGAAATTAATTATCATTAATACGATAACTATTGTTGGGTAAAACAATTCGTACGAATTGGAATTCTGCGGCCCTGACAATGATAAGACCGCAGCACGACAGTGGTGGCGTTACCGAGTACCGAGGATTTACGGAGGCGACAGACCGATATACCACATCCTACCCTGAACTCTCATGCTTCCTCTCTCGATCCACTTTGCCATACTCTTTTCCTTCGAGAGATTCCTACGCTTCTGTTACGATGCATTATAACCGTCGCTAAAATTAAATTCGGTGAAATAAACCGCGCGAATATTAAATTCGATATTTTTAACTTTTTTATAATTCGATAGTTTTAAATGATTAAAAAATTCTGGTAATATTAATGATGAAGTTGCTCGTTAAAAATTAGGGAAAGATAGTACATTGACGAAGTAAAGATCGAAGGCACAAAGAATTATAACACAATTAGAAAATAATTGTTATAATAATTGTATTATATTTAAAAAATTTGAGATTTAAGGTATCATATGCGAGAAGATATCCAGGGATCAACGGTAGTTCAGCATCACATCGCAGTGCTGTTATTATTTTCTCGTGCAAGTGCAACCTAGAACGGCAGAATTAAACCTGTGAGTAAAGAAAACAGTGGTATGAGTCGAGGGACATGAGCGGGCCAGTTGCTTTAATTTGTTGCGTGTCCGGCAAAAATGTTAATGTCCGTCGGCCGCTCGTAATTCAACCCCAGCTCTGGGACCTACTGTTCCCCTCTAGTCTTCACTTCTTCTTGCCGACGTGTTCCCCGTCACCTTCCCTCTCGTCCTTATACTCCCTCGTACGCTACACGGTTGTCCTTATCTGCGGTTTTATGTTCGGCTTTGCGTTTTAGCCACGTCCATTCGCGACAGAGGTGAACGCAAAGGTGCGAGAGGACGCATCGGGTTTTAAGTTTTACGAAAGGCCAGTCGAGTGACAGGTTTATTCGTCCTTCGTACGTGGCATCTCGTACCTTCGGATTTGCGATCATCGGACGACGTACGTGAGAATTAAACTACAATAGGATAGCGGAACGTCTCTTGCAAGAGAGAGAGAGAGAGAGAGAGAGAGCTAAGTAACGAATCCGCCTAACATTTCGAAAAATTTATTTTTATTCATTTGAATATTCACATAAGAAGACTCAGCATTGCGAAATTCAAGTAGTATTACTTTATATTATTAGTTATTTTTTTACTTTTGTACCTTGAAATGACGATAAATTATTTATAAATTGTTGCTTAGCGTGAGGCAACCTTATTCCCAACGCGTTCGCACCGATATCGATAATGTAATGCGTGTAAGAATGTGAAGCATGTTCCAGGTGTAAGTGGTGAAACATACATAATTTTCATCCGATATCTTAGAGTCGTACGGAATCCCGGGAGATGCGATACTGCGGTATTTATCGCGCTAAGTATGATAACTGGTCCCGGCTAATACGACGACGGGATCAAACCAGGTCGCCGCGATAAAACTGCATCGCGAGAGACTTGTGCGCGATTGTACCTAATCACTTGCCAACGTGTCTTGAAATGCAGACGAGTCGCTTTCGTACGTTTCGTGTTTTTTCCCGATGCACCTCCGATGCACTTGTTGCGCTCACTTTTCCGGACGCATTTTCACACGAGCGATCTGTGGGAATCGTTCCCGCTCGTCGCACCCAGCGAAGTAAAAGGCTGCTGCGTCGGCTCTTACCGACTCGTCGAAGGGCGACATGTCGAAGAAAAAAGTCGGGTCCCTTCCGCAAACACTTGCAGCACCGACGACGCCCTTCGACGCGGCGTCTCCCTATAAAATAATAGTGTGGGAAGGAAAAAAGATCTTCGTTGTAAGTACAATCGATGATTACAATTCATAAATCCAAGTCATTCGGAGCGCCCATTTTGGCGTAATTTTAAATTCGTTAGAACGCTCGCCCGATTCGTCTCGGATTTGCTGGACGTATCTGCGACGATCTCACGTTATGAGCGCGCGAACTTCTACGGCGGACTTCTCGTAATGAAGGAAATGAAATGCGTTCAATAAGGTAGACTGGAGGCGCTGGTTGAAGCAAAGCGAGATCGTTAGAACGGTCAGGAATGTGGCACGATTCGGGAAGCGATCTGGATTACGAGATACTTCGCGAGACGTCATATCTTATACTTAAATTGTTTCTTAATCGTGGGAAAGCAGATGCGTGTATACGCATCTTCGATTAGCGTTACGTGGAGAGTACTCACGTTCCAACTGTTGCGACTATTATTTATATTTCCGAGAACTTCGCTCTCTGAGAACAGGTCAAATGAGTGAATTCGACGATTCATGTCATAAATTTTAAAGGAATGAACCGCTACAAAGCGGATCAAGGGACCAACCACTTGATTTTTTGTCAACCACTTGATTTGGTTTGCCTTATTATTTAACGATCTACTCGAAACATCCTCGAAGTCCCATTCATGCAGTCAGCCAAATATTGTCGTGAAGCTCAATCGTTTAACGATACGTTCATTTAGCGGCTGAACCATCTCGCTGGGTCTTTCTTCGTTTCTTATCCCGTCTTACGACTTCATCCCTGTTTTTTTCTCCCCATTTCCGTGTATTCGATCAATACTAGTCGCTTGCTGTTGACAAAGAATACCCTTTTAACGATGCTCAAGAGAAAGTGAGTGAACAAGCGAGCGAGCGAGCGAGCGAGTGAGAAAGAGAGAGAGGGGGGGAGAGAGAGAGGGAAAGAGAGAGAGAGAGGGGGGGGAGGGGAGAGAGAGAGAGAGAGTCGAATAGGCATCGATCATAGGTCACGAGATTACATCTGTCGCTGCGGAAACGACCCGTGACTTCCGTTTCTCGGTGTCACGTTACCATTCCGTTCGATTATACTCTTAGGTCATTGGTTCTGCTTAAACCGTTGGGAAACGACGATTTAGTGACACTCAAAACAAGTGTGCATTTAAACACCCTCGCATTTAAACATGTTTATAGCTTGGATTTACGAACAGTCATGAGTTCAACGATTTTACGACTCGAAAACAAAGACAATTGTTTACATAGGGATTGTAATTATCATACATTGAACGTTATTGTCATCAAGGAATTTTTATTTTTTGGTTTATCATTCCCATCTTATCTGCCAGGCATATTTTCGGTGGCTTTTTAGAAAGCGTGGAAAATATGGTAATCGATCGAACAGGCGAGGCTCATTGACCGCGTTCGAGTGCATTTCTCCGTGCGCATCATACGCGGTGTGAAAGACGTTCTTCGACGTAGATCGAAATGCATCGACGCTGATAACGATGGCCGAACGTTGACAAAGGACGCTATCTGAAATCTGTTTGGGACGCACTGCATACCGCATGTCGAGTAGACTGCATAAATGCATTTATTTCATGGGCCGCGATGGCGCTTCTGCTCCAGAGAGGACTCGACGGGAGAGATGAAGAAGGTCTTTCATCTCAGCTCTCTATTAAAAATACACCGGGACAGAAATATATTTGAATTAACCATAAGCCCCATCGGCTTGGGTCAACTCTGCTGCGACGATCGAATACAATCGTCTTTCAAGCGACATCAATATTGTATACACATGTTACAAAATATTATGTAAAATAAGAAAGATTAACATTTTCATTAACATATTGTAAATAGAAATTTGCAAATATTAAATTAAATTGGTAGAAATTATATTAGAAAGACGATATATCATATACAATCAGATTTCGTATCGATCAAAAATTCTTACGTTTATTAATTTCTCTAATTTACCTACTTGTTTATCTATAACGCATGGCACAATAGATGAACTGAATAGCCAAAGAAATTTAACTGATGCTCCTCACAATAATTAAGAACTCTTCTCGTTAAATCACGAGATGTGTTGCTTCATCGGGCGACTATATCAAACACATTCCGAGTAAAGATGACAGGTTCGTAGACATGAGGCTCTCAGTTTGACTAGTTCATTGCACGCACAGTGGGTCATTGTTATCTCATTGGTGGCCCTAACATCTCCTTTCAGGAGCGGATATATTATTCTCGCTGGGCGAACAGGTCCTTTAGTAGAGATAACGCCGATGGAGTTGCATTCACAGTGCATTCCCCGAAGATGCGTGACGCGCTCAGAATCGTAATGTGTGTTCCACTTGTATATCTCTCGGCAGGTTCATCGCCCAAGAAGACGAGAAAAGGATCCGGCCTTATCGCCCAGGAATTTTTCAGCGGTGATAAACCCGACGCTTGGGATATGCATTTGTTGAATGCACATTCCCAGTTCACGAGAATATCTGTTTATATCTTTATTTATGATTTTTTTAAAGGCTCGAGAATTATGTCAAGAGACAAATATCAAGTATAAAAGAGTTGACAAAAAATCTTCAATTTTATTTTTTAGTTTTTATTTTGATAATACACGCATGTTTGAGATATCATTTTTTTTTGTTTTATTATTCTTTTAACTCTTTCCAATTTTGGTTCTACAGTACATGTGTACTCTTCTTACAAGTAATATTAATCGTGGTATATCGATGATGGGGAAAAGAAGCATCCTGGGGAGGGGCCACCGTCGCAGAAACGTAATTAATTCCCTCTCTTGACTTTTGTCGATGGGTGGGACGCAGTCAATTTCTCTTGATACCGTAAGCCAACTTTGGTCCTTTATTCCCTACGCAAAGTAGTCATTAAATACATCGAACCAAAAGACGCACAAAGAATGACCTCATTTTCTTTCGTAACAAGACAAACAAATTGACTGCTTGAAAAATATCGATAACTGTTCTTGATTCAAATCTATATTTATCGTATGGGCATTGCAGCATACTCTTTGGCATAGTGGAAAAGGAGCGCAACGGTATGCCAGGTTTGGCGACAATCAGGATGAATGGCGAATCATACGGCGACCATTTCTTCTTGCCAGACATGGACAGGTTTCCGCCGGTCTTCCTATTTCGTTTCGTAAGTTGGCCGTTGTCCAGACTTTTGTAAATATTTTCAGCGTGGATGATGAACACCGAATTAAACGAGCATTAATTATCGAGCAGGCGCGCACAGCGTAGGCGTGATTCATGAGTCAGAAAGGAGCCTTTGGTTCCTCTCTTTCTCTCTTATGTTCGGTCGTGGACTCTGCTGCTTTCCTCTTCATGGTTTCCACCAATCTCGCTCTTTCTTTTTTAGTTGATCATCACGAAATGATAACAAAGACGTGGTAATTGGGCATAAATAATTTGGCATAAATGTAAGATTTTGTAAAATATCCTTATTTGCTTCGAAATATTACACTTATTTGATAAAAATTTTAAATCAATAAATTTAATCTTTAAATTAAATTTAAATTAAATTAATTAAATCTTTGTAAATATTCATTGCTTCATTAAACAGAATTATTCGATCCGGTGATGTGGACGATATCTTGCATTAAATCTCGATAAACAGAATTTTTACCTGAACGTACCGATCTGAAAGAAGTCATGTATCATCTTTACCCGTCACGTTACATCGTTCTGTGGGTTTGACTTAACTAAAATGAAAACCAGGGATGAATTTGTCACGAAGACGCGATGCAACGGCGTGCGACAAACACAAATGCGTTGCGACATCGAGCATCTCGTCGCTCGGCAGCGAACACATTTTTCCCTCTTTTCCTCTCTTCTCCCTCTCTCTCTCTCGTTCACTGTTCTCTTGTTTGCACGTAACCAACTGGCCCCTCCGGTAAACTGTCCCCACGTCAGCACCATTCTGCCCGCTCGAGGTCTACGCTAACTTAACGCGAAGCTACGTCGCTACACGTGACTGCGGCCCATCCCACATCTCGAGATAGAGTCTTGGCTTACCTAATCAGCGGAGCACCTGAATGATTTGCGTTCTAATCGGCCAGCGAACTCTCCCTGTGCCGTGAATATCGATTCTGTCGCCCGCTACCCACCCTCTACTGTCTTTCGCCGTTGTTCTCTCTCTTTCTTTCTGCCCTTGCCTCCCTCACATGCTCCTTCTCTGTTTGTTCACTCGTAATGCAGTTACGTAATCCACGTGACGCCCTAGCACCACGTGGGTGGAGAACACGGAGGAAACGTCCGGCTGTTGGAAAACGTACGACTTAGCCGCCGGTGAAAGAGTACCACGAACGAACAATCTGTGCTTGGTTTTGAGTTACCGCGAGTGCAAGCCATCGGGTCCGCAGAGGGATCCTTACTGGCCTTCGTTAGTCCAGATTTATTTATAACGAAACAGGAAATTCTACCGAGATATGTGTGCCTTTGAGCGCCTCGATATTGTAGATAAGTTATTATTATACATTTTGCACATAGGATAAATAATGATTGCAGTGGACGAAGCGCATTGCAAGATAAAAAGAAATTGCAAGGGAAAATGATAAATGATAAAAAAACTATAAAATTCTATATACTTCTGTAAATAATAGTAATTTTTATGCAAGAAGAAAATTTGAGATAATAATAAAAAGATTAATAACAAAACTGAAAAGAAATTAAGTATGGCGTATTTAAAGCGGTGTCTATAGTGGAATAACTGTATTTAGATCGTGGTTAATATCAGTTCGCGTTGCGGTTATCCAGGAAATAATTGTCAACCGAGATAGAGATAGGCACGTATGGACAAAAAATGTTTATTAAAATTGCATATAACGGTGACGTCGCGTTTCTACTTAGGTGGATACATCGCGATACAAAGTCTCTCGTTGGATCGTGTTTGTGAACTCGATGGAGTATGGCACAAGTCTCTTAACAGCTATCGCGGTACCGCAACGTGATCAGGGATGCGGCAGGTAAAAATCCTCCTGACACGTTTGCGTCCATACGTATGACTCCTTAAGGTTGAGTAGGTAATCATTACAGATACCGAGGAGAGATAACGCATGACACAGGCCGGCCGATGCCAGCCGCGGTCTCATAATTTGTAAAATCCACTATGCAAATTCGCATTATGCAGGCTTATTACTTCACAAGACGAAATGTCACCTCTAGCTACAGTATATATATTACATGTGGAAGGTCGCTACAAAATATCGCTTTATTTCTCTTCTTGATGCCAGAACATTTTCAGTCACGCAAGTCAAATGAACGAGAAATATAAATTTTGCAATTATAAACCAATGCTTTTTACCCTCAATATTTTGTCATTCCCTCCATTACATTTATTCTTGGTTTCATTAGCATACGCGAGCTGATATATAACATGCGACCGCAAAATGCTCGTTTGCATGCAATGATCTTTGCTTTTCCAGGAAGAAACGGCTGATGAGCGAGAACCAGATAAACTTATAACGCAATCAAATATAGCATTGATTGATAATTTGTAGATATATTATTGACGGTATCATTTGCACTTGGTACCAATCGGACATACTTTTTGTGAAAAAACTCAGGAGAGACGATTTACGTCAACCTTTATTAAAGGCATTGAAATTTATTTTGATCGATGTAATGTTGCTTACATTGCGACATATACATTTTTCATTATTTTTGTAACAATCTCATAATTCCACGAAGATAAATGGCAGTGTTTGTGAATTTGCGTAATGTCCCATTCGTAATGTGTTTTCGTGCGTATTTGCTTCTCGTCGGGGAAGATATACGCATGTTTCTTTTATCCTCCAAGAATCGATTTCGCGCGAACAATTTCTTCGTCGCCTTCCATCTCGTCTCTCCTCTGTGTTGACGCTCTTAAATTTTCGTTTCTTTAAAGCATGCCACCCGAGCGTCACATACTCCGGGGGTATAAACGCAAAAGGTATTCCCCTTTCACCATAAAACGGGCTACACGTACGGAAACTGTGCACGATCGCTATTTACACCACTTAGCCATGCCGTTACGCTAACGCTGCGAAAGCCAAAAAGGTCAATCGTCTCGTTGCTACCAGCCGACAATAGACACTAGTCATCGTTTTAAATGATATTACATTACAAGCCTTTAAGGCTCGGTATTCAATACTAATGAGCTCTGCGAAGAAATTAGCCTTTGATATTCCGATACGACTGAAGCAACGTTGTAGTATTTCATTAATAATTGGAGACACGATTAGGGCCTTAAAAAGTAACATTAATAGGAAGGAAAATGTCTATGATGTAATCTATTTTTCTACAGATATTAATAACACAATGGTAATATGCTAAGACAACACAATCTCCATTAGTTACTTGCACTTTTGAAGAAGACGAAAAATAAATTTAATGGAGTGTCAGCCAAGAAATATGATCCCAATGTAACACGACGTTACGCGTCATTAACATTGCCTTCCATGTTTCGGCTTCGCTACTTTAATCTGTTCGCGATCTCGCCTTTCAAACGCGAGTGACCGTGTGCGTAGTGCGCGTCGAGGGCACGAAATTGAAACGTCAGCCAGTTTTCCAGAAGCGGCCGCCTCTTCATTATGTCGACGCGAGACCTTATCGAGCGTTCGACCCGCGCAGCGTTCTCTCTTTCTCGCTAAGCGCGAAGGCCGCACCTCGGTCGACATGCTGATAAATGGTTTGGGACATGCGATTCCTCGTGATCCCTTTGAAAAGCTACGGACGATAGATCTTGCCCGCTTTAGGAACGAGGGCTGTATCTTAACCGCGTCTCTCTCTCCTTGTACAGAGCGCAGCAACGACGCCGGCGCGGTATCGGTATGTCCTCTCACTCCGCGGAGGAGGGAACGAAAGGGGGATCGGCGGGGGCGGCGGCAGGGGAAAGCGGTTCGGTGCACAGGTGGTTAAGGCTGCCAAGGTGGATGTATAAAGGAGGACTGGGATCGCGTGAGTCCGAGGCCCGAGTGCTCGTACACATGTAGACATCAGATACCACGCGTGGCACCGGTCACGACAAGACTCAGAATCTTCGACGCCGACTGCGAGAAGTCAAACTGGAAAAATCATCGGCGACGACCGTAAGGTAACGACGTAGCGGCGTCTCTTAATAGCCGCGACGAAGCTATACTTGGTCGTTTAATTCGCATCTCACGTTGGCGCTGCAACGCGATCCTTATGTCGGAATCGAGAAGTCATGCTAATTGTGTATTGTTAAGATGAATGTGTGTTTGTGTTTGTGTACATATATATATGCTGAAATATTCCAGGATCTAACGTTTTCCAACCGAATGATGAATACGCACACCGAAGTGAAAGAACGAGCTGGATGAGAAACTGCAGGTACTATGTTATTTGGAAAGACACGATAATATACTGCGTTTTGATTAGACTCATTACACACATTCTTTGTGCCATTGTTACGCGAGCAGCGCGACGGTCTAATGACCGAAGCAGTTCTAGCGTGAAATATCGTGGGGTTGATCTGAGTATTAATTATTAGGACAGAGAGACAAACACAAACACCGATACTAATTTGGTGTACGATTAAGTATATTTAGTATAAAATAAAAAAAATTAATATTATGATCATGTAACTTATCAATTTATTTAATTTATCACGTAAAAAAAGCACACACTACTAAACAATCTTAATGGCAGAATATTCTCATAATAAAGGAATGGTCATAATAAAACCCGGCCTGATACCCGGCGAACGGGGACCGGTCTCGAGGAACGAGCGACGATACTCTTTTGCAGCAAGATGAGGGATATTTTATAGAAGGGCAGTCCTCCTGAGGGCGAGTGCCCGATATCTCATTCTGACCACGCGATAGAACGCAGAAGGTTAATTTACGGATGGGCCCTACGGGATCGAACACCGAATGCAAATACAAGTGTGGCGAAACCGCAGGGGTCCTTACACTCTTGGAGACAAGTCCGGCGAGGATACAAATGAATCGCCCACCGAAAATTCGCGAGCCTTTCGGTCGGACCCTGCGCCGCGGAGAATACTCTTAAGAGCGACTTATTCGCTCCGGCTTCTCCCGTGATAATACCTGCTGAGAAATCGTTCTATTATTCATTATGATCGTCATTACAATGTGCATACGGCGCGTAAAGACAAACGCCAGGCCGATTGATGGCATTCGCTGTAAGCTTGTGTCACTTGGATAATATTGCTAAATGGCACTAAAAAAAGAAAAACATAAAATAATTCTCTTGATATTTCTAATGTTCTGACTGTTCAGTTTCGTTATGACAATTGTTATAAAATGGTATCTTTTTTTTGTGCGAGCAATAAGCCTTTAACAGTTTTTCCTTTTACTGACATAGCGTTTTGACATGGAGAAACCATTTATTTATTACTAGTGTAATAAAATTAAGATACATTGAGAGTAGTAATAATCTGTTATTAACAAATGCAACTGTGCTGCCGAACTGTTGGAAAAATTGATATTAGATATTGTGTAGATTATGAATAGATCTCAAATAAAAGATGTATAATATAGTCTGTGGATCGACAATCAATTATTATCAAGTCTCGAGAGATGCTTAATGCAAACTTACTTCCGCGTCATCATTTCGACGTCCATCAAGTCGCGGCGGAACACGCTTCTCCGCCTCTTCATCATAAAAATAAAGACATTCCCATTACCTTTAAAAACCCATAAAATCTCAATCCTCTCGATTCTGATTTCTGGCATAAAAAAAAGATCTCGTGTTCGCGCTGGCTATCCACTCATAGACTCAAGACCACTCGCGGACATGGATACTCACGAGTTCGATGAGTCTTCTCGGAAGAGCACTAATTTCTGACGATGACTGCCGCCGGAGTGTTCTTCACCCATTTGGACATCCTGCTGGGCTGGCCCCGTAACTTCTCCCGCTGTAACCATAACTTGAACATTAGGAATTCGAAGGGGTGGGCGGGATAGTTCAATAACCCGGCAAGGAACGTGGACATATTTCAATCCGTTCTGGCATGCCGTCTCGATAAGCGACGTGCATCAGTCAGCCGCAAGGTGTCCATTCAAATGATGCTCGTGCCTGGCTACAGGTGACTTCTACAAAATGGGCTTTAATGGGTCTTCCTCGAAACATGTGCACCGTAAACTTTTTGATCGTGTTGCAAAACGATGGATCCAAATTAATATTCACGCAGGAGTTGATTACATCAAATACTTGATCTTTTTAGTGTTACTTTTTTAAAAATTGAGATGTAAAATTTTGAGAAAGAGAGAGAGAGAGAGAACAGGATAATTAAATTTTTTTCTTTACTTTGCCACTACTATTTAATTATATTACTATCAGTAAAATATCTTTTGCTTCCTTATCAATGAATATATCTCTTGTTTTTGAAGTTATCTGAACATTGTTAGATAAGTTTCTGCAATTTAACTATAATTTCGCCATAATGCAATTCTAATTTCGAACAACCGGGTGATTATTCTCAGGATTCTAGATAACCGAGATTTGACCAATTATTCTGGGTATTCCAGAAATTTTTACAGCGCTATCGAAATCTCAATCACACGTCGCTGCTACAGAATGATACATAATCTGAGAAAAACAGTCGTTTCTTTGCTGATTATACATCAATCTGACAATGAGAAAGATGATCGCCTGCGCTGATTGCGCATCCACTGTAAGATAAATTGCCGAAAAAAGTAAAGAAAACAAGAAGTAGAACCTATTTTCGAAAGATGTTATAGAACGAACATTTTTTTCATAATTACATAATAAAAATTGGAAACGAAATATTATATAATTTAATAATAAAATTTAAATACACATAACATGTCTATTTAAAATATATTATTACAAATCTAAAAAGACAGTCAATGTGACATATACGTAACAAAGTAAATAGTAAAAAAAAAATTGGAAAGCTTGTTAATTATTTATCAGATTTGAAACATCTTTGAGATTATTAGACCTGATGCGTTGAAAAGAGCGTTGATTGGTTTTACCGATGCCGAGGACAAGATGATTCGACAAGGAACATCGATCGCGCTATGCGGTACGTTAAATATGATTGGAGAGATCAAAATTTACTTTGCCCTTAGGGCACAAGTTAAACTCAATCAAGCATCGAGGCCAAAACGAACGACATCTATCATACGGCAATGAATTGTAATGGATTTGACGACGATGGGGGGCCTGCAGAGGGGCTCCTCTAAGAGACAGCCATCCGTCATCGCGCCGCCGTCTTCGCTCGAAACTTCGTGAGAGGTAAAAAAGGTATTGGGAGGATCAAGTGAAATGCTCGGTTTAAATGTAAGTCCGTTAATGCTCTTCTTGATGTTGAAAGATAACATGACATGAACGATGAAAAATATAAATCAACTTGCTCGTCTAAAATTTAATAAAAATTCTAATCGAAATTTTTTGATATAAGTATTAAGATAAAATAGTTTAATTTTACAAATTTTTTTAATAATAAATAAATTATATAAAGCAACTTATATATAGAAACAGTGTAAACTAAAAAATTAATGAATGTATAATTCAAATTTGGAGTGTTCGAAGTCGCTAGGTCATGGCGAGTGGATGATTAACTCGTTCCTGTCGTTATTCCTGAAGCGTTCGTGCCGTAAATTAATTATGAACGTAAACGTCGCCGGAGAAAATAAGCACCGCCGCGATAATATATTTCACCATCAGCTGTCGCGAACGACGAGCTCGGAGTTACGCATCGCTTAATTGCGCAGTATTTGCGACAAGCTGGCGTTAAAGTCTTCGACATAATAGCGACTAATTTGCATATTACAAATCGCGAACCGCATATTAACGTTGCTTTCACCCTCAGCCTCGAGACCTCGGTAGCCAAGATTTCCCAAATCTTGTCGTACTTTTCTCGCAATCAATTACGAATTCCAGAAAAGTACAGCAACAACCGTTACACTCTATTTCACTAGGCAATCCAAGGGAATCCGACGTTACTTACAGCGCGGTGGAATGTACACGATCGACATATCTATTACCATACGTAAGGTATTTGCAACGCAAAGCAACATGCCGTACGAACTTCTCGCACAACGCCGACTCGTTCTAAAATAGATACAGAAGACGGCGCTTGGAATCGATTATGCTCACACTCATGGTGCTTCCCTGGCATTCTCCTCAGTATCTCGCTCGTTCCAGAGATCTCTCCCACAAGCAGTACGAAAAGAAGCGCACCGGATGGGGAGGAGGAGATATAACGTAACATCGCGCAAAGATCGACTTCCCTCACCTCGATCGTCTCGATGAAAGAAACGGCAAAATCGATTCCGCGCTCGGTTTACTTTAATGGTGCTCGCATTGGCAAGTACGATTTCTCTAACTAGTATCACGCACAGGTCGTGCAAAACTAACCTTCCACCGCAAGTTCCATCCGAAGGGTATCCTACCGCAATTTGCATAGTCCCTCTTACGGAGCCCCGAGAACGTATTAACGGTAATAGCGCAGAAATCTTCGGTGCAGGCCGCTCGGAACATTTGGTATGTACATATGCCAACTTACGGTTCTGTACTGATCAAATCACAATTATTAGGAATTTCTCGTTTGCAGTTGCGAATTATTTGCTAGTATATTGCTTATATTTATTTAATCAGTGATGGCAGTTCGCGATAGTAGAAGTTTAAATTATATGCGTTAATTCAATTATTTTAATAAATTATACCCCGAAAACTGGGAACGAGTTTAATGCGAAAAGAACATCACAAGTAACTCTAAATATAATATAATAAAACAAAATATAATATATAATTGTTCTAAACCTAAAACCACGTATCCACATCGTATGGAAGCCACCTGATGTCTGGAACTTACGAGCGAAACCATTTATGGCAAGTGGGATGGATTCTACCAAGTTCGATGTCTTTGACGTAAATGCGACGAGCATCCAGGAAATCCTCGTCGACGAAGTTAAGCCTGTGTCAGATCCGTGGCTGCACACCGCGCGGCATCTCGCGCACGAGTGGCGATCTTGAAGAGTGGGCGAACGGTGCATTCGAGAGGTTCCGCGCGTTATCTGAAATATTGCGGCCATATCTTGCTTAGAGTTGCGGCACGGTGATACGTATAGCATCGCGAGTGACCCTTATCGGGCATGAGCGCGACCTTTCGAGCCAGCGTGCGCTGAAAGAACCGACGTAATAACTCGCGGCGATAATCGTTGTCGGGGAAATAAGGAGGAGGGAGAGGTGCCCGCGCGAAAGAGCGCGCCGATACAATAAATAAGACTTTAACGCGGCAGCGGATCCGTGATCCGAGGGATCTGCAAGGCTTTAATGTTGACCGAGGACATCCTGGGAGGTAATAGGCCAGATTTTATGTGTGGGTCGTGTGACGTGAACCGTTACCATTCCTCTCTTCTCCGTTCTGCTCTGCCCAAAGATCCCTTTCGCATATTACCCTCATCGGAAGGTCTAAGATAGCGAAGTGCTGAGCTTGAACTTCGTTTCTAGACTTTGCCAAGCTGTGCTTTGTCTTCGTCATTCCGCTAATAATTTTACGATACTCACGGTTCGTGACGTTCTCAATGTTTGTACTCTTCACATAAACTGAGATAATATTTTCTAGACCGAAAGAAAAAAACTTTACATTGGTACTGTAAGACGTTCATATGTTGAATAGCATACTGTAATTCTTGATTGGACAGTTTATATGACACTGATCCGGAAAGCACGAATAACAAGTATGAGATAGCATCGGTGTGATTCAGTAGTGAAATATTCGAGTAAGGCGTCATCAACCTGGCGGGTCTGTGACACGCTCGGCGCGAAGGGGCCGCGTTCAAGCGTCTCGTCGTATTATGCAAAACGGTGTAGGACTGCCGGCTGCAGCGCCTACATGCGCTGATCGTTCGATATATCGGACCGGAGGACCACCACGAGGCTGATCGAGAGCGCAACGCGGATATACCAGCATCGATGTCTCTCAGCCCTCCGCGAGACAATCCGCATAGTTTTATCCTAATGCAAGATCGAGAAGACTTAATGATCCAACTTTAATCTTGGTTCACAATCACTGCAAGTGTGTAAATCACATTCAATGGTCATCCTCGATGTCGCAACATCAGTTTTTAAGTAGCTTTCATTTAATATTTAATATTTATTTTATACACTTAATGTACTACCGTGTACATTTGCTTGTTTTTATCACAACTCTTTCAAGTTTATTGGATGGATCGCAAAACTTTACCCTAACAATTTTTTTTTATGACTGTTTTTCATTCTAATGTGCGATCTTAGTACCTAAACATAGTGCATACCAAGTTTCCGAATTTGACTGTTGGTTACCAAGTATTTAAAGTTTTCTATTCGGGATATCGTTAAATTGCTTCAGATCAGCCAATTCATACCATCGTTAGAAATCGTCGAGGGAGCTGTGTTGCAACATGTTTGCACGTGAAGATACTAGTGTCACTCTTGCTGTTACGATCTCACAATCATGGCAATGATTGTGACGAGTCTCTACGAAGAGACCCTTTGGATACACCTGATATGGTAAGTTAGATTTGGATGAAACTTTACGTTATTATTCAGGTGTTGGGCTCTCATATTTGCATGAGAAACTGGAACAAAAAAATTGAAATAAAATTTTGCGACCTTTCTTCGAGATGCAATTTTAAAGGTTCGTGAATGATTGAAAGGATCATGAATCGGTTGATCTTAACGTCGCGTTATATTTGCGACAGGTAATTAAAGAGCACACAGAACGTGTCAAACGGTGTGATACATAGGCTGTTGCGTCATTATCGTTCAATCCCATAATGTGCCTATCAATGCGTACGATCAATAGATTCCTCGCTCGATTCTCGATCCTCGGCCGTTCCGCGATCTGTCGAACGTCCCCGATTGCACCACCAAAGCAAAGGCGAAAGCAGACATCGCCACCTTCCTTTCATTTGCTGTTGAGCATGATCTAAAGATATGTTCGATATATCAGATAATTATCTGTCTGTCCATCTCTGTACCAATCAGCCAACGTAGCAAACCACAGGACAGATGAAACAAAAATAAAAAAACTGCGAAGATGCTGCTCGGCGAATATTGAGACCTTGTGTTTATTTAATTTTAGTTCCTCTTTTTTCATATCAACAACCTTGAATTTGGCATTTAAAAATCTTAAATGTTTAGAATATTTTTGTTAAAAAGTTAAGTGTAAAAAATGATTTTGTCAAAATATTTTTGTTAAAAATTTAAATTGTAAAGACTTATACAAATTTCTGAGAAATCTGTAGAAGAAAATAGTAAGTAGTAAGAAAACTTTAAATCGTTTCTGGAGTGAAATAGCTATGATATTTTGTAAATTATGTTTTCGCGAAAAAAGAAATAAAATTGTATTTGGCTCAATCGTATGTCGTGTATGACGTGTCTCGCGTGGGTGCATAGAATCGTTGAAGACGTACACGATATGGGACGAGTCGACTAAGCCGTCATTCATCTCATAATATTAACTTCCTTCAACTCGCTTGTGCGCGAATCTGATATAATCAGGATTGAAATGTCGGATTCTTTATCCATGTAAAATTATCTTCTATCTTAGGAGAATTGTAATTTGTGAAGATTAAAATTATTAAACAAAATACGTCACACACTTCTTATGGAAAGTGATTTTTAGTTGAATTGGCTGAAATTGTGAGAAAATGTTCGTTATAGCATGCTGATAAAAAGTCCCCATAGGTAGGACCCACAGTTTCCGAGTTATGGGATCTAGAAGTCCCAGATTTCCAGGAACACTGACACTACGGGAGATACTGGAAACTATTAATTTTATGAGGAATGGTAATGTGGCTTGCATCTATGGGTGAAGGAGTCACTCACTCATCCACTCACTTATGCCACTCACTCATTCCACTCACTCATTCCACGCACTAATTCCACCCACTCATCCCACTCACTCATTCCACTCACTCATTCGATTCACTCATTCCATCTACTCATTTACTCACTCATTCCCTCACTCATTCCCTTACTCATTTCCTCACTCATTTCACTCACTCATTTTACTCACTCATTCCTTCACTCATTTCACTCACTCATTCCACTCACTCATTCACTCACTCATTTTACTCACTCATTCCACTCACTCATTGATTTTCTACAATTTTGTTCAATTCGACTAAAAGTCATTTTTCATTAAAAATGTGCGGGGTTCTTTTAATTTTCATAGACCCGTCTGGCAAATTAATTTAGGCTCAAAAAATTAAAATTGATATCCATTTTAAGACGATTTATCGCATTTCAATGTCCGACAAATCTAGTCGACGACACGCAAATAATTTGCCAGACGGGTCGATGAAAATTGAAATTTGTTTATTAATATTCGCTGACAATAGAAAGATTTGAAATTTGAAAAGAATTAAAATTATTGTGTGCAAACAAAATGTATTCCGTTTAATTTGTAATTTTTGACAATTACTCATGAGTTATTTATTTAAAATTGTGTTTATTTCCTTTGAATTATATATAAGCAGAAAAGAATAGCGGAATAAATTTTTCTGTGTGCAAAAAAGTGCTTTAAGAAGGATACGGTATTTTCTACGCAGCAATCTAAGCGCAGCGCAGTACCCAGTGCATCCTCTCGTGCACTCGGCTATAACGTCGTATCTATTAACCCGAGATAAATTCCGCCTCATGTCGACCCGCGTGCAGTGCGCGGAAGTGGTGTTCATACGCAACCCGCGCGAATATATCTCCGGCGAACGGGAAAACGTAGGGCGATTCGCTATCCATCCCGAGTACTCCGGTAGCACCGGAGTTCCGTAACTCCCACAATACCGTATAAGCGATATCCCCTTCTCGGCTTCCGCGACGCGCCCGCGTGGTCCCGTGTAAGAGGATAAATTTTCTAAGTGAGCGGTGTGCTGCATCACCATATAGGAGAATAATGTGACATTTTTTCCCATGCCCGCGCCGCCCGCCTAAGGAGGAAGAACGTAACTGCTCCCGTGTTGAACAGATATTCCGTACATGGTTCCCGTACCGCTCTCGCGTATAGCAGACCGGTGTGCCTCCCCTGGCACTCCGTGCGCGCGGCGAATGCGCATGACTCGTAACTTATCTAATGTTCCGTTTACGCCAGGCTACTTCCCCTTACTATCACTTCGGATTTGTCGATGTGACAATAGAGCGTCGGACTGTAGCGGTAGGAGAGTGATGTGATTACCGCGCCGTGAACTCAGGACGACGTGAGTAAGTAATGTACAGAGTAATTTAGCGCGATTTTTCTAATGTAGATATAATATGTATTATATCGCATCCAACTCAATTAATGTTTTTGCATAACGCGATACATACGTGTACATATTTCGTTATTGATTAATAATTTTTGATTCTTCTAAAAAATAAACAACGTATGCAATTAAAATGGATGCAGCATTTATCAAATATATCCTATTAACGCGGTAACGTACACTTTTATTTCGGGAACATTCATTAAATTATAAGTTACACGCGAATAAAATCTCATATTTCTTCGGTTCGTTTCACCTTCGTGAGCAAAAAGCTTGCAGTGGGCGTT
Source organism: Crematogaster levior (assembly GCA_901521435.1). Lineage (NCBI taxonomy): Eukaryota > Metazoa > Arthropoda > Insecta > Hymenoptera > Formicidae > Crematogaster > Crematogaster levior. The sequence goes on along the minus strand of CABEGB010000069.1, from coordinate 240,971 downwards.
GGGCCGCGCCATTAACTGCAATTTTGCTGATGCAGCCCTTCTTCCGGATCGTTAGCGGGCCCACTTTGGCTGACTTATGTAAACTCCGTGGATGATGCAGAAGTGATTTAACGAGGGGTCCGAGGCTGAAGCTGAGAGGACAAGAATACAAATTTATAATCGCAAGGAATCAGCAAAAATCTCAATGTAACATCAGAATGCAAGAAGAAAAAATAAGTCTTTATCAATTCAGTGTCTTCGTGCTTGCAAGATTTATTAAAAAAAAAATCCGTGTTATTTTACATTGCAAATTTATAGTGAAAGTTGATATTTTTCGATAAAAAATATTTCTTAAATGTAAATATATCTCTTACAAAATTTGTTCCTTTCTTTCATAGATGCATAATAAAAACTTATGTACACTCGAGAAAGTAATTAAAGATTAATTTCGACAAGTGATCATATTGATTGTTCTCTACAATAAGTTCAATACAAGTAACACTATTAGCCCACAAACGGTCGTGCACGGCGGATCATTAATCACTCTCGACGCGGAGGAGGACCCAGTGATAACCCCGGCAGTGACGCGGCTGTACTCTTAACGGCAGAAACGAAAGCGAAGCCGTGAAGTAAGTACGTGCCGATCGTGAGGAAGATATAAAGAAGTCGGTCGAAAGCGACGTTAAAGGAAGGGGGAAGTCGAGTGTACCGCGTACGCGCATACATACATACGCAGCTGTGAGTTAATATCCGGAGGAGGAGGAGGAGGAGGAGGAGATTGATGAGGTGGTTGTGGTACCGAGCGTGAGGAAGGTCAAGAAGAAGACTCGCACTTGTTCCTCTCGCTACGCTTCTCTCGATTCGACCAACATTGTGAGAATACGAACGAAGGACGGCGGCGAATGATCGATCTGGAACAAGTGTCTTGCTCCTTTTACGGTGATGATACACAGGTAATAAATAAGGCGATATATTTATATCATGATGTTACATTGTCGGCCAGTTTTCTTTTTTTTTCTTCGCCGGACGCGGCCGATTATGATAGGGTTAACGAGGAAATTGATGAGACCACTTCGTGGAAGGACCGCGTCCGCACTTGTGCCTCGTGATCCTTGATCCTGTGAGAGCTGAATGCCCGTGCGATCGAAGAATGAAAGACATAGAAGGAATGATTGATCCAACGCTCTTTAATATTTAGCAAGAATAAAACTTTGATCATAGGAATGGATGAGATTGACAATGAATTGCGATTTTTATTTATATCCAACAGTATATAAATCGATGATTCTTACTTAATCTTGAGTAATTATCGTGCAATTTTAAAAGTATCGAAAGGATTGCATTTTTATACAGAAAAAAATAATTATATAATTATTTATAATAAATAATTAAATAAAATAATTAAATAATTATATAATTATTTATAATTATACATATGTATATATATAATTTTTACATGTATTTTTTGTATATGTTTCGTATACTGATTAGATTTCATACAGATTATCCACCAATGAATTCGAATATAAGGAGTCTACCTCCATCGTAGTCAATCCAGGATTTTGCCGCGGACTGTATCCCTAACGATATGCGATTGTCGCCCCATTAGATGCACCTCTCAGGCCCGGTATATGGATATCTTCGCTCCTTTCCTCGTATAGCAGCGGCGAGGCCCTATAGCGCTGTTTATCTCTCGACTATGGCAGCGCGAGCGTTCATATAACGAGATGAACCGACCCTGCTCGCCTCGTGAACAATGGTCGCGGTCTGCGGTCCGATCATAACCGCGAGAGGAGAAGGAGGAGCAAGAAGTGGCTGAGGCGCCGTCGCTGCCGCCTACTACTTCAGCCTCCTTTCGTTGTTATCGCCTCGGTTGTTCTAGTTGCCACTTCTGGACCCACCACCGAAAGATCGGCTTTTGATTTATGCAACTGGACCAGACACGGTGCATCGCCAGGTTTAACCGGCGTACACGTTGTACTTCATGGGTATTATTGGATCAACCTGGCGTGAGATACTGGGTGTTGGCTGCTCGTACGTCATACCGGAAGAGTTGCCATTAATTGGTAGAAAACACGGTGACCTGTTGAAAGTGCAGGCATGCTGCACGATCGTTAGAGATGTATTTGCGCTTGGTTTGCAATAATTTAATCGCCCTTAGCTATATGGCGGATTTCTCAAGTTATGTCTCGAACGTATCTCGATTTAAGTTCGTCCCTGGTATCTTATTGGATCGAACTCGTAAATTCTCGAATATATTTGATATTAGTTGCCTTATGCTTTTAATACGTACACCAATGTATGTGTACGTGTGTATGTGTGTTTTCTCATCTTTTTATTACATCTTCTCCGTGATAAAAACGAATGAGTAAGTGACTGACAATTAGTTAAGCAGGTTGGCCAAGCAGATTGGCGAGTGCTTGCAGGTACTTTTGCAAATGAGATATGTGCGTTCGGAAGCAACTCCCCGCGAGTCTACGATGCTTATCTCCATGCTGCAAATTCCACGCATACCGGACGCTCTCTCGAGCAACCGATGCTACCGATGCTGGATGAAGTTCTCAGCATTAAGAGCGCCATGCTAATTATCTGAGGTGCGAGGTAATTCGACTCGTCGCTACTCATCGATGTATAATAATCCCGAACGTGCGAGGTATGCGCGATAGCGACGACTACCGGCTCTATTACGCGACCACGTATGTAGTTACGTCAGGGATTGCCTCGTTGCCGGTCGCTGATGCTTCGATCCGTCCTGCAATTACCGGACTAGAGCGAAAAGCGTGAGAACCTTCGCTCGCATGAACTCGCGAGCGAACCTGCCTGAATCCCGTTCAAACGAATATCATGAAAATCATCTCGTCCCGAGATGCGAAAAAAGACAGAAAAAAAATGAAGTTTCTACTGAAGGCAATCGGTATCGAGACGGCTGGGCATTCGACTATGACATCGAGTCGTTAAGGGATCTTGCGAGCCATCTTGCTCGCTTGCGCCGATGATTTACCGTGCTGCCGTGTCCGCCTATAAAACGGTCATAATGTTTTATCATCTCGAACGAAGCATGGAAACGACCGGCGGTCCGCGACTGCCGTCGCGCCGCGCGCATAACGAATAGTGAAATCTTACTTTCTTGTTGTGGCGAGCGACTCGCGTCTATTGACTGCACGATCGAGGAATAGAGAGATGGCAATAGCGAGAGATATATAAGCGTGAATCTTTTTATCGCCTCGATAGATTCGAATCGGGTGTGAATTATCGCGAACATGATATTAAAGCAAGGTAAAAAAGGTTTAAATTAAGCAGCTCTTTAAACTTGAATTTCACGAACACGGCCGACGACTCGTGATCCGATGATCTGTGCATCATTGGAGCACAGTTGTTCGATACGGGCGGCAGGTAGTAGCAACGAATGACTATCGATACATCAACACGATCCAGTACGATCCGGCGCACAAGGTCGATGCTTCCAATACCTGCATACAATCCAGTCTCGATCTATCGTGACTGTTCTCGGCACGTTCTGCTCCGTCGAAAATTTCGTTCCGCCTGTCTTTCCTAATGCTAACATTTATTCTCCGACTATCGGGAATACGTGTCGTATCTGCGTCCACCGTTTTACGCAGATTATCTAATGTATGTCTCTGACGTGTCTGCTACTGTCGATTATTCTCATCAACGATTTCGCGATACACCACACATTACCACTTTTTTTTATCTTCGTTAATTAGTAATGATATTTTTTTGAATATTACAACATCCTTAACACTAAAACTACCAGGAGGTCAAAATGATTTGACTTTCCTAACAATCATTTTTAAAACATTTTATTTTCCGAAAGTTTCCTTGATTTTTATTGAAGTATACAGGTGATTGATTGTGTAAATTTGTTTTCTTTTATTTTTGTTTAAGGTCTCTATATAGTATACACTGGGACCTAAATATATCTTCTTGTAATTTTAATATAAGTTTTAATATAAGACCTAAATATATCTTCTAGTAGTTAAAATTAGCGTTTTTATTTAATAGAGTTTGTTTGAATTCAGAGGCGACGGAATCAGCGAATTTCGTGGGTGTGCATCATCGTGCGATTCGACGCGACCTTCGGCGCCCCGAAAATTCCGTTTCACTTGTCTCCGATACCAGACGCATTTATATTTGCTGGCCCGCAGCACGTACGAGAGCGTGCCACGCGGTGTGCACCGGCCGAGCGAGCTGCAACAACTTTCGCCCTTGGGCGACTCGCGTTGCTCTTATTTAAACAACATACCTAACTCGCTCGCCTCTCTTACTCGCGACTCCCCCGCCTCCCACCATGGTACCGGGAGTATCCAGCATCCTTTTGCAGGGACGTATCGTTTTAACAGTGATTGGAGAACGCGCTTTTATCTAAATTATCCGACTATCGCAATCGCGCCAACGTGTGAAAAAGAAACGTCATTAACACATGCGATATCGTTACAACTTGGTACTTTACAACTTGGTAACTTGTAGCATTCTGCGGTCTACAAACAGATCTAGAAGTGAAGACAAAATGTTTGTGGCTTTACCGTTTTGCGGTGCAAATTTCTGGATAATTTATTTGCACGCGTCTTTTAAAGAGAACGATACACATTAATTAAAATTTATAATTATTATACTGTGTTTGTGTTAATAAACAAATACGTTATTCATCTTGAACACATAATAGATATTTCTTCCAAAAGGCGATCCAAAAGAATCAAGTGGCGATTCTAGTTATCTAAGTTAACGGAATACAAGCGGGAAATAAGGAATTTCTTCGTTTATCTTTCGAAACGATGTTCTTCTTATGTACCAGCGACAGCGAGAGAGACGAGCTACGCGGAGTCTGGGCTCCGAAGGGGTCCGGGTACGTCGTTGATATCGCGAGTATCTCGCCTGGAAAGAGCCGTACTCGTGGTTCTTAGCCCGGTCCAGCAGGTACCACCGCGGCCGTGGCACTGATCGCCCGGCGATACCGGCGTAATTTAAAATCATCGGGGCACGAGACAAAACAGGCAGCCGAGAAACAAGTGTGTGCGCGCTCGCGCTTCGGCCCGTAGAATCTTGATTATGCATTCCACGCGGATGACGGGCTGCGGGATCTTTCTCTCTTTCCTCTTCCTCTATCGCCGTTCTTCCCCTTGTCTCTAGCTCGAGTGTCACCCTTGTTGTTCGCGCGGCCGGATAATCGATCGTCAGGTATGTTCTTTAAGCTGTCGCGGTGGAACGACGCGGTCGACGTTAGCACCTGGAGACTGGACGCGCCGGCGGTGGGACGGGCAAAGACGATATTTCCTCGATAAAATATCGCCGGCGAATAGCGAGCCGCTAGCGGCATCGCGCGTGTCCGTGGAGTTTGCGTAGCTTTTAGCAATGCTGTTACCGCGGTTGCTTCCCATTTTTCTTCTCGCCTCTTTGTCCGCCTCTTCTTCTGGGAACTGGTACCGGGGCGATCGCGAGCCGTTCGCTTGATATATCGCGATAGATATTGGCATGCCGGGGAACACAATTGCACGCGCGAGGAGCAACGCGAGGAGGGACGGACGTTGTTCCCCGATTAAGGCTGATTCACGCCTCGCATTAATCATTTTACGTTTTGGACTGATTTAGCAGAGTTGCAGATTGACTGACGAATCGCCTGTCAAGCTTATGAAATTATGTTCGCGCGTATCCACAGAGTTCCTTAAGTTAAAACGCTTCGTTTTTTACACATTTATTTGTGTTGGCATTAATTTTTTTTTAAGTATCATTGCCACGAACCACGAATCGTTTATGTACATATCGTATCGTATTTCGTTTTCTCACCATTCACTTTCTGACAGACGATTTAACAATTGCTATTTGTTTGTGTTCAGGATACAGCGGGTTCGTGAGCAAGATAAAAAAATTGCACATCGGATTAATGGCCATCGCCACCGGTAAAAGTTTCTACTAACTACACTCATTTTTTTCTTATTTGTATCTTGCGTGTAACTACTTGGTATTCCAACTGACAGTGATGTTGCATCAATATTTGAATTTACTGAATTATCCTCATTGTATTTTTAGTAATGAAAAACAAAGCTAATTGTTGACCAAACTGACAAGTTTTATTAAGTTTTCACGTTTTGACCTTTATTCAAGTCCTTGTACAGATTCCTGATGTAGTGTAACAGATTATAGCAGAAACATCATGAGAATGTGCCAACAATTTCAACCAACAGCTCTAAAAAGTAAAAACGAAAATTCAAATTATAAAAAGAATAATAAAAACGCAAAAACTTACATGTCTCGACAGTATGAAAAATCCATCGGTAGTCAGTTTCGTGACGAGAAACGTTCGTACAGAAGAAAGGCACATATAAAACTGATTAGTAAACACAAAGGTAAACAACAAACAAAGAGGAAACAAACCTAGATAGAACTAATAACTCTATCATATATCGCGTTTAAATTTTCCGTGTCCTTCTGTTTTTTATCATGTTGTGTTTTTTTAATAAGGAACATTTCAGCAACCTCTCGCTTTCTAGTTAAACGCTGTGTAGAATTTGCGAGTTCAACAAATTAAAATCGTGGTCGTATGTTGTGCGGTGCTTACTAACAACGGAGTGGTCACTTTCATATTTTTTTTAAATGTTGTGTCTATGTTTCTTAATTCGTGTTTTTAAATGGCGTTTAGTTTGCTCAATGAGAAAGAAGCGGTGTATTTTTTACATTTTTGTAGTTTTCGTTTCTCATTGATAACATCTCTCTCGGGCACACACACCGATAGTTTTTTCACACTTTACACACGCGTACGATCAACGACGATTAACGACCCTACGCTGCTCGTGGACATTTCTCACTATTCTAATTACCTGCCAGCATGTGGTCTAGGATTATTCGTATTAGCATGTGCTGATTGCTGGTCGGCGAGGAAGCATCCTCGAACGAACGGTGTACTGAAAGTCGCTGAAGAGGGAACGAGAATGAGTTGATTTATCGTTTAAGAGCTAGTGCATGTAGAGGTAAATTGCAAGAAAGAGTGGAATAACTCGGCTAGCAAAACGACAATTATAACCTCATGTTAAATGCGTTCTTAAGTATTGTTCAAAGTTATAGTTGTATTAGTTGTAATACAATATATACGTCGCGGAGGATGGATCTTGCTGTTTCTGCTTATTGATAATAATACGAGAGACGTATTAAAAATGATAATAATTTGCGTTACGAAATTATTTTATTATCGGTGCCATTAAATGTTATTTATGATGAAATTGATAAATGTGACCTGATAATAGCGTTTTATAATCTACATGGATCAATAAATTTGTGTTGCCATGTGTATTATAGGATTTATTCAATCTATTATACAATGCACAACTAAAGAGGTACATAACAGTATTACAACGATGCAAGAGCCGAATAGTGCAGATTTGTAAAGAAGTCCTTGCAAAAGAAGGACAGAGAGAAATACGTGACGCGCAAAGAGCCGAGCTACCGCTATAACGACGCACCTGCAGCCTCAACGAGCCTGTGTTCGAGCGTAGCTCGTTCGCTTCTTCTCTTCCTTCCCTACGAAACGAAGCGATTCCGTGGTGAAGATAAAGAGGGGGCGTAGCCGATCCGCGATCTCTCCCTGAATCCGGCAGTGGTTAGCCGGTGCATTAGTCTCGCGTGTGTCTCGATGCCTAGGATACAGTTCATGCCAGCCGCGTATAATCTAGCGGTTAGCGCGGGCGCAGTGCATAAATCGCGCCAACGGCCGAGCGCGATCCGCAGGAAGAAGCGAACAGCGTTCCCGTGGCGATCAAGCATTGGAATTTTAACTTGCCCGATATGCTTCGCGCGACTAATAAATCTCGCTCGACGCTCTCATCGGCAACTTTTTTTTTCTTTTTTGGTTACGTCAATTACAATAATCATTACAATTGCAATTCTATGTCTTATGCAAGTTATCATTGTTTGTGAGAAACTTTGATAAAATAAATTTATATCCTTTTGATCTCTGTATATCAAATCTGTTACGCATATTTAGGATGTTATCGCCTCGAGTTCATCGTTTAGATTTAGTTGCACGCATCGAGAGTGCAAAGATAAACGCGACCCCGAGAGGCGCCCCCGTGTAATCTATGTATCTTTAAGCGCTTATGACATCGTAAGTAATCATACAACCAGTCGGTCATAATTGCGGTAATAAACATTACGATTGTACACATAATATCTATCTTTAGCTCCGGTCATGGCGATACGGTGCAGTATTAGAGTACTCTGCGTATAAATAATGACCACTATTAAACGATCTGGTTGGAACGCAAAGACTAATGCGTCTTCGGCATTATGTTCGCACCGCTCGCTCTTTGAGCCGCTAAAAGAGCTCGCGAGCTATTTGTCTGCTATGCGTTTTGTGTCTTGAAGGGTCTGGCGTGCACATTGGCGCAAATTCGGCCTCAAGGCCGCACGCGAGATATTACTCGCGTCTCGTGAACATCGAACTTTCTATGTCCTCTCACTTTTATATAATTTAATGAATATGTATAACGATACATATTCATACACGATATTATTTAATTAACGTATCGACGATACTTGTCTGTCGAAAATTTCAATATTTACTTACATGAGATTGCGATTTTAAATATACTTTTATGTTATTTTTTATAAATACGCGAATGAATAATGTCAGGGTGAATAATTTCAGAAACAAAATGGCTCGTTGCTTTTAACTTACGCCATTTTCGACGGTCCTAAAACGTTTGGATGAAAGCGCGCATTCCGCCGCGGACTTACGAGGTCCCAGAGGTTGCGTCGCCGCCTCGGGGCCCATGCTCGAGAGGTACGCACGATCAAAGGGCCCATCGCCGAATCGGCGGAACTTGACGATCGGCGCGGGCCACATGCCCCGAGGCGAATAAGAAAATATCGATATTTCGCTAAATAATAAACGGCCATTACCCCGACGAATTCTACGTATGTGAATCTTAATGACAGCGCACTTACATTGTAGAGCCCAACATTAAATTCTTTGCGCTTTGATAGATATAATGTAATCGCGGTGAATGGACGCGCGTTTGCTCGTACATACGGGACCGTCATTTTTTCCTTTATTACAGGCGTCATGCCCGCTTAATGCATTCGAAAGCCACGCGAATTCACGCCAGGATTAATACCGTCCACTTGGTGTTCCGAGCACGCGGATCGGTCCCTTTGGGGCGCGTTGAGAGCCCCAAAGGCCTTCGGAAGGAGTTCGCAGGAAAAAGGAGGGTGGGCACGGTGCGGAATAAGAAGAAAACGAACGGAGCGCAAGAGCGTAGTTTCTCTATTGAGGCCCCGCATGACAGATAAGCTTAACCTCCGGCCCATTAACATTATTAACATCTGAACACAACGGACGGAGCTCGAGAAACGGACCGTATGCTCGGCACGTCCGGCCCACGCGTGCGCCTCAAGTACTCGCGAACTCCGACGCGCTTGTATCGCGCTGTGAGGCCCCACGAGAGGGGCATTAAGGTCTCTCTCCGCGGCCGCGCGCGACCGAGTCGGCTGGATAATTAGGGGTACGGCATCGAGAGGGCCTAGCGGGGGCCATTTCTGGTTATTAATTCACCCCATGGTTGATCCCGACGGGCCCATGGAGCCCATTGTCGGGAACGACGGTACCCGCGATTTGGCTCTCGCTTGAAAATATGATTATGAATATCTTGATGCTATAATGATATGCATTCTTCAATGAATTGAGTTTTCTTTTTTTTTAATATAAAGCATGAAGATATATTTGATAAACTCGCTTTAGATTGCAACATGTGACTACTTTATGAGTGGATTAAGAAAATTGGCAATTATAGTACCATACAATAAAATCTTATTAACAAATTTTACATATTTATTGGCATAATATTACATTATTTAAAATTACATTTTTTTGCTACTTAAGAATAAATAATAGTTATTTCGTAATAATAATCGAGCGGCGGCGTTTATTGCGCAAGAAGGTGTAGAGAACGAAGCGAGAATGATCGTTGCCCGAAGCGGGGTCAGTTCTTTTGCGAGGCGTGTCAACCTGCCAAATATTATGGAAATTTATTCCTGCGAGCTCCGCCGCGGTAATGGATTCCAGCGTGCGAGAAAGACGCACATGAATTCGTCTTGTGCACGAAGTCCAAAAGTGAAAAAGTAATTCTCACTTTCATCCTCGTTAGCAATTCTCTAAAATATATCTGCTCTTCACGAGTCTGTAATTAAAATTTATGAAAAATAGGATTTGCTCCCCTTTGTACAATGTAATCTACTTATATTGAATGCGAATATACGTAAGAAAAGTATTCATTAAATGAATTGATACTTATATTAATACATTTTATAATATATTATTAAAGCAGATTAGTATTACGATTTAACACAGGCAAATGTCTATTGTTGTGTCGATTTAATAACACTACGGAAAGAAAAATCGATGAAAGACGTCAGGAAGAAGTCCGTGTTAAGCGTTAGCCCGAGGTGAGTGTGCGCGAGTAAGGGTGCAGAAAATTAAATCCAAGGATTTTTGTTAGCCTGCCCCCTCCGTTTCCAAGGCGAGAGATGTCGGGGTGAGCACGACGGGTCTCACGGATCCTCGTCGAATCTACCTTCCGCGACTTCTCTCTCGTACTCACCCTCGCTGTAGACCCCTTTCTTTCTTTCTTTCTCTCTCTTTCTTTCTTGTTCTCGTCCGAGCATGACAGTGTCACGTCCCCCGGAGCAAAAATCCTTATAAAACGAGACACGCCGCGGCGAGGTGCGAGGAGATGAGGAGGAGCAGTCGTGAGAAGCGGCTAAGTGGATAAGGTGCTAAGTGTGGCCCGGAGGTACGACGGTTCGACGCGATGTAACCTGCGAGACGGGCACACCGCGCGCGGAACCGTCGTACCGGACCCCAATTACCGGTCCCGCTCGGGGAAAGCGAGTACGGTCGCGCGCGCGCACATTTTTTCGAATACATCGGGCCCGAATCTACGTCACGTCCACGTGCATCTGCTGTTCGAGCGATGCCGCTTGTTGGGGATGACACAATTCTGATTGAAAATGATGATTTTTTTACGATTAAAAATTTTCATATGACTCGAGCGCATCTCTTTGCTTCCATCAATTTCTCTTACGAATGTTTGTACATTGCTCCGTCATTACTGCGCGGTTGCAAGTTGTATTACGTGCAATCTCTTTAAACGCTGTGGATAACAGCGTGCGGCGTATGAAAAGAGGCGTGCCTGAGCCCATTGTAACCCTTGCGTCACCTGTGGGATGTAGAAAATTGTCAGGCAATCTTGAAGAAGGTTGTATAACTTTCATGTAAGCAGGTGCTACCGATAATATACAAAATAAGTAAGAGAAAATAACATACAGAAGATTTGTTTTAAATAAAAATTTTGTATAAAGCAGCTCAAATATTTTTACGAGCATTAATTAGATTAAAAATCTTTATTAGATTAAATATATATATAAATATGATATTGTACAATATATATATAAATCTCGGAAAGGATGTACTTATGTATATTGGAGAAAATTTAGCGGAATAATTTCTTTCAAATTTTATAACTGTCGAATTATTTCTCATCGATCGGCGAAGGCGATATCGAGTCGCGTGACCAATCGATAATCGCTTGCACGTGTATTAACTCATGCGTCATTGGTATTATCGTTAGGAGGAATCCACAAGTTCACTCAGCTGTTCTCTGCTGAAATCTTATAAAAAGCTTTCATGAACGATACCGAAAATAATGATTATGTAATTTATATATATATATATGAAAGTGTATGAGAAATAAAATAGCCAAAGAAAAAATTAAATTGATAGTTAAATATTATTAACGTTCATGTATTTATTTATTTATTTATTTATTTTGAATAAATCCTAGTCATGGTTTTATATTGCTTAAAATGACATGTTTAGTCTAGCTCGATCAAGTAACCTAAAGGCCTTTGTAACTCTTGTCAAATATAAATATTATTAAGTGAAGATTTTGCATAACTATAGATTTTTCTCGCATGCATATACACACGTGTGTGAGAAATAAAATAGCCAAAGAAAAAATTAAATTGATAGTTGAATATTATTATACGTGTGTGCGAAAAAATGTTTAGTTATGCAAAATCTTCTCTCACATAATAATATTCAACTATCGATTTAATTTTTTTCTTTAGCTTAATTTTATTTCTCATACATTTTTTTCTAAAGATTTTTATTTCAAATCTGTCCTCGTAAATCTACAGTATGGTCGAAAGAGCAAAACAGTTTCTGTTCCCGAGAATTTCACGAGCGCTTTCTCTTCTTCCCGCTCTGCCTCTCCTCTCGAACTCCGATTTGCACTTTTGATCGATTTTCTCGATATCAGTCAGGTGCGCTGTGGAGAAAGGTGCACATGCAGCGACGAACATTCGGTAGCGGAAGGAATTACGAGGCAGCCGTTCGGCTGAAACAATGCGAAACTACCGTGGCAATCGAGCCCTGGTCCCATTCTTACTCAGCGAGCGCCGCGGTTTTACATTTTCCTCGTTGTGTAATGAACCTAACGTATGTAACGTATGTACGCTTACGGCTGTGCACTTTGCATATATGAAAGTGAGGCACGTCTCTCCCCGCCAGTGCGAAATCCGCGGCTCCATTGCACGCTTATACGCGTCCGCGCGCTCATTATGATTCATTATTAGGTCCTTTTGTGAGCAGTCCGGTTCTCCGTTTCCACTTTACCCTTTTTTTCGTCCTCGCCGCCGCTGCCGTTGCCGCCACCGCCGCCGCCGCCGTCGTCGTCATCGTCGTCGTCGTCGTCGTCTCCGTCACCGTCGCGGGCGGCTTCAGCTCTTCTCCTTCCAGATCTCTATCACCCTCTTGCTCTTCATCCTGCGCGACTAGTAGGTGCGGCAGACACCTGTAGAGCGAGTGCCTCAGCGACGAATGAAAAAGGAAAAGAGAAGAATGGGAAGAGAGAAGAAAGAATTAAAGAATCAAAAGGACCAAATAAAGTCTCTCTCTTAAAACGCGCCCGAGAGAGAAGACGAGAGGAAGACGGAGGAGAGGAGGCAGGAGGTTGAAACCGTCGAGAGGGCGTAGTAAGGTGTGAGCGAGCGAGAGGAAGAAGAGACGGAGAGGACTCGAACGGGGCCTCGGGCCTCGCCGGTGTGGGTGAACACTGCGGGGTCAACCGAGTTCAACCTCAACTGAGTTCCCTTCAACTGGGTTCCCTTCGTTTCACCATGGAGCCCGTTTTCGCGTATTCGGTTGAAAACGGCCGTTGCCGGATCGTCTGCTGTCTGCCAATCAGGAATGATTCTCGCGCGCTTCTTCACCGTCATAATTTTTTACCTTTGTACTACGATCATTTGAAATCATGTAAAGATGGAGCTTGAAGTGTGTGTAAGGCAATAGACGCCTTCCCTCTCCCTCCCCTCTCTCTCTCTGCTTTATTGATTCTTTAGATCCTTTGCACGTTCTCTGCCTTGTACGATGCAATCGAGGTGATTTTACATCGTAAAACAGGTGCACGCACCTTTCGCTGAGGAAACACTGCCAGGTGCATCGCACTTATCACATCGATGATTAGAGTCCGTTGCATAAGATTTGCCGCGATAGTTTTGATATAAATTTTATCTCGTCGATACACTCACTCGTACAACATAATTGCAAAATAATTGCTTAGGAATTAATGTTGTTATTGCCATTAAAATTGATAAGAAGTCGCGATTAAATGTATTCTTCTATTTACATTGTGTAATATTATTCTATTCTATTGCATTTTAATGTGTATTTTCTTTTTTAATATAAATGATATAGAAAGTGAGTATTGATATGTGAAAGCGAGTATCGCTGCGTACTAAGTCCGTCCTCGCTCACCATTTCTTTGATTCGCGGCACCTGTTGCGAATTCTTGAGTCTTCTTGCAGCAAGCGAGAGCTTGAGCAGGCTTCCTTCTTCCTTTGCCTCGTACAACTTAAGATTCTTTTATGCGGCGAGACAGATGGGCACCTGCTTGAGCTACAGCAATTTGTGGAGGGGCGTAGCTCGGGATGTTATCCTCCTTAACTCGACAAAATTTCAATCAGTGCCATTTAGTTATCTCAATCACCATTGCATACCATTAGCGAAACGTCCAATTAGGTGGTTTCGTACCGAGAAACTTCTAAATGCCTCCAATTACAGCTTTATTAAACTAATTTCTTTTGCGGAAATTAATAAGATACTAATAAAAATATTTAATGAGAGAGGGAATAATTTTACATTATTTATGTAAAATTATTAAAAAGTTATATTAAAACAGTATAATATAATAATCTGATAAAATACGATAAAGTTCTTTGCCGATATCTTTGAAAATTTTACACATAGTCGTGATTTTAAACTTATCTCTCGCTTTTTCTATTTAAAAAAAATGTAGATTGCGTAATATTTAAATATGCAGAATTCAGAAATTAATATTCAGAAATTAAATATCTTCTAATTGATTTTAATAAGTAATTTTACAATTTAGGCAATTTAGAATAAAAATTATTATTGTTTCTCGGCACTTATCTCTATTTACTTTATAATACACCTGTTTAGCAACCTGTGCACACTCGCTCGTAAGCGCCTTACGCAAAGGCACCTGCAAAAGCATAGAGTTTTCTTTTCGCCGGTTTAATTTGTCATATCTATCATACAGCTCTCATACTTCACCTGCACACCCGGATTCCTTGATGAGGGAAAGTAGGGTAAAAATCGGAACGAGATAAGCCAATGAAAAATTTGCTGTGGTAAAAAAAAATTCGATTCACCTGTCGGTGGATTGGTACCACGGGTACCGATTATATACTGGCCAGTGAGAGAAGAGAGATGCACGAGAAAAGTCTGTAGTAGATCTTGTTACATGAAAAGGACTACACGTCTTTCTCTCGTGCCGACCGCAAATGATCTCGCATTGGTTCTCAATGTCTTCTTTGCTGAGTACTCATACGTCTCTCGTCCGTGGGCCACAATGATGGCCCTACGGACGAGAGACGTAAATCGGTGCTACATTGTACGCAGGGCACGTACATACGTACGCGTCACGATGGAACAGGTGGAGCACCTGCGCCAGACTGTGCAACCTGCGCGCGAGAGCGAAATCGAACTCTTGGAGCGCGTCTTGGAGAATGCGCGACCGGAAGAAAAAGAAAGAGAGAGAAAGACCGAAGAGGAGCAAGAAGCAGGTGTATTCCGCGATGTAGCCTGCGCTGTGTATGCTAATTGGGCCAGAGTTAACGCTTGGGATGCCCAGGACGGGATTTAACGAGCCCCCGAACAGGAAGCCCCTTTTACCGTCTCCTCCTCCGCCTCCCTCGAGGCCTCCTTGATCCTTTCTCTTCTTTTTTCTCATCGCTGCCATCGCTGCCTCCCTCTTTCTTTCTCTTCGACTCTTCGTATTCCTCTTCTTCTTCTTCGAGTCGTCGATATTGCCGCTGATGCGACCACGCGGCTACCTACTAGGCCGCTCGCGAGAGATGCACCGAGATTCGTTAAGGCGGAATTACGCGCTCGTGGCCCGCCGCGGACGGGAATACGAAATTAGGCATGCTGCTCCTCCGAGCGACGCGATTCCAACGGAGCACGCATAACGAGGGCACAAATCAAAAGCGGGAGAGGAGCCGGCGAATGTGACTCCGCCGTATACGACGGGACCAAACAAATTGGCATAAATTTCCGCGTTGGTATGCGTGCAGGTTGCAACTGAGAATGCCGCTTTCTATCATCGACGTAAGACAAGTTTCCAAACTGACGGATTTTTGCGCAGGGCTACATTAATCACAGATGATTTCACTTTTTATATCAAAATAAGATAATATGATAATAAAATGACACAACAAAGATGAACAAGCATGACACGAATAAGCTTTTAATCGAGGATGTTCCTAAATCTCTATTGATTACCGTATATCTTCGCTAGCTCAACATCTTGCGTTGAAATAATCCAAGGAAACGTTCATGACGAGGTCAACGTGAATTGCAATAATAAATGTTTCAAAACCAGTTCTACATTATTCACCTTGTTACTAACCGCATCGATTATCATAGTATTTAATTACATGCCTTATGGCCGTCCAAACGTTAATGCTAATCGGCGAATAATGACGGCAATTATTTTTATTGCCACGTGATATGGCTCGTCGGCGGCGGCTAAATCTTTCCTTTTTTTCCTCTCTTCGCAACGCAATCCGCTCGTTGACTGTGGTAACATCAAATTAATATTCCCACGCGCACGAGTGCACATTCTGGTGGTCTGATTAAACTTGCTTTAGCGCGGCAATTAACGCCGTCACCGACCGGTCACTCTTCCGAGACGCGCATTTCGATGTCGTATGCGATAAGATCTCGAAAGTTTTATGGACACCCGCGTGCAATTATGCTGTGCGTACAGCGTCATTACGGCAAGGTCCTCGAGTTTCCAGCTGTCATCGACGACTGTGCATGCTGATGTCACCTACCAGACAATTACAAAGCGTCAAGCAAACAAGTCGGCGCCCTCTTCGCTTTACGCACGCTTTCCGCTCTCAGCGGGTACCGTGGGACTAGCGGGAACGTTTCAAAAATTTGCTATTAGACAAGGAATCATAATATTTCACACGATGTTAAAGCTCGTCGTCTTTACTCGAATAGGAACTCGTTAAGCGGCGAGCTGTGTGAAGTTGGGAAGTTACAAAGATGTGAGAACCACTGGGTATTAAAATTTATTGAAAATTCACTATCTGCTTACTGCGCGGATATTTCGCAAATTTGATATTGTGAAAATTGTGTATTTTATGTCAGGATCTTCGAATTTACTTTCAAATGTATGAGAGCTGGTTAGACATCGATCAACATGCGGAATCGTCGTATGAAGAACCGCAGGAGTTGAAGGGCAAAAGTTCGCTGAAAATTCCTCTGAAGTTCCGTAAACTTCCTACCTGCGCGATACACAATCTGGACACGTACAGGTGAACGTACGTGAGCCACCGCGAGATCTCGCGTCTGCATCGGGCTACTGTCGATCGTACAAATGACCTTATATGGCATTCCGATGCACCTTCCGACCGTGCAAAATCACCGGATAAGAATCTGCCGATCCATTTCGATCTGAAGCTTTGAGCGGCTTTGAACACATCGAGTTGATCTTATCTCGCATTCGCCGCATCTCTCACACTCGCAAAAATCTCAAAGCAAAGAAACGAAGAAGAGAGAGGGGAAGAGAGAGAGAGAGAAGCGACGCACCCGCTTAGAAACGAAGAGAGGAAAAGGGAGGAGGGAGAGACTGTGGGCGTCGTTTTACACTAGCTATTAATTAGCGGTTAATTATCAGCCCGCTGTTTGGCGACTGTCAATAACCCTTTCCGAGACTAGCGTTAGTTGATGACACGCGATTCTCGAGGTTTACCATTATCGTAAAATCACTTGATAGTGTTCCTCAATTTTCGTCGCGGAAATATTTCTGAGACTCATCGCGTCTCTCAAGGTAGGTTCGTCGAAATTGAAAATCGATTATTTCAATAGGTGGTTTATGTGAATCTTCCTTTCCCCCCCTTCTCCAATTGTACAGCTACATAAAGGACAAAACGTGTAAAACATTAAAGTAGAAAGTGTTTTTCTCTTGATTGAAGTGAAATTAATTATTTCTTGTACCAAATATTTTGCAAAACTTCAAATTGTAATGAAATTGATAACAACTTCAAACTGTAATGAAATTGAAACAAAAAAATTGTAAAATTGATATTACTACAAAAGAAAGTTATGAGAAATGCTTCGTGTTTTTAAAAAATTTTTCTTGCCACCTATCTTCACAGCGGAAAAATGAATTACCTGAATTCGTAACACCGAAAATTTCTTATATGAATTTTTTGTAGACAATAAAAATGCATACGTTTGCAGTGTTTATCGTAGATTGTGGAAGGTGCGAGCCGTTATGCTGTATGTACTCGCGCAATGTCGTTGAAAGGAGAGCGCGGTTCTTCGGTGGTTAATTCACTTTCGTAATCGTTCTCGAATGTTAGATTCAACTTCTCGTTATCTAGTTTATTGTACAATTAATCGCGGTATAAAGAAAGTTACAATCATACCGTTATCCACGTTGCCGCAATGAGATAAATGTCGTCGCCATCGGTCGTCGTTGCCGACTTCCATTACTACGCATTGTGCAGTTGCGGCGTAACGAACCGTAGCGCATTTTTCCGCTGAATTTCGAGCACTAAATCGAGGGCCACAATGCAACCTGGTTACATCGTGGCCGTGCTTATATTTACAGGTACATACCCGGTGACAATAATTATAAGTCTATTGTCTCACGCAGCGTATTTATCGGTCTATTCAACGCAAATATGGCGAGCGCAATCATAAACTGCCGACCAAACCGTTTGGGTAAAATAGGGCACATAATTCGCACCGAGTTACGCGTATCATAAGCATGACAAAGCGGCTGTATCATACTATATGCAGTGCCTAATTAGTATTTTGCATGCGTTTACTTTATCATAAATACAAGAATTGCGGGTATACAGGCATTGCGACACTAAATGGCGAAATGTACCGTGCATAAAGCTGCATAAAAGGAATAGTATTTATATGCTCTAATAAATTCTTTGCAAGTGTCGCAATGTTATCGTTAACCATCGTTGTAAAAGCGGGCCACGTTGATCTTGATCGTGAAACAAAACAGGAATTAATAAATCAGAACAACCGACTGTGTGTTGGAGTTCATCGTCTGTGACGTGCGTTCTCTGTCGAAGAAAAAGAGAAAGAGAGAGAGAGAAAAGCAAAAACACAAGCTTCTTGGAATTCCGCTCGGCGTTCCAGTGCGACCACTCTCGATTTCGTGCGTTGGAGCCCAAACACCAGTGTGGTCCGACCTGCTGACATTTGTTTCTCGCTGAGTAAGCACGTAAAACATTATCGAGGCGAGCTATGGCAGATCAAAACGTAAAAAAATGCCCCTTTTTGCGTTACCTGCTGCAACAACATTTGAAATTTTACTCTTAAACTGCAAACGCACGTGATTTGTGTAGCAGTATTCGAACGTTTTTCGACAGCACAAGCTGCGGCGAAAGGGTTAAATGGCGAACACTCATGCCGTAAGAATTTCAATCGAAAGCGGCATTCGAGGTGGCTCGCCGGTATTGATGCATCATAATATTTTTTCGTTCGACAAAGGGGAAAATATCGGTGGTATGTAAAATGGCTTCGCCGAGCCGATTCGTTCCTCTTCGGCCGCGGGGAGGAGCCCGGCAACATTGTGAGGACAACAACAGTGGCCAGGTATACAGGGTGTTAGTGAGGTCAGAAATCCTGACGTGGTCTTTAACGCCGCGGTCGGGCACTAACATCGCTACCACATTGCGTTTCTCTTTCGCGAGGTGGTTCACCGTCGTTTGACGTATCGCCGCGTAAAAACAGCGTGAAGTTAAAGAACCGTCCGGGCCGGGCAGTAACTTTCGTTCGTTCGCCTCTAAAAGTCAAGTGCCTCTTAGAAACGAGAGATGCCTCAGGGAGGAGGTTGGGATCACGACGGATGTGGCGAATACGAGCGTCTGCTGCGGCGGCCGATCCGTTTGTGCCGAGTAAAATTCGTAGGTTTGGGTGCTCCACATATCATTCCGAAAGAATTCCACCGAGAATCGGCAACTTTTGTGAAAGCAACAACGCACGATCTTGGTGGAAGTGTTATTTATATAGAGTAAGAGCCAAATGCTTTATTGCACTGTTGTTAATTGCGCATGAAATTTATTACGGTTTAATTTGATTTTAATATTGCGTTTACTGGACAAGATGTACGATGTATCTCGCGCGAGCTACGGTATATTGTGCTTAATTGAGCTAAAAATTAAAGGGTAAACAGGAAGACAGAGAGCGAGTTTTATGCTATCGTAAATTAATTTTAATTAAAAGTTGTGACGCCCTTTAGTATTGTGCGCAGTTGTGCACAAAGAGCAAGAACACCTTGGCGAGAACACCTCGCGGCCGAATCTCAAGAGAAAGGTAACGTGCGAGGAAAGGCCTTAAGAAGATTCGGTTCGCTCCGAGTTTTTAACGGCTCAGTTTCTTTTAATTGTTTTTACACGATTGCCGACGACGGTGGATGACGAGGCGACGGCCGCGGAGATCGGTAACACGAGAGTTTCTCGCGAGGCGCTAATATCCGCTTCGCTCGTAAACACGAAACTGGACACCAGGAACGTTCAGTCCCATGTTCCGGCACGCCCCGCGAGGTCTTCAGGAAGCTGGACAATAGATCGGACGATTGTTCAAGATCCCAAGATCAACGGAGGTGAATTGAACAAGACGCTTTATTTTTTACCGTTACCTCGTGTTCGGCATTCATGAATAAATTTAGTTTACCCTAACGCGCGGCGCAATTCGGAACGCATGTCACCTGCGTCGCACCACGTATTGTATCTGAAAAACCAATTGCCATAACTTGTAGTCGTTACTTATTAATCCACTCGCATTTTTTTTGTTTGCATGCTCGTATTTTTGTGGCAATATTCCACACGACGACATAACTTATTATCGCCATAAGGAAGTCAAGGGATAGCCATAAGACGATCTGGAACGATGATCACAGACGGGGAACGCTGCGGGGCTGTTTATTTCAATCAGGCAACCACAAATCTGCAGGGAGCCGACTACCGTCACGGTTCTTTGCTCGCAACGTCCGGAGGGGAGGTTCTTGATGATGGGCAACTCAGCCACCAGGCTTGGTCCTTTCTGCCAGTTATGCGCGGTGTCCTCGTGAATTCAAAAATATATTACATTGTAAAATCGGTGGATGTGCGGACTTGCTGTCCGGCTTAGGATTACGACCCATTGCGAGAAAACAGAAATAATATTTCGAGATAAAATTTGGTAAAAATATATAAACGCATTTGGTCGTGCGTTATCATTTAATCATTTTGTATCATGCCACTAACATGTATAACAAATAACTTGCTTTATAAAAAACAAGATTTATTGAATTTTATATTTCTGTCTTTTCAATATACAATTCTTCTAATGAATAGTTTTAACAAAAATTAGAGGCTTGTTTTAAAAAGAAATTGCAAGCTATTATATTACATTTAAGTTACAACAATAGAAAGCGTATCGAAATTAATTAAATGTATTTATAGCTTCGTACGCAACTCGGGAGAAATTGTGAATTTCTTGAATCGAATCCCGATAAATTTCTCTTATGATGTAGAGATTTTTTATTAAATCCTTAGTTTGCCCGAGTAAGTCTTTAGTAATGTTGTCGACCGTTAACATCGTGTCGGGATGTGAACTGAGAGAGGTAGACCAGGGGACGAACAAGAGATACGGTCAGCCGATTAAGGTCGCCCGGTCCACCGTTAATTATTCCACGGCACTGCGTTAGCGAAGGCGGCGATGAGCCGATCTCGGCAGCGATTTTTCTTCCCCACGGACTGAGAGTCTCCACGGCCGTTTGCCGGACGATTGAGAGGTTATCGGAATCACTTAACAACTAGCTCACGATTTGGCGCCTTTGCATCGTCTCGCTTCGTCTCGTCTTCGCGCCGCGCTCTTTCTTTATCCTGCGATAATTGCCCTTTTCTGAATCGCGCCAGTTATCAGCCCGATCGCCGGGTCGTTAACGTTAGACGCCGTCACGAGGTGTGTGGTATTCGTTCACCGCAGCGTGCTGTCAATGTCGTTAAGATACACTCACCGATAGATAACATAATCACGGATCCGTCCGATAGCGGATGTTCCGGTACATCTTTTCCGTTTCAATTTTTCGAAAAAATTGGCCGCGGTTATTTCACATGTTGAATAAAAAAAAAGAATAAAAAGAACTTACATAACATTCGCACAGCGTGAAAATAGAGTACACGTTTCTACTGTTACATAGAGATATGAGTAAGTACACCTTGCGTTGCATATATCTTCCTCTCAGCCCGTGTTGTAACGGAGTGCTTGGTAACACATCACGATATATCACAATTATCGTACTATTATTATTTATACAGTGATCTATGAGCGGAGATCCTCCTAGCACAAAGCGAGCGATCCGAGCTTTGGCTAGATGGGAAGGGCGGGGGATCGAGAAGCCGCCGATACACACACGTGCTAGTACTTTCTGATACGAGCGATACCGCGAGCCGGGTCGCTTCTAATGGACTCAGAGATGAATGATCGAAGGAGAAAGAGCGGGCGAAGGGGAACGGGAAGAAGGTAACGTGCCGCAGAAAAATACAGGTAGCTGCAGCCGCGAAGACGGCAATCGCCACCCACTTCGTACACACAAGTGTTCAACATGGGATTTATTGTTATTATCTAATTGCTGTGCGCGTACGTTAATGAACGCAGCAATGAACGCTTTCTTCTGCACAAAGTGTATTTTATGGTATTCGAAACACCAAAACTATTCGGTACGCATCATATATTTCAAATAAGGTACACAAAACTAATAGAATTATATTTTATTATCTGTCTCTAGTATGTTAGTTTTATTTTCGCATTGTACATAACTTTGACTCTTCTTTTTCGACAATGTAAATTTCCGCAGTCGCTCTTGTCTCACGTTAACGCTCGGTGATAAATATCCTGGCGTGCATTTTTCAACATTTTATCATCCTTTGGTTTTTTTTATTTTTATTTTTAGAAAGAAGGAATTTAGAGATGCATGTTGCACACGTAGTGTTACTCTTTAAGATTCGGCATATCAGCTCACACGGGCTCTGTAAATTTCACGAAACGTGCACGTGTCGCAATTTCAGATTAGCCACGATGCGGAAACAACATACAGTACGCAGGTACGTGATAAGTGTTGTCTCTGATAGTTGCGTGAAGGGAGATTTGTTGCTGCAACTCTCATTTATATGCAGTAATGTAAAAATATCAAAAATATGTAAAAACTTTGACAATAATTATAAAAATATAATATTATATATATAAGCCAAAAATATAGGTACACGAAAAGGCAACGAAATTTGAAAACATACTGCTTGATGCAATAATACCAATCGCGCGTACTAGATTTAATGTTTCATCAACATTAACACAACTGCTTAAAAGTTTCATGTCCGATGAAGGGATATCAATTTCCCGGAAGATGAGCTCATTTATGATGACTTCAGAATTCACGTCTCGTCGAAAGCTCCGGCTATGCTCCGAGGAGTCGCTGCCTACAACATGGATCCAAGTAGCGAGAGGAAGACGCATTAGCGGGTCGTAGGAGGAAAACGTGAATAATATAATCGCCGTTAGTCCTAAGCCTTTTGGAAAGCAAATGCAGATGTGTAGGGCGATAGCGAACAATGGCGGTCGCCGTGATGTCTAAAACGAGAAATCCAACCTGCGCGCATTCGAGTTTTGGAAAGCGGATACGCCGATCCGGTGGACAATAAGAGACAATGCATTCGCGTGCACGCGCGCATGCACGCAAAAACGATTCCACCTACGAGATGATCGCCCACGCGACTCGCGCGCGAGATTTTTGCAGAGAAGAGCAAGGAACCAAGAGTGGGGATTGACATGAATAAGCAGTTTATGTAAAATATTCTTCTCGCGTTTTCATAATCTGATTGACAGTAATTGAGTTGCATGATATTAATATGAATTACATGAAAGTATAAAGGATGATTAATGCCAATCAAACCAATAAAAGATTAATAATAAGTTCATCCTAATTCAAACCAAGTAAAATTATATAATTATATAATCTAAAATTATATAATCTTGACAATTACGTTGGTAATTTATTTTTTACGAGATAATTTTTTTTCTAAAAATCCAGATTACGAGATTACGGGGTTCCATTTCGACGTGATAATAAATTGTTTTAGCAGCGCCGTTCATCAAGGAATAAGGTACATCTCCGGGTATATCAATTTCTCAGTTTGGAATTTTGCGGCGCGATCAAGCAACGGGTTCCAGCAAGGAAGTTCGGCTGTCAGCGCTTGTAGTCTCTCGAGAAAAAAGGGGAAAAAATGAAGAAGTCGCCAAAAGGAGAGATAAAAGGCGTTTACGCGCGGATTCTCCATGCCATAAAGAATCACCCGCGGCTCATAAAGTAACGCTAGATTTTATCTTGCAGATGCCGAACGACGTGCATCCTTCGAGCATATTTTTTAGAAGCGTGAACGGACTCGCTTGGTATTTCATTTTATCCTCAGTCTCTTAATCCTCTCCATAAACATAAAAAAACCATATCCGTTATATAGATTTGTATCACTTTCAATAAACCAAAATAACCTGAGCTTTAAATAAAAAAATCACAAAATTATAAATAAAGAAAAAATTAATAAGTAAAAGATGTAAAATTGCTGGTCCTATTAAGTAATTGAAGAAATCAATTAATGAAACGTTCTATTATGTCATATTTCTTCCCTTTTCCAACTTATATCGCCACAGGTAAAGGTGATAATCAAAATAAAATCCCAAAAATTTGCATATCCTTCACAGGTCCATTTAAAACATCACATTCTCTCACATAAGCACAGGTGCGACATTGCGAGCCTCAAACCAATAAATAGCTCTGGGTACACGTTCGCGTGTGCGCTGGGCATCGTAATAAAGCGCGCAAACTCGGCGTTAAAAAAGTCAACAAGGTGCGAGCGCCGGGAAACGATGTTCAACCACGGAGCCCGCAGCATGACCGCGTAATGAATTTCGGAATGAAATTTCTGCGATGCTCTCGGTTGGGGACTTGAGTTTTAATGCGGGAATAAAGTAGCGTCCGGGTCGATAGGGTCGCGCTGCACCGCGCAGCGAGTACGCTCATCGAAGACAATGGGTCCCGAGTACGCGTACGGCCTATATAGGAGGGCCCCCGCGAGCAAAAACGGCATGCGAGAACACTGTCTCGAAAAACCATAAAATAAAACATCTGGCCGATTTCGGCTGTTTCAGTCGCGACCCCTGAAGAGAGGAACCGTGCTCTCGATGTCCCCGAAATACAAGCTTGGTCTTGTGAGCGAGTTTGTGAGCAGTTCGATTCGGGTTGTCTTTTTGTTTGAATTAGATTATTACGATACGTGAGTGATCCTATAACAATACAGACACTATATATCACAAATAATATAATCGTAGATAATAATAGCGAAAATTATTAAATAAACAATGTAAAATACTTTCAGTAAATAGGTGATTTTGTTCTGGGAAAAGACCCGTCGGAGTTTAAATCTCTCAGAATTCCTAAATGCTTTATGTAGTAGAGTGGAAGGATGAGTAGCAGGTGAAACAGGAGCTTCTAGAATGGATCCTTCAGTAGGTAGGTTCACTTGTTCTGGTGGGAAAAAATCGGCGGTCAATGGAACTTTTGCATATTAATCTATTTTTGAGTCCTTCCGACAGGAGTTCCTTTCACAGATCTTTCACTTAGATATTGACGACCAAAGGTGAAAAACTCTACCTGTCTCTCAATGGAAACGGGACACCTACCTGTTACCTTTTGTGGGAAGATTTTCACGGCCGTTTCCCAAACTCGTGAGAGACTATATAGAAGGATTCACTCACGAAGTTCCGGCGTAAGATCCGTGGGTGTCTATTCGTTTTGGATCAAATTTCGTGGAGCAACTATTATATCGTTTATAGCTTAATGATGCTTCAAACTTTTCCACGAATTTTACGACTAAAAATTATCAATTTACAGTATTTCTAATTGTAGTTTTCAATTATATTTCATATTATTTTTCAATGAATAAATGTGCCACATACGGGCACATTTAAAAATGGAATATTAAAAATCTCTAAGCTAGATATATTAAATATAGATTATTTGTTCACAATCGGGAGGAGTTCTTGAGTAAAGGGCTTAAATATAGAATTTTTCGACTAAAAATTATCAATTTACAGTATTTCTAATTGTAGTTTTCAATTATATTTCATATTATTTTTTAATGAATAAATGTGCCACATACGGGCACATTTAAAAATGGAATATTAAAAATCTCTAAATATATTTAATATGGATTATTTGTTTACAATCGGGAGGAGTTCTTGAGTAAAGGGCTTAAATATAGACGCGCGCATTTTCATGTTGAAAACACCAAGGTACTCACCGAGCACCCGATATCCATCTTCGTTCGCGCGAACTTGATTTATCGGGTTCCCGCGATAATCCAACGGCCGATGCGCGAAAGAAACGGGGGTGGTAAGAATGGCGAAGAGGCGAAAGAAGAACATCGTGGTGTCTCGCCCTTTCTTCCTGGGCTCGATTCCAAGAATCGACATAAATCCCAAGCAGTTTATAATCTGCGTTGGAAGGCACACCGAAGATACGATCGGGTGGAGAATTCGCGGGAGGAGACTGCAAGAAGAAGAAGAAGAAAAAGAAGAAGGAAATGAAGGAGGAGGAGGAAGAGGAAGAGAAAAAGTGGATGAACGTGCGGCAGGTGTTGGCGGATTTATGCAGTGATAGTGCAGTCGAATGATTAGGTTCACCAATTTTTTATCCATGCCTTAATGGCGTAAAATAAGAGTTTGCCGATGAAAATAAATCATTTATTCTTCGATTGCTATATGAAGATATGAAAATAATGCTAATTTTTTTAATACTTACTTGAAATATACGTTTTGATTCGTGATGGAATCTTGTGTTTTTATTTGTAATCATTTTACATTATTACATGCTTACCTATTTGGTATACTAACTTCGACTGTTTACGTTATTATAACTGTTCTTGCGAAATCGAGCCACATATCCTAGGGCGTGCGACTTGAACGTGCAGTAATATCTATAGTCGTTGCATTGAATGGATGAAGAGCGATGCTGAATCGTGGAAGGAGTACGGCGAAAGATGGATCGGGTGAAAGAAGAAAAGGGAACATAGGGAGAAAGAGAAAGAGAGAGGGAATCGCTTTCTCGTAACCTCGTGAGAACTAGAGACAGCCGTGGTGCAGCCTCTCGTTGCCATTGCCGCTGGTATTCTATCGAATTGTCAATGGCAGATGCTTCAAGTTTTGCGCATCACGCTCTCATGATGCGACATGAAGAATAACAATTGATGTAACATCCACAACTATAGTCCGTTTGAAAAGAAATTTATTGCATACATTTCTGAAAAAAAAAAACTGTTTTTAGAGAAATTATAATTACAATTACAATTACATAGCAGAAATAATTATAAAAGAAGAATAATCATTTACTTTTTTTTATTGAAATAACATTAATCTTTTATGAATGAAGTGAGAGGTAGTATCAGAGCTATTACAGTGTTTCGAGCAAATCAGTTACACGGTTGAATGTGCGGAAGAACAATTAGGAATTGCGAGGGAAATCTCGGCAAAATCCGACATGGCACTCTAGCCGAGATACATGACAATGATTGTCGACGTAGGTGGGCCCGAAAGTGGGGCGTGGATCGCTATCACCGCGCATTTCTTCGGTTGGTCGACTGGCACACGCAGATCGTGATCCACGTGGAATATATAGCCGGGTGCTCGGCGGCGGATGCGGCGCGAATGCAAGGAGCGATGCACCCACGACGGTAATCGCGGAGTTTCACATGAGATGAGCGCGAGTGCGGCGCACGAGGAATGAAATTTACTGCGTCGGTGACACGTGAGAAAGGATCGGGCACGGCGCGGCGCACTAAGCTGCTCGCGAGACCGTAGATGGGACATTCAACGACGCGGCGTTCGGGATACGAGAGTACCATCGGAGTGCAACACGTGATGGTGGCACGATGCATTACGTGGGAAAGTGGAAAAGGATCCGATCGATGGATAGGTACTCCAATTATCGTGCTAGGAACACGAATTAATTAGCGGCCGTTATCGGATCTCCCGGCCTCGCAGGTCAAACCGCCTCGCTTTTTCTTCTACCGTGATTTCTTTCGTTCGCGGCGGATTCAGATTAACTGCAGGCAAGAATTGCCTCGTGGATGTCGGAAAGAGTGCGCGTAAGCGAGCGAAAGGGAGAAAAAGGGAGAGAGAAAGTTTCCAGCGGGGCGGTGAACGCGCGGGCAGGTGTACGGGCCCACGGGACTCCATGGGAGCCTGGTGCCGACAGAGATCTCGGCGCAGGGAGCTGAGAAACTCGATGGACCACCTTGCGGTCACTCCATGGGAAATGCATCCCCACGGATTCATTATGACAATCATGCCACTTCGAAATTCTTGGATATATTTCTTGCGACCTCTTCTTTACACATATTCTCCCGCGCTTAGATTTCTCAAGGAGAAAAGATTAGAATTCGTATCGAGTTTATTTCATCAGCGTTGCAAATATTTCTCTATATTTATTTTTATCTTTCTCAATCGAGATGTTTAAAATCATCCTGAGACATGAGAAAAGAATTGTTAATGCAAGACACACAACTTACGTAACTAACTTACTTAATATTTGGTTGAAAAATTACAATTTTGAGTTATTTATATAAATCACATGAAAATCAGTATTGTTATTATGCCACGTTAAAGCAACCCACTGATTTCCACGCCAATGTCGGTCATCGTATTACCTTGTTACGTTTTTGCGCGGCATATAATCACGTCCTGCCATAATATGCAGCGTGTATATTGTTATATTAAGATTTCGTAGGGCTCTCTTCTAAGAGGAGAGACTGTACCGTATTCAGCTCTGGATAGGTAATGCCTTCTTTAGCTGACTGATTACGAGTGTTATTAACCCTTTACGTAATGTTGCCTACCCTCATTTCCTCAAGGCTGTTTCATTCTGTTTGAAAAATAGACTGCGAAATAATCTCATTATCGCGTACATGATTGCCTCCGATAAAGTTATCTACTGTAATATATAATACTTTTGTAATATAATAAACTAATTGCAATAATTAAATAAATATTAAGATATTATAACTAGGATTACATAAATATAAAAGTTGATTATAATATGAATTTTTCTAGGATGGATTTTACTATACAGCTTCACAGTTATTTATCAGATATAGTACAAGTTATCTTATAAATATAAAAATCTCATAAAAATGTAACAATTTATTTATGTAGTATTCACGGAAGATACTAAGTAATTTCACCAAAAAGTCAAATTCCAATAATCGAGCCTCAGACGTGAATGTTACTTACGTTACAAAATCCTTCAAAACAAGCTTCCGTATCGGGGGGTCAAGCATTACGTTTTCGCTGTCGACAGCGAAATTCGTTGTACCGCATTTTCCGAGACGGGCGGAACTTTACGAAATGTGGCGCAACTCATCGATTTATCCCGAGCGTTACGTACAATAATGGTAACGAATAAGAAACAGCTTATAACTGTCGAGTACCGTAATTAGAAATTTCACGGCGCATAACGATCTATTCTACTCGGGAAGAAACCGCGCGCTGCCTGTTCGATGTTACGACAACAACGAAATCGCTTTCGCACGACCCAGAGGAATAATCGACGCTCACCTGTACGCGGGAAAGACCACGGTACCCGGAGCATACGTAGGTACACGAAAGGTGAAATCCCGCGCGGGGAGGCTTGGCCCAGGTCGTGCGAGACCTGTTGTCGGGCCCAAGCTGCATCCGTCGGACCCCACAAGTCCTTTCATCCCTCTTCGAAGGTTGCAACCTGCACTTCCCACGGACGTCCGGTCTAAGCCAAAGGATAAAGACGAGCTCAAAGCGACATGTGCGACGTTCGCAATCGAGCGTGCAACGTCGCACGTCACATTTCGAGAATCTCTTATATTCTTCTCGTGTCCCCGCTGCGCAGGATCGATTCTTACCTGAAAACGCGCTCGCTCGCGCGCAGATGTTCTCGAGAAATCTTGTGGAATTTTCCTCGCGAGTTGTTTTAGAAACGCTGAGTTAATATTGAATTATCTCCTTGTTGATAGATTGTTTCACTTTACTATCCGCTTAATTTATTTTCCTTCGTAAAAGATTGGGAACGTGACTTGAAAGTGTGCTAATAAGAAATTATATCGTGTTCAAGGATAGCGATCCGAGATATAGTCCGTATACCGGGCTTTCCATCCCCGTTACTATTTCTTAAAGTTATTTCTAAGTAAATCGCATTTAATTTTTTGACTCAAAATTATTTCACGTATACATTACATAATTTTATTAATCTTAATAATAATTTTATTAATCTTAAATATTCACGTATATACTCCTACACATGCACCATCGAGAAATTCGATTCGGGTCATCGGCTGACCGATTTCCCGCTGTTTACATCGCCATCGTGCCGCTTACTTTCTTCGAGGATGATCGAGGCACGTTCATGACACGATAATGCTATCATTGTATGAAGGCTCGTTGAGGATGACACGAGGAGACACGGGAACGCCGCGTCTTCAGGCCCGGGCTAGTAAAATCTGAATACGCGGAGGCTGCCTTTCTTGATATGGCTTGACACGAAGACAATCGCCGATGATTGCCGTTAAGGAATATAATAGAACTGCCTGTGAACCCCACCGTTCTCGAGATCTCCATCTCCATCGCCAGCGCAGCCTTCCTGGTGTGACCTCCGTCTACCGCGCGATAGGAACGCGCAATTTCATTCTAATCGATCGTATGGCTATCCACCGCTTCTACGCGATGTTGATTTAACTACGTGTCGCGCCGGCAAAAGCGAGCGAATCGTAAAAATACTTTTCCCATCATTCACATACCGCGAGACCTTTTACGATTCCTTTTTGGCTTGTGTGTGTTTTAATACTTACGTAATTCATCGATTAACCTTTGTTAGTGTCATCGAAAGTTAACGGAAGAATTACTGAACTGTACAACATGACGATAATGATACAAAATTTTTCTAATAACTTATATCATAGATAAACAACTGGCGCGTTTTAATTGCGTTCGATGTTTATTTCATGATATCGTCAAACGATTTTAAGTAACCTACCAAGCAGCATACAACCATCGCCGACTAAACATTCCTAAGTTCCATGGAGGTCATCGACCTGTATCCCTCGTGCACACGGGGATAATATCCACCACCGCATTCTCATTGGGCACTTTTTTATCCAGCTTCCGGCTCGGGGTCCCCCGTGTACACGGCGTCCGGGCACCGGAAGCGTTTAGGCCTCGTCACGCTTGTTTTAATTACGCGAGCAGTCGGTCCTTCTTTCTTGCTGCGCGTACACGCACACGCACACACACACGCAGTCGGTTCGACACCTGGTACCCTACAGAAGGGAATTAATTTTTCGGATTAGCTTATCGTGCACGACCTGCTAGCGACTTCGCGGAGAACGGGGTTAAGACCGGCTGAGCGGCTTTGGATTAATGAGGAGTTCTCCGGAAGGTGACGAAGCTACACGCCGCCGTTCCTCCTTGCAGTCCGGTTATTATTCCACGTAACGCGCGTGTACTAATTGAAGAACTCGAGGGAACCTTCAAGCGCCGATAATATCGTGTCGATGCGCGATTGACACAAATCGCGATCATTGCTGCAGTAGAAAGTAGCGAAGTGTGTGTTGGGAAACACTCGATAAGCAGATGTTGACTTGTGCAATATATTGGAACGCGAACATCATCGAAAAATGGATATTTTTTACGTCGAGACAGCAGCAAATAATGGAATAAAATATTTTGATATTTCGTAGGAAGAATTTATTTCGTGCGTGCTATCCCTATCTGTTTCATCGGCGCACGCGAAATTCCATCGCGACTCTTAACAAGCTATCCAACTTTGATGATGGCAGTCGCATGTCTTACATCGCAGTATGTGGTTGGCTATAATTTACTCTCTTCGCGATGCGTTTAGGAGTCACGAATCGGTTCGCGTAAATGACCAGCAGTCTCTGCGGGGTGGCTCGTACGCGGCCTCTTTGTCATCTGGTCGCGATCCTTGCGTGCGCATTAGCGCGGACATTACAATTAACATTTTTTCCCGACGTTTATACATCTCGTGCTTTATCGGCCGAATAAACAGCCGTAGGATATTAGCCACTAAAATTTCGCTTAATTATTCCCAGAACGAACTCCACCAGAAGCGGAGGGCCGTCATCTGTCAATGTTCACCGTCGGAGAAGAAAGGAAGAAGAGGAAGATCGGATAGGACGTGCCGATGGTAGCGTAGTGGCTAAGAGTAGGGTGGCAGCGACGGCAACGATCCTCGACGAGCCAAGACAGTATTTTCGGATTAATCGGTCGTTTATGTGCCGCCGGTACGAAACCGCGACTGCTTATAATCTACCTTACGACGCGCATTACCGGTAAATCTCGCGCTATGGCCGTAAACGGCGATGGCACTTTGATTGCTGGAATCCTGGAGATTAACCTGTTCCGCCAGTGAACGCGCACCAGCCTCCACCTGCGTCCGATCACGCACGCGTATGCATGCGTGTCTGTGCGAGCGTAAAAGCAAGCGTGATCGACGATTGCCGCGGGCGAGAATTCACGATCGACGTTGAACCTTGGGAGCTTTCGCGGATCTCCCGAGCACGTAAACATTTAAACATTATCTCTCCACGATATTAAGCGATACGAGGATTTGTTGAACCGTTGTCGCAAAATTGCAAAGTTAAAATTTGTTAAGTTCCGGAATTATGACTCAATTTTTGTGGGACTGGGTATATTTAACGACCTAAATATAATTGCTTTCGAAATACTAATGTTTTCTTTTTCACGGTAATTTATTCGCAATTCTATTTTGCGCTCGAATTCTACACGTCTTTCTTCAGGAAGATACGAAGCGATAGCACGAGAACAACATAGGGAGAATTTTTACGAAATCTACCCGCAAACCAGCTTCGTTGGTTTACCACAAAAGCGAGTGAAAGAAACCGGTGAAAGAGACGAGCTTAGTCGAGCGAGTGGATTATTGCGGGCGAATCAATCCAAGTGTGATTAATATGGCCCTACCTAGGAGCGCGCATCTTCCATCGCTTCTTTCTTGTTCTATCATTTCTGGAACGTTTTCCAGAGCCCTCCCTCGCGGTACTATCCGTTTCAGGTTGCATTGTCTTCGTCGGGCTGCGCTGTCTATTTGCACGCGGGTCCTTTGAGGAAGCCGCCGCCACTTTTTCATCGCTACCGCTGTGTTAAACTAAGCGAAAGAGGCATCCTTACCGCAAGAAGGAAGCTTGGGTTCCCGTACTCGCGATACACGGCGGTACACCAGATATGCCCGGATCCTTGTTTTCAGGTCGGTGTACGGAGGTCAGCGCGCGCTTTATTCCAAGTGTGGGTTAAGTTACTCGAGCACCAAACTCCGCCAGCGAGGCTTTTGTACCTTTTCAAACTAAAAGTACATCGTGGTCGCTGGGCTTCTCGGCCGGGATCGGGTGAACCTTTGAAACGCGCAATCATGAGTAGTCGATGCATTGGAAAGTTTACGGTACTACGTCAGTAGGAGGAACTTTCACGAGCAGCTCGTGGAATGTTGACATCTTTTTTACATCCCACTTGTGGCACTGAGAAATCTGATATCATTAGACATTCGAACATATATATAGATCAAATTATAGGCCATAATTTTAAGGTACTTTCCGATCTTTGTATGGTGTCACAATGTACACGGTGTAGAGAAATACCGCTTAAAAATAACTCTTTCGAATTTTCTTGTCTTCTGCGTCACGCGCGAGGACGGCCGGAGGGCTAAACACAAAAATGATCCCACGGTCCTTTGAAACGGCAGCATCCTTTATTACGAGACGTTTGATTCAGTATCACGCCTCACTCGTACGAATCTCCACAGTTCTTTTCACAGGACACAAGACGTTTAACATATGAAAAAGTCTCTCCTGTAGGATGAATGGCGCTGCGCCGCTTTTGTCGGAATTGCTTCTTTTTCTTTTTCTTCTTCCTCTTCTTCCTTCTCTTCTTCTCCTTAAGCAGACGACAGGTTCGCGCTATCATGTGGGTGAGGTCACGCCCGGATACACGTCGGCATATATGAATGTTTATTACTGTTTTACGTGTGCTCTTTCGATACTGTCTCAACGCTTCCTTTACTTTGTTTTAGCATAAGCGATAGTTGTGTTGTTATACATTACTTGGCGTAATAAGTGCAATGTATGTAATAACAAGAGAACACTATTGGCCGGCAATTTTACCGAACGAATTTATACGAAGTCGATATTTACCTCTTAATTTAATACCACGAAAAGATAAACCTTTATTTTCTAAATGCATGTAAAGCGATACAGAATAAAGAATAAATAATTAAAATTTTTATTCGTATAAATGAGAATAACTTGTTGACGTTCATTATGCAGAACTCAGAGACGCTATTCAGGTGCAAAAATAATTCGGTTATACGAGCGTGTCTTTGTCCTGGGCAAGGAGGAGCCCATTATCCGCGAACAAAGTTTTGTTCGTTGCTCGTAAATTTGCTTGACGCTGCTATACCACCGGTGGCGGCTGTAACATGCGAATAAAGTCGTCATCACGTCTCAACGTCCACTAATCCTTCCCCATTTACTCGGGGGACATCGAGTGTGCAAGGATCGACTCCGACAGGCCGCTGAGACGTTCGTTGCGAAAAAGCTGATGCCGGTTCCTTTTTCGAGGTCTCGCCACTTGACTCGTGCACAATGCGCCGACCGTCCCTTCCCCCTCGTTTGTGCCCTTTCATCTACGTCGATCCACGAGCTCTGCAACCCCTAATGCGGGTTCATTATTTTCATGTTCGGGACGCGAGCGTGTAGATCGCGATTAGAGCTCGAGGATTCTGGGGTGGTCACGCGGGGTGGTATTTTTCTGCACGGCAGATCAAAGGGAACGAAAAACGCGAACACCGTTGGACAAGTGGCTCGCGAGCCCTTCTACTAAGAAACGGAACGTCAACGGCCATTTAATTGGCACTCCGGTGTGCATCTTGATTTTGCTCTGACACAGATTCAATCATTGCAATCTAAAAGCATAATAGTTTTTTATACGCTATAATAAAAATTGTTTAAAAAATGATTTATACATGTATCTATTAACAAGTCATACTGTTCCTGAAATATAATCGTAACTGAAAAAAAAACGAGATAATAGTCAAGGATAAGAACAGTAAGGTGGAAAGTCATTCTTTCTAGACGATAGCGATATTAAAAATATGTCGGTTTTGTTAGTCTTGAAGCGTTTTAATGTGCAGCAAGTGATAAACTGAACTGGACGGGCATCTTGGATGTATATATTTTAATTTTAATCGGACATTTATTTATGCGGAGTAACGACATGAGCGACAAGTCGCGCAACAATACGTAATTCGATAGTCCAGATTAAGCCACAAAGATTTAGAAGCAAAACGCACAAAGCGACAAATGTGTCACGACAAAAAGTCCGCGCGCCCCTCGGTCGCGAAGCAAGGAACTACCCCTGGTAATGCATAATGTCGTTCCAGATCGTACGGAGACACGATAACATCTTAACGGTCGCGAGCATCAATTCCCTTCGTCTCGCTCTTGGTGGTCGGCAGAAAAGAGCGGCGGTAGTAAAAAGCCGCACCAACAATAGTCAAGTGTCGTGATTTGTGCCCGGCTGCGGAGAAGTATATGCCACCATCCAGTCTTAATTAACCCTCGTTCCCACGTGACTTCTTACCCCCGGATTCAGGGGGGCACTTTCGCCGTGTAACGTACTTTTCTACGCTCCGTTACACATTGTCAAAGGGCCCCGATTCTTGTCCCCGGATGAACATAACCGAATCACTTGCCACCCCGTCACCTGCGCTTCAACGTCTTCCAAGGACAATATCGATCGTCATTAAATTGAAAAACGGTAACGTCAAAACAGCGAAATATCGGACGATCCGTCGCACTCTTTTCGAATTGTTTTCCATTTATTTCTTACGACCAAACCACACACTGTTACGTTCACCGATTTGAACCAAATTTGGAATAAGTTAGATTATAAGATATGATTCCTGGTAAAGCCATTTTGATGCATAGGCCTTGGTAATCCCTAGGCAAAATCTTGAAGTAGCGCTGTTAATAGTGCTTTAATAACAACAAAATTTTCTAGATACTGTAAATATTGTACATTTTATGCGCAAACATTTATTTATAATTTTAACGTTAATCTAGTGAAAGAAAAACACAAATAATCTTTTTATTAAACAAAATTTTTTAATTTTTTTTTCTCTAGCGAAGTAATTAAATCATTAATCTTTCCAGCATAAGTTGTTTTATAAATAGCACTTTTCTTTTGGTGATACATTCACTTGCACACTATTTGGTTCAAATCGATGAGCGTAACAGTGTGTGGTTTGTAACAGTGTTGGTTAGATTTCGGCGATCACGTGTATTGGCGTTCGTTTAATTACTCTTTTTCATTTTGCATCGCAGGTGCCGATTATTAGCAATAATATCTAGTCTAACGCAGTACTCCGAGTGTTATCTGTTCATTATTCTGACGAGCCGTACTCTCGCGCGTACACTTTAATGGCTCAATATACCAGTGTGCGTGGCCTCGGTCGTACATCATACCGCGCGCGAAATTATGTTCTCCTCACGTAACGCCGATATTGTTTCCGCGAATGGTGAGAAATGCCCCGATGGCGTTGTAACGCCCCATGGCCCAGCGGGGTTAACTGTTTATCACAGCCTAGGAATAATGGTGACTATTAGCAAAGTACCGCCTCGTTCGACTTCTCTTAAGTATCCTCTCAGTTTATTTCTCCTCACGTTTATCATACCAAATAAAGGAGATATCCATTTATTTAGCCGATGTTCATGTTATTGCATACAGAAATATAAATAATAATAAAAAATTTTAATAATAAATTTTTAATGCAAAAAAATGTTATGTGCAACGCTGATTTCAGCCTACTAATTACATATGCGATTCGTAATAGACTCTTTACACTTTAACTTCTGTATCATTTAGTGTTTACCTCGCCAATTACAGCGAGTCAAATTTTTGTGTAAGCCCTTACTTCAGCGATGCGCCGCATTCAGTCACGTATTTTGAGGTAGAACCGACACGCACGTCATGAGGATTAATGACGACGAGGGGACGGAACAATCAGTCGGCGGACGACTTTTAAAAGCGGCGGCGACGGCAGCGGGAAGTGTTCCTTCGTGATTCTCGTTAAGTCCTCCCCATCGCTTAATCCGCGTAACGGTGCGCCGCGCCGGCGAACGTCGTTACGTCAGACATTTCGTAGATGCCTGGCGCCGGAGTAACTAGCTCGCAAGCTAATATCTCGCAATGCGGCAGGTAATGTGCGGGCGATATATTTCCCCGGGTACGCGCGCAAACGCGAGACGGGGGACCAGGGGTCCTGGTAGGCGGTACGCGGTAGGAAAATGCGTTTCCGGGCAGGTACGGGACTTATGACCCTGGGCAGATGAGGTGCTGTCCCGGCCTGTAATCTTGCCTAACAGGGGCCACCGAGTCACCAGCAATCCTGACTCGGTTTCGAGCCGACTTAGCTAGCAGCAGCCCTCTCACCGTTGTAGCATGCCCCGGCGTGCTCTCTCGCGGAATCGGATAATGGAAACCCCGTGTTAGCACGTTCGATTCCACCAGACTCCCAGCTAGTTTCGACTTCATGGGAAGCCAGGCTGAAATCGGTAGCCGCGCGTGCTTGTCCTTCGCCAAACGTCCGGAATCGCGCGGAATTTCCAATTGTAATTTTATACGAGAGTGTGCGATTTGCGTTTCGCAATTTTAATCTTTAATAAAGTTTGCTTTACGAGTTTGCATCAGGAAACTCTTCTACGCTCTGACTTATTTAGGATCCCGCACGAATGACTAAAATTCTACTGTTTACATCGTAATATCGATTGGTCATCTACTCTGTATTTATCTCTAATAGAATTTTCAAACAAGGATGTTTCTGATTTTGTGGTAGAAAACTTTCCACCAACCTCTTTGTTCCTTTCGTTAAGAAGGCTGGCGGTGGCGATGGCGTATCCATCGTGATTCGTTCGATCTCGAAGACAACAATTACAGGAGGCAGTAGTCGTTAGCCTATGCCCTCGCGTTAGTATGCGCTCCGTCACACCTGACTGGTCGCGTAGCGTACGCGATGCCTTCGCCGCCGACAGCGACTCGAGTAACGGCTGAAATATCCTCTTACATACCCCGCCGAGTCGTTTCGCAACGTCTGCTGGATTAATAGGAAAGAAAGATGTCGAATTCTGCCGTCTCCGATCGCTCTCCGATCGATGACATGCCGATCTAGGTCTTTTCACTGCGCGCGGCGACCCTTGCGTGGGGATCCTCGATCGGTCGTCGATGTATATTATAGGTCGAGTCACTCTCACTGCCAATCTCTTCTTTAGCCGTCGATAAAATTCTGTGACTTTCTAGAGCACGGTGCGCGTAAACTCGATTACATCACCGACAGTCCGTTCGCCGGCTCGTCGTTACTTGAAATATCATTCGAGGAACGTTAATAATTTCAAAGCGCTCTCGATGTCTTGAGTGATTTAAAAATAGTATCATCCGGCGAACAATAGAAATGTAACAATGTAAAGTTGTTTGTAACTGTATCGCCAAGGTATATAAAATTTTCGTCATTACGTTTAGATCATCGCGCGAGATGGTAAAAAATCGTATCGGCTGTATTGTCGGTCGAACGATCTCCGCTCGCACCGTAAGATTCTTCACCTTATTATTCTCCGACACCCCCTATCGCTCGTTTGTTTAAGATCACTCGATCGCCGATAGCGGCGCAGAGGCCGGTTATTGATGATCCGAGTGTCCAGGACAGCTCGCGTGCGAGCCGAGCTGGTTTTGGCTTAGGTTACCGGCGATTTGTATGACATTCGATCTCTCGCCCACGCGCGTGGTGCCTCGTACCGTGCGCTCAATCTGCGCACTTCCCTAGTCCTTCCGCTCACCTTCTCCGATCACGATTACGACTCGTCCTGCCGCTGGCACGCTTTCAAGACTCGTTCGACGGCTCTATTTATTTCTATAA
Source organism: Crematogaster levior (assembly GCA_901521435.1). Classification (NCBI taxonomy): domain Eukaryota; kingdom Metazoa; phylum Arthropoda; class Insecta; order Hymenoptera; family Formicidae; genus Crematogaster; species Crematogaster levior. Next base: position 202,308 of record CABEGB010000069.1, on the reverse strand, counting down.
TCTGCCTTATTTATTCAGACCCGATGAGACATGTTATCAGCGTTCGAAGTATATAAAGTGGACCAATTATCACACATTTAAAAGAATAAAATTTTACATTTCCCAACATTCTGCACCAATTTTGTTCAGTTTTTTTTACAACTTCAAATATTTTTCTCACCAGTGAATATTAATTAACAAGTTTCAATTTATCGACCCGTTTTTATTATTTATTATCTTACTTTCGTTACCTGACTTTGATCTATTTGAGTGTATATTTAACGGTCATGTGCGAAATCTCTTTATAATATAATGTGTACTACATGAAGTAACGTCGCAGTTTTTACGTATTATTACTGGTGAACTCATCTGTCTTATGACGCACAAAATATGTGAATTTTATGAGTCGATTAATTACACATGTTATTTACTGATATTTATGGATTTCGATAGATTTATGGATTTCGATAGTTCTGGATTGATGTAGTTTGGACCCAATGTCAATAAGACAGATGTTAATGTGCGTTTTTCATCCGCATTCTTACATGTAAAATTCTACACTTGATAAAGACCCAAATCAGAGGTTGAAACGTTATGATTTGTTAATAAAATTGGGCCGAATAAAGCCCGGGTCGAAATTGAAACTTGTTTTTTTTTTAAATACGCGTGTGAAGGAATCTATCAAATCCATTTATTTCAAAGAGCAATTGATTAATTTGACACTACGGATCAAGCGAAATAACGGGAGCTTGAAGAAGTACGAAACGCGGAGTGGTCGCAGAATCCGAACGAAACGGGGACCGGAGAGAGCGACGGGACCCAGCAAGAAGGGCCCGAGGCAGCAGGGCTCGAAAGGTCCCGCGCGTTCGTGTGCAGGGAGACGAGAAGAATGAACAGCTTGTGTTCCCGGTTCCCAGGCAATTCTATGAATACGAAATACGAGGTCGGTCGGTCGGTCGAACCGCCGCGGTGCACGCTGCCCGCTTCGCTCAATCATCGCAGACACGCCCGCCATATTGGCTTTGCATAAGGCCGCCCGCGAGCTCCGTATCTCTCTTTTCCTCGCGATGATGCCGGGTCGTGTTAAGGTGGACTGTACGGCGCACAACACGCTCGTACTCGCGCGTGCGACACGCAAAGCCCGTTTCTCCTTCGCGAGAAATCGCTGTGCCGCTACCACCCTCCTAATTATTTTACCGCTAAACGACAGTGTGACAACGCGAATATCGTTAACCCGTTAAAATATTCAATGTTTGTTTGTGCCGAGTTATTGAAAAACTTGTTATAGAGGAGTAACACATTAATTAGCTTACTTTTACGATCGATAATTGAACGAGAGTCTTACCCTTCTCTTTTCTCACCGTCGCTTTATAAAAATACATTGAAAGTAAAAAAAGATGATACAATTTAGTAAGGATACAAATTAGAATTGTGTATATTTCCATGTTTGTTTTGATAAATTACGACGATGCATTCCTCTTTACACAGAGTTACGTCTTTATGACGACATTCCTTTAACATTGTATAGTTAGCATCCATTACTCTAATAAAACATGATACATGCAGCCTTGATTTTCGCTTGCGCGTCATACAAATAGCAATTTTTTGCTTATCGTTTTACGATTAATAACGATCGCTTTACGATGTAACTGGTAGCCCACCCTGTCGTCACCGTCCACATAGTACCGGCTCTAAATTACGCCTTACACTCGCTTAACGACAGCCCCACCACCCAGTGTCATTCCGCATTGTTCGATATTGTCGCTCGAAAGCGCAAGGAAATTGGATATTTCCTGTGTGACGTACGTCTTTCCGCGTCGTCTATCAAAAATCTCACCCTCTCCTCTTACCACTCCCGATGTAGAGCACGATACTTGGAGGAGGAGGTACTTGGTGGAGGTCCATGAACAGCGAGACAGACACACAGCTAGCTGTAGAGACGGGCACGAAGCTAGCTGTAAATAATGCGGACGGACAATGTTGTGAATTACGGTGGTATCAAACCCATAAACGGCATGGTTTTATGTTTGCCGCGACGAGACGCGGCCGGGCCGCACAACGCGATCGTCCGCGCTCCATCGGATGATGCAGTCCAACCGCGCTGTCACGCCGGATGCTTTCTTTTTCGTAATTGGTGTTTTCTCCGACGATGACTCCTGCGACCTGGTCCCGGCGGAGACGCCGCGTCCTGCCGGAATAAAGTCACTTTATTGCTTGTAACGTTACGAAGTGGGACTTTAACGCGCACATTTTTACGATATCTCCGCCGCTGTCGCGACGCCGGTTTATATCGTCGGGGGAATTATCCTGGGATATTAAAGATATATTATGGTAATTGATGCGCGTGGCATGCATGGTCAGCAAGCAAACTGACTGTGAATTCCTCATTAATTGATTGTTTATTTTTGTTAATGAGCTAATTAAATACTAATTTTATCCCGCGAAATAATCGTTTTATAGCGAAATAACGCCAAAGTGCGATAATAAATAGCAAGAAATGTCTATAGGAATAAGACGACCCGTAATTATTTGACATTAATTACAATACGGAATATCCTCGTTGCGAATCTCCACATATGTTATGTATCTTTTGTCACGTGTCCCTCAGGAAGGAGGCTACTTCATCCTTCATCCTACGATAACGTGTCATACCTTTATTGCCCGGCAGGAGTTACGTATCGAGTGGTGCGCGTGTTGGAGAATCGAGCGGATAAGTCCGTGAAGCGGAGAGAATAATAGAAGGACTTTCTACTATCAAATAGATTTATGGATATCCAGCCGGGATACCTACTACCGAGGTTTATATGGCCGCGAGCATGCCGTCATGCTTTATCCGCCGTTAAGCGTAGACGTCTCGCGGATATCCCGCGCGCTACGAGAGAGACGAATATGTTTATCGCTGCGCGCGAGATCATGAAGCGGATTGACGCGGGAGGAGCGTGAAAGCGGGCCTTCATATTTTGTTTGGTTACAGCTTTACGGAAACTCCCTATATCTGCTGCATGTTTTACGGCACGCCCGGCGAACATACGTACATGATTTCAGAGCGACTGCGGGCTTAAATTATGGCAGGTGATTATAATGCCATATAACGAGATAATAGCTTGCAGTGCACAGGTTATATCCGATTAAATCGCGTAAGAATAGTGTTTATTACTTAGCTGCGCACGACTCTGAACTGTTATTTATGATTCGGTATGAAACGCATTGTAAATTGTATTTGAAAAATTAATTTGTTCACTTTATCATAACAGTTCAAAGGGACTGTCGTATAATAAAACCGTAGACGAATTATTCGGAAGGAACAATAGTGCCGTGAATATTGACTTTTGAGAGGTCATCGAGATAGACCATCTCGATTATCTAGCGGGATTAATTCGACAATGATCAATACGTTTCGTGTACTGTCGCATCCTCGAATTCGTTTGGAGACCACAATCAGTGGTCAATTATTCACATGGATGACTCGGCAGAAGGGCACTCAATGTTTGAACGAGATCGAAGAACAACGATACCTATCATCTAATTCTAACTCACGATTCATGATAGAACAACGTAACCGGTAACCGTTATAGGATTTATTCTCCAAAGCACTGCCGATACTTGCCAATGAACTCTTTGACCCTTTGGTCAATAAGCCGGTCGTTGATCGTCGAATTGATTAAACCCTTTGGAATATATTGGAGATTTTGGTATATATTTTATTAAATAAAAAGTCTTTATAAATTTTTCGAGTGACAGTATTAATAACACACATGTCTTATAATATAATATAATATAATATTATTATAATATAATACAATATAATGTTTTGTTTATTTTATAATATATTATTATGTATTATAAGTTCTTTTAACTTTATAAAAAGAAATATGTCTTCAGCTATATAATCTTTGTTCACGTGCGTAGAAACCATATGAGATGCTACGCAATCTAAGTCGCGTTCCAGCAATTATCCGTTAGCCAGCTAAACCGGCTAAGGTTCTCAGCATCATGGAGGACCGATGTGGAGCCTCGCATTATCGCGCCACATCTCGATACTTCCGTTTGCCGGAGGGCGCAATCCTGCCCTCGATCACTGCACACGATTCGCTCGTCTACGATTACATGATAAAAGTATGTAAACCTGTTCGTGAATTACTTTAAGTACATTTGCCTCTAAGAGTTCTTCTTTGGAAAGATCTTTACCAGGATCGAGCCTTGCAGTTTTATTGTCACATATAAATTTCAATTTTGTTTTTGAAGAAATATGCACCGAAAAATTAAATTTATCCCTTTTTTTCATGAAGAAATGTAAACTGTATCAATAATTTAATATTTAAATTTAGAAAATTACAATAGATATTTAAAAAATCTCAAAGTTAATTATATAAAATTACTTAACATCCCAATGTTTTGCAAAATTGTTAGTATTAAATTTCATTTTTATGGTTTTTTTTTTTTAGAAAATTGCAATAAAGTCCTTATTTTTATAATAGACTCTATTGACAATTACAAATATCTTTTGCTATTTTATATGATTTATTATGATAAATCAACGTTTTTAAATATATTTAATTTCATAAGCATTGAAGTATACTTTCTAGTCGAAATGTTTCTACATATTTCATAATTCAATATCGCATTCATTTAACGCACTATTTAAGTTGCAAGATTAAACACATGTCATAATGATGTAATAGGGACATGTTTTGACCAGAGTTTGGGTTACATCGATACATCACGCGAGAATAAAGACCATAAAAGAAAGTAACGTCAATGCATAAGTGCCCTGCCAATGTTTGTCCATTTTCCAACTGTTTATTCTCAAATTAACCTTCCGTGCATGTATAAACGCCCGCACGGCGTAACGGACGCGCGTGGCCGGCGCGTGTCACCTGTCTGTCACGGTCTCGTGAGTGCACGCCATCACCACTTTCGTGGACACCCTCCACGGTGGAGACATGGCCGACTGACCCCCAAGATCTGCTGGAGGTGTCTTCTCCGTTGATTATTTCGCGTACATATACAAGAATATTAGAATATTTAGATAGACATCTTTATTCTTTGCAACAAACTTTATGAATCATAATAAAGTTATATCAGTCAAAGTAAAAAGTTCTTCTAACTTTAATTATTACAATTACTGTGACCAGTTTATGATTTCGAAATTTCGCTTAAATATTTTAATAATTCCATTTAGACGAATGAGTATTATTAAATCTACGAAAAGAGAAAACTGATAAATATCCCATGATATAATTATGCTATATAAGATAGATAATAGCATTTTTGTTTAAAAAACTACAACATAATGTTTTGTCACTAAAATGATCGCTAAAAAATTACGAAGCGCCGCTACTTTAAACTGGCAAAAGGATAAAACGAAGTCGAAGGGTTGTCCGACGTCATATGCCGAGGATTCACGGATGGTTGGCGTAGGTGCACCCCGTCTTGGGGGCTGCAGGTGCAGACGGCGCTCCTTTAGCGGATTCATGCTTGCGTGATTCTAGGAGCCTGCAGGTCCTCCGCAGAGGGCCCTTCCGTCAGCAGTGAATCCTCCCGGCACGCGTTTCTGACCGCTGGTGTTCCGTAAACATATGTGAAGGAATCATGCTCGACTGCGCCGCCTTGCTACCCCGCAGGTATCCTCTTGGTGGCGGCCGCAGGTGGTGGTGCACCTTAAACCGCCACCGCGAAGCAGGTTTTCAGGAAATACCTTGCGATATGTTCAAATGCGTACAAATTTCAACTTGATGCACACTTTAGTATGACTTTATTACCTTGCATTTCTCTCGATTGATCTTTCTGATCCTCCTACTTAATTCCATATTTCTCTCATTTCTGATTACTTTCGCGATATTTCAGTATTATATGCATAACAATAAGTAGTTTCCATTAGATTTATTAGTAATCTTATATAATATTAAATATTTGCTCTTTATGTGAAGAATTAACGCACTGCGTGAACATTGCAGAAAATATGGATGGTTATAAATAGTTGTCGATGGACTGTAGGAGGCTGCATAAGTGCAAGACGTTTTTCATACGGCAAGATCCTAGCGATATCTCGACGGTATTGTCGACCGGCATTTTTGCCGGAGGGTGAAAATCGCAAATGTAAATCGTCACCGGGTTGCATGTTGATACCCACGCATTCGGATGTTAAATGTAGAAGGATTATGGCGGTCGCGCGCGTCACAGTACTGATATTTCGAATGTATCGACGGCCGACATCAGTCGGGGTGGGGTTTACGGAGGTGTTCTGGAGATGCTGAGCATAACGGAACAGCGCGGATTTGCGCATCAAGTCTGGAATCAATCTCGCTATTTCTTCGTCTTGTCTAACTTTTTGCTCTTTGCTTTCTTGGAACGGAAGTGCGGCTGATATCGTCGTCGTATTCAACGATTAAGGGTAAATGTGTAGATAGTATGCTACCCGTATTGCTGTTATAAAAAAGAAAACGTACCGAGACACGTTGAACCGCTGTTGGCAGGTAGTAGGAAGGTCTGTCCTCAAACAGAGGAACCCTCGTGGGATAAGCATACAAAAGTCATCGCTCGGAGTCAAACAATAAAGTTAATTCGTGTGCGGTGCGTATTATCGCATCCGCCCGTTATTATCGTATGATCGATGAGGTTTGTAGATGGATGTTATTATTCTTAATTCTCTCCTTTTTCAAATTACATTATATATTTCATATCATTAATAATACATGATTATTGCAGTTTTATAATATCTTGGAAAAATTAATAATTTGATTAATAATATGATTACTTAATTTGTACTAAATTAATCATTTGATTATATTCGATTTTGTGATACTGATGAAGATTGAATTGAAAATTAAGAAATTTCTGATTTTGACAAAAACGGAAGAGAGCTAAAAATTTACGTCTTACATTTTTGCAAAGTGGAAACAGAAGAGAAGTACTCTCGTCTCGCAAAAATATCACGTAACATCAAAACGCTAAGGAATCCAGCACAATTCGTTGTTGTCGGCGAGATTGTGTCGCCGTGATGTCGCTTACATTTTAAATTTCCAAGCGGCGACGCGAAATGGCCGTCTCACGAACGAAGCACGACAAAGAGTCATCGTGAAACGCTCTGAAAAGTGGAGCAGCAGCTCCCTTTTCTCGCGAGCGAGGTCAAGAGGTCTCGCGTTCCCTTTGTTCCCTTTTTCGACGTGCCCGTTGAAATCAGGTGTCGCGCGGGTGTGTTGCCAGTACCTTTCACCATGGCAACTATTGTTTCGGAGCAACATACGTTTCGTGGCTCCGCGTGGAAACCGCGGACGCACGTTTCCGTGTGCGTGTTTGCTTGCACGGCTGCGTGCGGTGACTACGGGAGCGAGTGCATCGGCACGCGCACAACGACGCAGGTGCACGCAGGTCGCACGTCGTTGCGTTGCAAGGCATCTACCCGCACGATTTCTAAGATAACGGTTGACATTCGTAATTATCGACTCTCCCGAGCAGATATGCATTCTTTATGCGCGCGCGCGAGCATCGCATAACGCTCTAACAGGTAACACCCCGGCGGTATATATCCGCGTTTCTACATCTGTCAGCTTTCAGTTAGAATTTATGGTAGACGCTATTAGCGTATGCGGCAGCGCAAGTGCGCAACATTGCGAGGGAAGCTACCGGCTTCACGATCAACCCATTAGCGCTAACCGTGTAATTCGAAAATAATTTATCCGCTTCCTTATTGTCCGCACTCCGCGCGGCTATTATTATTTCACAGTACGTGCAGCTATTCTACCGGCTACATTATTATTACAGCCCGATTATGCTACGTGCTGAAGCTCGTGTGCTTATCAATCTTCATGATAAAGACGGTATTAAATTAGACTCAATTATTGTTACTATCTCATACGCTGCTCTATTATTACACACACACGTCTTTAGAGTGCATTGGCAGCGTTAACAAACGTGAAATTAAATCAGATTAATTGACAATGTTATTGTTACGCGTGCAAACATTTTTTTTACGCACCCGTCAATTAATATACTCTTGCAAATTATAACCTTGTAATATAAGAACGATTTTTTCCACACTCACGCCCCATCTTTCCCAAACAATTTTGGTGAATAAGTGAAGCCGGGATGGCTTTATTTTGTTCGCCTTCGGTTATTTTTCGCCGCACACGATCATCAATTGGGATTGGTAGCACGCAATTATCGGTCTCAGCACGATTGTCCTGTTAACTGTCGAGACTCGCCGATTCGAGGTAAAGCGAATATAGGTGCGACCGGTCGCGTGGCCGGCACGCGCCTCTACCGATGACAATTTCCGTCCCTCCTGCCGGAAGTCGTGCCTGCGAGTGTCGACGGCGCAACTGCACAGCCTGCATTCTAGGTGCACCCGCTTCTATGTACGTTGAGCAAGTGGCTGTCAACATATGAGCAAATTGACGTCCTTTACTTGTACGCAAATATGTTTTCATGCGTTGGGCGTGTACGCGCGAGTTCGTTTACCTTTCTTTGTAATTGTTCACTGTATATATGTGAGTATCTGTATATATTATAATTTTTATAACGCTGAATTTTGGTGAACAAACTTTAATATAGAAAGATCGATATTACTTTCCATGGAAATTGCAAGTAAAAATGTATTTGTAGAATGAGAAAAACTAGAGGCTAATTTTTGGGACATCGATTCAGCTTCCGGTTAGCTTCGCAGTTTCATACGGCGACTGCGCTGTTGCTTTCTGGTGCATCCACGATTGTCGCAACTGTGCTATCTGGTTGCAGCAAGATCGCGGGTGCATTAAGATCAAGATAGCGCTTATTTACGCATCCCAAGATGGCGGCAGGTGGGCCGTCATAAAAGTTAACTTGTAAGATGATATAGTGCCCGACCGATGCTCCAGCACAGGCGCAATGCGGGAGCTGTGCCGTAATAAACGCCGTTTTATTGTGTGACCCACGGTGTCGCTGCCCTTTCGTAAATAAAGAGGCGCTGCGAGAATTTCGACGTTTTTACGCCCTTATGCGTAAGCTAGATCATAAATCTCGATAAAATGTGGAACTGAGAAATCGAACGTTTTGTCACGACCTTTGTCGAACTGTGAATCGAGCGTCGCTCTATAATACCTGTGTTTTCTCATGCCTATTGTTTGAGATTCAACATTGTTAATTAAGGATTAAAATTTTAATCCTTATTTTTTGCAATAAATTCTTTATCTGATTTAGAAAAGGGGGGACTTATTAGCACTAATATGTGAAATCGATGTTGATTTTAAGTTGGTGATTTACGGCGTTTTAAGTTCGACACATTAAGTCGACACGCATCTTATTTACTGCGTTTAGAGTCCGACAAACTAAATCGGTAGCTCATTGATTGGCTATTAAGATTCAGCTCGGACTGTTTAGCGATTTTAGATATATTTCTTAGTAAAATCTTAATGTTACGTTGAAAGCTTTTAATTTTTTACGAAAGAAATCAGTTCGCTGGCTGCACTTCTGCAGTTTGCGTACGAAGCGACTTGTATTTTTAACGGGACTCCAATCGTATACGCGAGACGCAAATTTGACTTCCGAGTTACGACACGAACGACAACTCGTTTTCGAGAGTACGAGTGCCGTACGAGTGCGGAGAAAAAGAGGTCATTGACCCGTGACACATCCCTTGTGCATTCGGGCATTTCAAGGACAAAAGTCGACCTCCTTTGCGATCTTTTTCCTGGTTTCTTCCTGGCCCATCTCCGTCTGCAATTTAAAAACGCTCGTATGTGCAGGGCTCTCTTTCTTGCCAAAAAGGAAGACAAAGGATTCCCATTCTACCCACCCCGAAAAAGTGCTGTGCGAGAAGTCGTATATATCGCAACCGGCTAATCTAAAAATACTGAAGTCGACCTTTCCCGCGGCAAGAGTGATGGCCCCGGACAACTGCTAAATCAACGGCGAGATTGAGATGCAAATGCAGTCTCATGCGTTCTGCGTGAGGGGAGAAAGGGTGCGTCACGGAGAGAGAGGAAATGAGATAGCGGGGGTGAGGGAGGAAAGAAGATGCAAAGTCGGGGACGATGCTGCAAGAGATGAGGAGCTGCGGAGAGCGACGGAGAAAACGCAAGTGAAGGGGAGAGGAAGAGAGAGGTAGAGAGAAAGAGAAAAAACGACGTCGCGATAGCTGTGCAATTCGTGCAATTAACATTTATAATGTCTCCATCCGGCGGCGCTGACAGGACAGGCAAACGGTCGTGCGCATAAAACGCAGAATTTAACGCCGATAATTCAATCCGGCCGCGATTGTGCACCGCCCTTGCTTCCTTCGTCCCCTTTATCCTTCCCTTTCTTTTTACCGCACTGGTGAAATAACTTTATTGAATTTTGCGCGTTCCGGCCGATCTCGCAATAACTCATGCGCGATGTGCGCAGGACCCGGCCGCGGAACCAGCTGATATCGCAGGTCCGATCTACTGCGGCGAGTCCGTGTGCGATACTTGCATGCGTGCACTTGTGTCCGCGGACTTTTAACCATGGGAAAATGGAAATAAATTGTGCGGTATCTCGCCGTCTTCTCATCGGTGTCATCAGTGTCACGGCCTATTCTGTGCCGAAAGATAATGTATCTGGAATGAACTGGTTCTGGTATTTTACACTGAGAAAATAAAGTTGAATAAAAAAAATATCTTTTTGAGCGGCATTCGCCAAGCATATGTCAAGAGAATAATATGTCAAGTGAATTAACAAGAATATTTGTTAATTCATAAAAATATGTCTCGATAAATGACGTTTGAATTAAAAATATATACACTGCCGTCGAAAAGTTTCCGGACAGGGATATAAGTAAGAAAAATTCTTAATAAAACACTAATTACTATAAAAAAAAGTAATAAATTTTATTTAGTTTACAATTAGAACTAACAAAAACGGAAAATCTCATGAATCAAAACCCATCCTTAGCTCAAAACTCACACTTTTTTTTCATTGAACCAACTTCCTTTGGCGGATAACACTTTTTTCACTAATCGCGGCATCCTTTCTACAAGTTTTTCCAGAATAGAATTTGGTATTTCACTCCATTCTTTTTGGAGAATCTCCTAAAGATGTTCTTGAGAAGTAGGACAAACTCTCCGGACTCGACGATCGAGTTTATCCCATAGAAGTTCAATGGGATTAAGATCCGGAGATTGAGGAGGCCACACCATTATTTTGATCTCTCCGTTTTTTTCTTTTCGATGCAGATAATTAGAACATAATTTAGAAGTATGTTTGGGGTCATTATCTTGCTGCATAGTAAATCCACGGCCAATTAAACGTTTGCCGGACGTGATACAATGCCTCCTCAAAATTGTGTGATAACTTTTCTGGTCAAATATTCCTTTGATTCTGTGGAGATCTCCCACGCCCGTATAACTAAAACATCCCCACATCATCACAGATCCTCCGCCGTGTTTTACTGTAGGAGTTATGCAGTCTGGGTGCATTTTTTCCGAAGTCGCGCGACGGACATACGTTCTTCGTTTTTGACCAAAAATCTCGAACTTTGATTCGTCGGTCCACAAAACTCGTTTCCAATCTTCGATGGTCCAATCTTTGTGATTTTGAGCCCACTGAAGTCTCTTCGTCTTGTTCCCGCGCCGGAGAAGCGGTTTTCTAATGGAAACTCTACCCCAAAGGCCGGCTTTGTGCAAACGATTCTTGATAGTAGTTACCGATATTTGATGTTCGTGATTTTCATTGAACCGCGATTGGATTTCCGGTGCGGTAAGCTTCCTATTCATTTTTGACATTAAAACTAGACTCTTATCCTCTGATTTGGAAGTGACGGGAGGCCTCCCAGTGCGAGCCTTGTCCTTGTTACAGCCGGTTCTTTGAAAACGCGTAATAGCATCACTTACGGTGGACCGCGGTATTTTCAATTTTTTCGCAATATAGCGTACGCTGCGACCGTCATTGTGAAGCGCATTAACTGCTGCACGTTTTTCTATGCTTAAACTAGGTCCTCGACCCATTTTCTTTAAAAAAAAAATGAAAAATACTATGTAACAGCGTTCCTTAAAAAATTCGATTTGAACTGAATAAAGTAACAACAGTAGCTATAATACTTACCATAAATAAATAAGTACGTCCTGTTATCAATATGAACAACCAATATTATGAAATCGAGAACAATACTACAGTTTAGTCGAGACAAAATTTCAACAGTGACGCTAAGCTGATTTCGAAATAACAATGGACTAGAAGCACGCAGCAACTGCGCATAGACGGGTCGAGTAAGTTGTGTAAACAATTTGAGTATATCATGAGGTCAAATATTGCTGAAGAGAAATTGACACGAGAAGTCTCGAGAAGATGCGAGAAGACTTTAAATTTAGATGTAGGGATTGTCCGGAAACTTTTTTCGACGGCAGTGTATATGAATTTAAAAAATACTGCCAACTGAACATATTTAGTCAACTTTTTCTTTTCGGTGTAAGATGACGAATTCTCGCAAATTGTGATGAGAAACGATAAAATATAATGGCGTATAAATAATAACTGATATATGAAGAATGATGTACATAATCAATGGCAATAAATTAGAAGCGATAATATATTTTTGATAAATATATCTTTTAAGTTTTTTAAAAATAAAAATAGATTATATTAAGTTTTATCGGATTCATTTTGGAGTTCAATTAATGGGAGACTATTTAATTCTTTATCTCCTATTGGCAACCATTTGCAATGTATTTTCTTCATTTCCTGTAGAAATAGAATAAATTTGTGATGCCGAGATTTCTCTTTCAGTAAAATTGATGTAAAAACTTACAGCTTTTGTTATAGTGCCACGATGGTCGAGTTTACATATTTCATATTTAAAAAGAATAGTATGTTCCTTATCGCCTATGTACAGTATCCTTTCACGTATATGTCTAACAATACGCAGTTCGAAGATTCTTGTAACAACCACATTTGTTATCAATCCGATCCATTTGGTATTCAATAAATCTAAAGCTCATCGATATATAAACAGTTAATAAATTATTAAGCATTACTATTAAGTACTCTATTACTATTATTATTAAACATTACTATTAAATGTTTATTAAGTGATATAGATATTTTACCTTTGTGAGCTGCGCGATTTATCATCACATTTCCTTGAGTCAGCATATCATGTGCTTTACTAAGAAAATAATAATCACGACCTGTAAAACTTATTTGATTTTTTCCATGCCCGATAATTATCTGTAAATACATTTAAAAATGTTCGAGAAAAATTCAATCGATTATTTTTCTGTATTTTTAGTCAATTTATAACTTTACTAATATTCACCCGAAAGTCCGTTTGATCGCCGGACATCCGTACGCTATGAAATTCCTTATCCAGCCATTTATCCGTTGTCTCACTTTTTATCGCAAAATCGTGAATTGGTCCGAGTATTTTCAAAATCGGAACAGAGCGGAAACACGTTATCTGTAAAATGTTGGAGACTTGGATAATTTGAAGAAAGAATTATTATGTTGCAATTCGTAATTACCTGTGTACCGATTGGTACAAAAATATGTCCAATTTTATATGCGTTTGTGTCAAACAAATATGGAATCGGAGTGTAATCGGATGCCCCGATTTCTTGAGCGACAATTGGTCCAATAGTGTTCCAAGAATAAACGGTATTTAAATTTTTTGGAATAGAAATTCTTCGTTTCTTCTTGACGATTAACATTTTATCATGCATTTTGACATTAGTTAACTGTTTTGGTTATAATTGTTCGATAAACGTTAACGTCAATTGTGTATGTTGAATTGTGACGAACATCATGCGTATTTGACAAGAAGATCGATAAATTATATTTTCTTTTCCGTAAAGAAACCTAACTTCTTCATTAAAGTTTGTAAATATTATTTTATAAACTTTGATTTTAATTTATAAACATTTTTTTCTTTTAAATTATTATCGGAATTTTCTATCATCATATGAGAGAAAAGTCGGCCGAGAAATTCACCGACGAGTTCCAAATCGAATCGAGTGATTATGCTATGGCCGATTGATCACAAAACTCGTTCTTTTGGTCGGCGTACATCGGTCCAATCATTTGTAATCATTAGCGGTATGGTACCGTTGGTACCGACATCTTATTATCATTTTGTTTCGTTTTTTTTCTTGCCGTAGTGCGTCATCGATGTAGATAGCCCGGCATTGTTGTAAACAGTATTCGACCATTATTTATTGATGCAAATGAAACATTGAATTATCTTTTATTCAGCATAAACGAATGACGCAAAACGTGTGAATAATCGTTTGTTATAACAGGATCATGCGGCTGTCACGTATATATCTTCTTTTATTCTTCTTCTATATAATCTTTTAATCATTATATTTGTGATTTTTAAAAGTGTGTCTCGTGTAATATGTAGTAACATACTCGATTTAGGATCCATTCATAAATAAATGACTGGTTTTATGCCACGGACAAACATTCTTCGAATTTCAGGACGCTACTCGCCAGGTTAGATACAGATAGCTGATTTTGCGACGCATTCCTCGTAGTAAAGTGCGTACAGTATTGTATCTGTGCAACGATATTTAATTCATGGAATGCGATAAACACGCTGATATGGATCCACCACATCCAAACGCGAGCGCGAAATTAGTGTCACCAGACAACCTGCTTCGCAATTTACACATTCCACGTAGATAGTGGCGAAGCAATTGAAAAAAATCGATTGCGATCGAAACACTCGCTTCGACCTTGAGTGTAATAAAAACAAACTTCTAGTACAACATGAGATATGTTACGGTCTGCCTAGACTAGGAAGACCCATCTGCTCAGTCGTTGTTCCCATCAGTAAATTCTTAAAATTACCACTCGTATTTAAGTATTTTCAGTGAAGAATCTTAAAGTATCGTCGAAATTTGCGCAATTTCGAATAACTACAAGAAAAAAATTACAATTTGAATGCATAAAGAAACCATGTCTTTCGATTTTTGTGATAAATTTGTGATTACGATAAGATAATTGCATTGCATCGTCAACAACGGTAGCAATCGGCAAGGAGTGAGACAAGCTCCGGGGTAAGCCTTAAATTTCCAGGCCAGCAAATTGAAACGGCCCCGGGCCGCATCCCGATATTGCTTATGGTACAAATTTAATAAGGCGCCTGCTGGGGCCACCAGTTACCATGCTAATATCATCCGCCATCGGCCGTGCACAATTTCTCCACCTGACGCCTGGAACGCGAAGAAAAAGATGAAGGTTGGAAAAAAGGGGTTAACGCGGAGAGCGGATAGCGGGGCAACAGAACGTTGCGGAGAGAAAGAGGGGACCGATGACGACGGCGAAGATGACTGCCACGAATGTGGACGACGAGAGACACGGGGCGACTCGTAACCCGTAATGTTATGGCACTGCCCACCGCGAGAGGGGTTCTCGTGCCGGAGTCTTTAGTGCCAAATTGGTTATGCGAACGCTTTACGACACGGCGCGCCGATATTAACCGAATGAATTACATAAATTATCTTCAGCGTTACCTCGAGAATGACGACGACGACTGGGCCGAGGAACGCTGAGGCTGAGGCTTTCATGTGCACGTCCGTGAGTTCTGCGCAGATTCCAGCACTTCAATTGCAGCACCAGAGAAAGATAGCTCTGAGAGAATTACTTTTCCTCCGAGGAAGAAAACGGTTGCAGTTACGGTTGCAAAATTTCCACACGTATCCATGTTGTTTAGCGATTTAGCTACGCAGAGCAATATCGCTCACAATTTTGCAGTTTAAAAGTTTATTACTATTTCGAATTTTTTTAAATATCAATTTGCCACTGCAAATGTATTTTTAATATTTACGATGCGACCCAAGGAAATTAATTAGCAATTTCTGTCTTCGCGAATCATCCTTATTTCAGGGTCAACGCATATTACTTTGAAAAGTCACAGATTCCTGCACAGAAATTCCGCAGAACTCATCATTCACTGATGCGGCGCATGCTGCTCGCGAGCATAACGAGGATAGCGTCCGCACATCACATGCGGTCTGGTCTCATCCCCCGTCATTTTATCATCCGGCGGACTGACTCTTGCGGGGGTACCTACCGCACTCGGGATGCGTCTCTCGACGGGCAGCAGCGCAGTAATCTCGTGCGTCCTTCGTCATTCGTCCGTACCAAATAAGACGAGATAAAGGCGGGCGAAGGAGACTCCTCGCAGAGAGGCGGAATCAAGTAGGGACATTTTTATCAGTCATCAAGTCCTCCGCGGGAGGTCCCTGTACGCGCACGCACGTGCCTACATATTCCATCGAAAATTTCGCGAAGGTTGCACGGAAGGGAACCTCGTTCCGCCAGGTTACGCTCTCGGCAGGTTCGGCGGTTTAAAGTGGAAGTGGATTCTATGAATGATGGAAGTGTGGTAACAATGGACGCTAGATGAAAAATTCAACAGCCGTCTGGGGTGTGAAGGGATGGAAGAGAAGCGGTTGCATGAAAGTGCTAGATAAGATGAAAATGCGGGTCGCTTAACGCGGTTCGCAGGTGAAACAACAAGGGCCGTTGCCACTGCAAGGTGCGTCAACAGTGTATCAAACAGTTCCACGAGGAACCTGCGTTAGTAAGTTAATATTCGTGTAAATATTTAATTTCGATAAGATTATTTAGTTGACAGATCAGGTAATTACAGTTAACAAAAAGAAAATCTCGATCTATGACGATGAAAAAGAAAAAAAATTGAGATTAATTCACATAAAATAATTTTATTTTAATTTATAAAATAATCAAATCGGTTGCAAATTTAAGAATTAAATATCAGATATGATTTTAAAAAATGTTTCGCATCATCCTGTTCATTCGTATCATTCTGTTGCTGAAACATAAAAAATTCTAGATCAACAACGATTGCACGATTAACAATATATCTCTCATTTCGACGCGGGCGATGCGGACAGTTTCTCTTCCTAAGTAAATCGGTTCGAGATTTAATACAGATCCCTCTTTGACGTATCCTCGAGGGCCTCCTATTTCCGTTCTCGCGTAGCGGCGCGCGCCGAGAGCAGCGGACAGTGTGGCACGGCGTACAGCCGGAAAATTAGCATACGAGGCTGGGATCGAACGAGGTACCCCCGATGTCTCCATTGCTCGTGAAATGGATACCCCATTCCATCGCGTTCTCCTTTCAGGATTGGTTTATGCCCGAGCGAGACTTACGGCCGGGCCGTGCCTCAATCGCCGCTCGGGGAGCCAGCCAGCCAGCCAACCCGAGCGCACCGCCTCACCTTACTTCGTGTGGGTGTTTTACGTGATATTATTGACTCTCGTCTTTTGCTCTTTGTTGCTCCCCACGATTCTCCGACGAGCGAAACGTCCGGATGCCACACGACGTAACGCGCCGTACGCTGCGAATGCTGTGCGATTTATTTCGATGCTGGTTTTTATAGGGTGCCGAGACACGTCGATGAAATGTGTTATTATTTTTGACATCAGTGACTTTTATGCGCAATGGGGACGAACGCGCATACTAATTACTTTTGAGAAATGAAATGTTCTATAATATACAAGCGCTAAAATATTAGACAATGAAGAAAAGTTTTATCAAATTGGTTCTTTTCTTACGAGCTTAAATATAAAGACTACATGAGAGAGAGAAAGAGAGGAGAGAGAGAGAATTTAAATACAGCAATTTTTAGACTAACGTTGCTATAATCAGATAATCTGTTACGCGCGCGCGCGCTGATAGATACTTGCTTGCCTTGCGTTGAAGTCTCCTAGCGTATGTAAGTTTCTGCATTGAAATCTCCACCGTGCCCGACGCGATCGATGTATTCCAAGCTTTGTGCCGACGATTTTCGAGCGGGCGCGTTATCTGTATATAGAATGTAATCAAAGATGGACACACAAAGGCATCGCGTTAAGAAGTTCCAGTGACAGAGAAGTGCGATATCATAACGTGGTAGAGCGACAGAGATAAACGGAGATGGGACAGAAGAAGGAAGAGAAGCTACCGACTGGTGAGTTACGATCTCGCGCGAATGTTCGCCAATTATCTCCGGACGGGTAGCCGACTCTAATTGGACTTTACGCCGGTGGGTGGGATCAGCCATAGTGATTGCAGAAAAAAGAAGTGCCTCGTAACGCACACACCGTAAGCGTAAGCAGGACGCACACACACACACACACACACTCGGCTCGTTGCCATATCTGACACGTTGTCGATAATTGGTCAAGAGCCGAAACGATTTGCTCCATTAAATCGCACGGCACAACCCCTACGGTCCAATCTGGTTCGCTCGAGGTGTCCGGCCGATTATGACGATGAACGATGTCGGTTTATTACACATCCCGGTCCGGATACGCGCGATGAAACTATCAAATTCATTTTTCCGACACGTAGACTCGTTTATGATCGTAGCCGGCAAATTATATTACCGTGACCGTTTACTTGTGAACTTTTGTGTTGGGTATGGTCGATGGCTGAGATTATGTTTGAAGAATCACGCTCACTAAGTTTCTATTCAGGATTTTTCAGCTGATTGTTTTCTTTTCTCATTACATAAATAATAATTATATCAAGTAAATAGATTGATATTTTTGTATAAGAACGCTTAAACATATATGTATATAGACGTATAGCTCTTTTGACTTATAATATTTATAGAATTATTTGCAGTATTTTTGCAAAGAATGCAGTATGAAACTTCTTGTTCATTCTCTTCAACCTACTTTTATCTCTCCTGCTTTCTAACATTCTCCGCTTTACGATTGCTCCGTCTCTGATTATACTTCATGGATATTCGCCCCGTGAAACCTTCGCGGAAATAGCTGCTAGCATTTAGCGCGAACAGACTTGTTTGGACACTTCTAGTTGATGGGTGCACGACGCGATTCACTGTGAGATTACGGGCAGAAAATGTGAGGCGGATCGCGGCACGCAATAAGAAAGATAATTAGACACGCGTTTATGCCGTTGCTACCGGTGCACGTGCTACAAAATTAATGCCACGCTCGCAATCCGTAAATAGTCTGAATAGTTGGTAGATATTTCTGTTATCATCATCGCAAACATGGTACGGTATTATCTACCCTTTGTTTCACTTTATGCCAAGAAAAATGCATGGCAAAACATATTATATTTAATGTATCTTATGTTTTAAACAATTATTATTTCTTTTCATAAAGAAGTGACTTTAGATGTAATTTATAAACAAATTTCAATTTTTTCATCGACTCGTCTGGCATCTGCGTGTCAAAAAAGAATTTATTGCGAAAAATATTACCTCAGCCAGGTAATATCTAAATTTTTTATCTAATTTAAGGTAAAAAAAATTAAAATCGATATTGGTTTTTAAAAAGTTGGTGATTTACTGCATTCAGTGTCCGACAAATCAAGTCAGTGGCACGCAGGTAATTTGTCAGACGGGTCGATAAAAAAATTGAAATTTATTAATATTCACTGGCGAAAAAGAGTTTCGAATTGTAATTTATAAATTTAATTTATATCAATGTTATTTAATATTTCTACAATATTTATTGAAGCAATATTGGTCTAATATTGCTTCAATATTCACATTATATTGGGAAATCTTAGTCGATGTACCTTTAATAAATCTTAGTCAATGTACTTCAATGTAAATTCAATATTATATAATTAATAACGTGCAACAGTACAATTATTTTATGGCCAATATTGATTTCATATTAAGAAATATCGGCCAATACATTTCCAACATAATCAATATTTAGCTATTATAGAGTTAATGTACTCTGTTACTAGGATAATTGATTTTCTACATCTGTTGAGACAGACGCTATGTTTAAAAGGAATATCAGAAACATAGTGTACGCGCGATGAACGAGATCGCTGCGATGAATGGGAGACGTGTGCACGAGATGGGCAACTGAGTGTGGTGGAACCGGGTGGAACCAATCCTTCGCTTGTTTTTGCTCCGACTGACTTATCGATATTGGCACGTTGTACCATCGTGTATGTAACTACTCTCAAGGGAGAGACAGAGTGGTCGATAGGAAAGGGGCCAGAGAAGACGGAGGAAAGAACCGCACGGAGGCGCGAGACTCCAAGGAGGATAAACCGGCACGACTGAATTATTGCTAAGTGAGGGTAGAACTTTGACCGGCACCCATTGTGCGTGCACGCACTTTCGCAAGGCGACAGTGATGACCTGGATGACCGACATCGAACTCGGACACGCGCGCGAAGAAAGCGTCTAACTGAAAATGCCCGTGTACGTGTACGTGTGTGTTTCTCGCTTTATTCATGTCAGTTATATAATCAGAATTAAATAAACGATTTAGAATATTAATTTCCTACTCGATTGACAGAATCCGTAAAAGCGTTAGAGCATAAGATTGCAAAAATAAATTTATTGCTAACTACGAACTAACTTTTTGTATTTTTGCGACAACATATAATTTTTGTGTCAAAATCATACTTTCTATATTCCCTGAATATCCTAGATATAAAAAAGAATCATTGTTTTGTTAATCTTTTGATTAATTGACTGAGAATTATTATAAAAATAATGTCGAGAATTTGTGTAATATGGAAGGATAAAGTAAGGGAAGGGTGTACGCTCGATCAACACGTTCGGGCCATTATCTGCGCTATGTAGCACCCATCATGTGAGGCGCTTCGTTGCTTTAGGCGTCGTATGACGTCTTCTTCACCAAAGATCCGCGCGAAAAGCATCACGAGAAGAATACCGCCAGAGTTGGCGAGGCTCGGGAGGAGAACGATTACGCCGATGAAACTTCAAGTTATAAAAGCGGAGAACAGAGTGTGGAAAAGAGAAAGAGAGAATCAAGTCTCTCTCTTTCTCTTCTGTGTACTCGTGTTCGAGCCGGGCTGCGGAGGTGGACTAGCACAGAAGGCCTCATGCTGAAAGACAGTCGGGATATGTTAGTGTACTGTAGTACCTCTATCAGGTCTGGTATATCACCGTCAATTGGTCGATGGCATTGCTCGCTGAGTGAGGAGGAAGTGATAAGTCGAAGGAGATCAGTCAAGGGAAAATACTTCTCCTTTTCTTAAGATATTAGGCAGAGAGGAAGCGTGATCTTATTATAATGTTATTGTTATGTTACTTTCCCTATCATTGACTATTGCAATCTCATAATTTCAGTTTATCTTCGATGAAGTCACAAATTTTCTTTTATTTAATTATAATCAGTGGTAACACAGAATAACAAATGGTACATGTTACCCTAATAATAATAATAATTCATAATGTTCTTTGTTCTCAAAGTGGAGATTGCTGTGTAAATTTTTCAATTTTCTTGACATTTGCGGAACTTTGCAAGGATGTATATTAACCGTACGTTTTCGGCGTTTGTCGGCAAACCTCGAGATTAGCGAATGATTATTCCGAAATAAACAGAACTATGTAAATTTCAAAGCTAAGGAGTGTGTTCTACAAGAAGATTTTTGTTCTATAATCTCTGCAACTTTTTCTTCTTTTCTTCTTTTCCTCTTTGCTCTTTTTCTCTCGTTGTACAGTGCTACATAGCTTATAGAGATACAGCATTACAGAGCATTTTTACAGATCCTTAAAACTCATATTAACATTATAATTGCTAACGGGGAGTATAATAAGTAAGTCTTTTCTTTTCTTCTTTGGTATTGTGAAAGAAGACGAGCTGGTCTATATTCAGGTTGTTCGAACGTTTTCATTTGACTCTTCTTTCATAAGGGGATATCGTAACGGTGTATCGACCTACTCGCGACCGGAAGTATAGAGTAGAATTTTGTCTTGCGTGTACGGCAGTAATTGTCGAATTCCAAATGCCCGCAGACATCCGCTTTTAAGCCGCTTCTCTCGAATGAATTAACAATGAGAAGATTGTGCTTCTCGGGACCGACATGACATCGACGTACAAAAACAAAATATGGTCATGCCGAGATAAGAAAGTAACTTGGTGATCCAAGATTATTTTAAACATACATTTGATCTCCAAAGCTATTTATAATTTTTCAGATTTTATCATCAGACAGTTATTATATTTTTCTTTTAACAAGCTCCAAAAATAGTCACGTACTGCAATACTACAGTGAAAAAAAATTGCCTTCTAGATATAGAAGCTATATCTAGAAAGCAATTCACAGTAATGCTTATGCCGACAACACGTTATCGAGCTCTCTCATCCCACTCCCACATTCCAAACGCGCCGGTCGTTGCATACAGCCACCTGCTGCATGCATTTCTTTCTACGGAATGATATAATGGCGGAGAAGTCCGCGCAGTGTGTAATTCGTGCAAACGGCGAAGATCGGCGAAGGGAAAAAAAGGATCGCATAGATCTGATCGTGTACGGTGGGGAGATCGTATTACGCAAGAAAGCGGCAACCGCGATGCCTCGCAAACGCTTTAATTATTTAAGTCCCGGATCCCAAGCTCGCGATCCCATCGTTTTCGTTTTCTTGCTGTAGCCTTCGTAATTCAGTGCCTTCTTTTGCCGACCATAACCAGTGGCACGGTACTCGTTACCGATCTACACGGCTTTCCGCGTAACCGCTAATCATATGATTATTTATTTCACTTTATTACGCGGTATTATTTTAATCGAAGTGATATCGCGGAGATATTACTGCAATAACTTTTGCATCTCTACCGCATTGATTACGAAAGTTGTCATCAGTTCCTTTTTCTTCCATCGTGGAAATTTAATGCAAACACTGTATAAATTTTTAATGTACATTTTTAATGTATTTTTTTTAAATATTGCTTTCTTTTTCTTTCATACTTGCTTTGCCGTGTTTTGTTTAAATATTTCGGTTATAAAGGGATTAATTGAATTTAGAATTTGAATGTAAAAAGATTAATTTATCACGCGCGCGAATTTGTTTCTGTAATTTTAGATGACTTTTTTATTAACGAAATAAATTTCGCTGTTTGTCTGTTTTTCGTCAGGATCAAAAGCGGACAAGATCGTCCATATTATGCGTACAAACTCGGATTTCCATTTTTTCCATACTTGTTGCAATCGCTTCGCATTGTTAATAACAAACATCCGTCAAATTCGAGGACACGCCAATTATACTTTTACGCTTGAATTGTGTTGATTGATATCCTATTAACAATCCCCGATATAATTGGTAAATGAATCGATAATAGCACTCAAGTATATGCGAAAAAATGAATATGGAAGGAATATGGGATATAGGCAGAAACAAGTTTTCTTATACCAAGGACGATCGAATGCAAATTCCTTGAATGCTGCAATCATAATCGCACTCTCATCGACTTCTTTTTTTTTTTCATCAAAGAAATGCTACCTTTCTAATACCTTTACATCATACCCTATGATGTATTTCCGTTTAATCGAACGTTCCCTTACAAGCGATAATGACGAAACGTCGCGTGCTCCTAAACACTTAAAAGACATCGTCTCGCAACAATAAAAAGCGTTCGTCGAAATGAAGGACGACATGCGCTGCGTCGACATCACGGCGACCTGAGGAGAGAAGAACGGTCGGCAAGGCCCGGAGCTCGGAAAAGGCTCGGAGAAAAAGAGAAGGAGAGCGAGAGAGTGCGGGGGAGGAGAGAAGCCTCGGAGATGAAGAGAAGGAAGAAAGAGGAGCAAAAAGAGGAAGCGGAGGAGGCGAGCGAAGAGAGACAGAGGAAGGACGGAAAGAGAAAGAGAGAAATGCTGATGGGATTATAAGTAATGCGCCGCAGCACGTGGCCCCGGTGAGCCCACCTCCAGGTTGTCAAACCTGTTTCTTCCTGTATGCCATCGTCTCGAAGGCGAAGGTGCAGCGAGAGCGCGGGTGCCGCATCAACGTAGCGCCCACCGACCGATTTTAATATTCGTCCCAAAATCGAGCCTTCCGACGGCGCCGAAAGGAATTTGACATCATCCTCGAGCCGCCGGAGACTGACGAGCTATTCGCATATTGCCGACTGATACTTGCGACGGAAACCGAAGTGAGATCCACTGTCGAAACACAGCCGGAGGAGCAAATAGCGACCATTAGGCGACCAACCTGTGCCTTAATGGAAAAATTGAAGATAACCACCGGCCTGCCACTCGACCACTCAACTGATTCGCTCACTCCCTTGGCACGGAAGGCGTTTTCGTCGATTACGTCAACAAACTGGCCCCGATCGCTCCCGCTCTTGGCGTGCCCGGATGCCCGTTGAGACGCGGCCCGAGACACTCCGTCCTCGGTATCGTCATTTTTTCTCATTACCCACCGTGAAAAGCGACGTGGCGCTTCCATTAGGCGATTCTCACCACGAGACGGAAGAAGAAAAGAAAAACAGGTTTGTGTGGAGAAAGAATCTGCTTTTGAATGCATATACCGGTGTTCTGCAATTTCTTTTAACTTATTGCACGTTATGTGGATTATTACAACTGTACTAACTTGTAGAAAAGGATCGATTGTTCTTGCTGAGTATCTTCAGTCACTGTTAATTATGAAATTTATGAATTACTTTTTTTCACATGGGT
This sequence comes from Crematogaster levior, assembly GCA_901521435.1. Taxonomy (NCBI): domain Eukaryota; kingdom Metazoa; phylum Arthropoda; class Insecta; order Hymenoptera; family Formicidae; genus Crematogaster; species Crematogaster levior. The sequence goes on along the minus strand of CABEGB010000069.1, from coordinate 177,960 downwards.
TTAATCACATGAATTTATGCAATGTCATAATAGACTCAAACGATTTTAAATAGTACTTAAACTTTTTTTCAACAGCGCTACCGAATGAACAGAGAATAATAAAGCTTGTTATTCAATCATAGGCCTAGAAAAACTAGAAGTATTTATTAGTTCGTGTGTCTATTAGTATTTTTTTATAGCGATGCCGTGATCCAACTCACCCAGTTCTCAATCAGTCACGGATATACCATTTTACGTAGCCTCCATTCGCGGCGAATATGTGTTATTATGCGTGTTTATCTGTTTTTCCCAAGTAGTGTATCCGCGATAATTATACATTTCGAACACGAAAGCGATAGAAGGTCGCATTTCTACGGCTGCTACCTGGGGGCGTCCGTTACTTACGGTTCCTTCACAAAAATGCCTCGATCTCAATGCCATAAACGTGTTATTATAACATTGTTGTCGAATCGTGCGCGCGAAGATTTCTCGTCAATCGGATTTTCATTAAACTACGTTCGAAGAGTTCGTCATGGCGATTTCAAGTCTCTCCCCGAGGCGCCTCCTCATCATCCGATAGTAAGTGACGAGTAAGTGTGCTATTTCGCGTGACTTTCATTTGCAGTATTTTCCACGATTATCGGCCGATCGATGATCAGTGATAATTACGGATCTCAGTGTTTTAGGCGGTAACGAAAGGCCACATTTCTACTTTGGATCGCCGTCGATTATTTGTAGTTACCGCCGAATATGGTCGGCCGACCGTGCAGACCGTTATAATCCGCTGATTGAATGAAATCGATGTTACTTCGCGACCGGACGGAATGTGCGGCCGAAAGAAATTCGCCGGATGAAATATGGTCGGTCTACACGGTGATTAGTTGATTTTCGGGCTATGGCGGCGTCCCCTTTGTCGTCCTCTTGAGAACTTTCCCATGAGACATTATTGATCTCAAATTTTATCTGCCATCTCTAAGCCTGAGATTTTTTTCTATATATTGCACATTAACATTTTTATAGCATACTTTACACAAAAGAAACGTCGAGTTTTAAACAATTTTGCTTTGTAAAATATTTTGTTTTTTTTGGTACGATCTTAAGAAGATATATCGATATTCCATTTTCGTTCGATGCCGCAACGAAAAGTCCGCGATATTGTGTCAATCAGCCATTTGTACGGCTCGATCAAACGCCGATGCTGCACAAACATGCTGGAGACAAAATTTTTCAATCGTGAAAAAGCCGAATATCGTTGAATTGGAATTCTAACATAAATGCACTTTGCCGCACTAATTGCGTTACAATGTCGGTGTAACAGTTTCGATTCGGGGTTTCTCAAGGATCATCAATCCATCGATCGCCCGATCTGACGACAGCGATGACAAAAAAGTTACGACACCGTATAGTTTCAGTTTCGATGCCGCGTCGGCGACGACGATGGCGTTGCGCCAATAAATCCGTGGGATCCAATCGCTCAGATACGAGAAATCAATGCCGATCATTTGATCGATCCGTCGTTTGGCGCCGATTTCTCCGCAGGTGTCCCAGGCGTCTAGGGTACGTTGACGATCGTTGGCGTGCCGTTTCGCGGAGATCGATGATCGCTTAAAGTACCGTAGTTCAGTTTGATTTCTCTGACAGATCTCCATCGGTGAAATTAGAACTCACCACGCGCGTGTGTATGTGTGTGTGTGTGTGTGAGAAAGATGCATGTTTTTAATATATAATAATCATTTTTGCACTGATATCTCCAAAGCTGTTTGTTTACGTACACTTTAATTGTATTTCGAAAGAAGAAGTCTAATAATTTATAAGCATTAAATATGTCCGCAGCGAATGATTATAATGATTATAATGATAGAGTGCTGGTAGAATTGTGACGGGCAATCTGTTATTCAATAAAGTGTTGGTATTGCTTACGGGCGCGTTCCTTTGTTCGCGCGTCCTTCTGTTTAACTCGTCAAAGAGAATCGTTCTTGAAACAGGCAGTAAAGGCGTCAAGTGGGAATTTACAAGGTTTTCGTCGAAGCTGCGCTGAGCCTTCGAGATTATTGCGGAAGATCAACGCTCGCACAATGATCGGCGATAAAACGTCATTGAGCGCAGAATCAGCGTTCGGCGGAAGATTATCGCCATTTGCGAACATGCGTGAAAGCAGCTGGCGGCTTGGGACGGAGGTGGCGAAACGATCGCTTTTACGCTGACCCATTAAAATCAGGATTGATCACCTCGCATAATCGAATTGAAGGAGCAAGAGATAGAAAGCAACGAACTTTTCGCGACTGTTCGCGAAAAGAGATCGTAGAAAGCGAAGTAATGCTGAAATTAAGTGCACGTTATTACATCTTTATCCTTGGAGCTTCTAAGTATTATTTAACGAAAAATTGTATTTAGCAAAATATCAGTGGTTATTTTTGCAATAATTTTATGGCTGCTAAGTTAATTTTTAATTAATTAATTTTTTTTTTAAATCGATGATTAATTTATTTCTGCGCGAGATTCTTCCTCGATGTCGCTAACTTGCAGGTTTTATTTTCCGCGGATATTCCGGCTTCCATCGAGACATAGCTCACGCGTATAAAATTCGCCATTTAACTGTAAGCATAGAATCTTCTTCCGCTATCTAGATGTGGATGTGTTTACCTTTCTCTCTCTCTTTCTCTCTCTCTTTCTCTCTCTCTCTCTCTCTCTCTCATCTCTTGTGGGCTTCGCAATTTCGCTTTCAGATAGGCAACAATTGCACCGTATACTCACGAACCAAACAGTCATCATACTCACTTTTTATGTTCTCGAGATCCACGTCGCGAGGGAGGAAGTCTTGCAAAGGTTGAGTAATACATTGCATTTAGAACTGGCTAATTTACTCAATAGGAATTTTTCTCTTATTAAATATTAAATATACGGCCCTTTGTTTCTAATTTTACTCTATAAGGCTCGATATACGATATACTACAATTATATAATAATTATTTTTGTTATATGAGATAACGTGAGCTCTATTAAAGCTAAACCTATCACAACTATTTTTATTTATTCCTTAATTTATTTAGATAATATAATTAGATTCCTAAAATTCTCATTGCAAAGCATTGTCGTCATATTCGTGTAATAACTGAGGTGAATTCATCGATGACGTAATTAGCTCTAGTAATGCTAATCGTGACCCAATAACCAGCACAATGCTCCTCGTAAAGGAAGCTAATATTAAAGATTCCAAGGTAAATAAGGCGGTGAGTGAATCGCAAAGAGCACTAACCGTTGCTCGTTAGGACAGCGCGAATCCATAAATTCTATCCTTAATACCAAAAACAGGTGAAGGTGCACCAGTGAGAAGCAGCGGGAACACTGTGAAGTAAGTACTGGTAGTGAATCCGTAAAATCGTGAGTATGAATGTATGATATCCGCGAGGCTGCACGACTACGAGGCAACTCAGAGGTTGAGGGAAGTCGGGTCAGGCGGAGACCATAGATGTATCATTATTACCGAGCTGACTCCTCCCGCGTCTGATCTTTCAGAATCTAGAGCAGACCGTTTCACATGTGAAAGGATACCCAAACGTCGCTACGACGTGCAATTATTGTCAGGATTTGCTTCGTGCGTGACCGACAATTGCTTCCCGGTCGTCGAAAATGTCTTGTAGGACATCGAAGCTGATCACGAAAAAGGAAGAGGATTTAGAGTAGAAATAGCCAAGATGTTGATGAAGCGAAGTCTATAGAATGTTAGCGTAAATCTGTGATTATATTATTCATTGCAATGGTAACATGCATTTCGAGCGAGAATGATAAATTTAGCAGTCGATTAGGTTTGATTGTCTTTGGAATATATCACGCGTGTGGAAACGTTTAAGATACTATCAATGATACATGACAAGAGATGACGGTAATTATAGATTATCCGAATTTTAATGTGAATGTAAGTGCGAATGTAAATTTGCATATTTCAGAATTGGTAATTACGCACTGTGACTTTTAAGATCTAACTGCTTGGCATCTCGATGGTTACCTAACCAGTCACATTTGCACACACCAGAGATTAATTAAATCATTTAACTGTCTGTAGTACAACTGAAACTAGGTATCGTGAGTCACGCTCGTCTAGTTTGATAGGAATTACTTACGAAGGTACATATAACGCGTAAATTATACAAATGCAAGAAAATGCTGGGGTTGAGTGTCATTTATCCTAACTCATATCACTCAGCATTTATACTCGACGTTACATGACAAACGGTATCCATTTACCACGATACCGCAAGCATTTAACTACTTTGTGGAAAGTAGTTTTATTTAGAAACACATATAAATTACCTTTCTCTGCCAGTCTAATCGACCACGATTACACAATCGATATATTATTATTATGGCTCTACCGTAACAGTTAATATAAACACTCTATTTATTGTTAAATCTAAATTTTGCAATAATATTGAAATTAGCAATAATATTGAAATTTAAAAATAATCTTTGAGGAATATTCAATTATCTCTAAAAAAGTTAAGAATGCAATCGCGTATACACGTCGATAAAACAAGTTATCTCGTATTCTGGATGCTCGGCGTCGAATGCCAACTGCTCCGAACGTTCATGTCATAAAGCATATTTTTTTATTGCGTGTCCATGATTCGTGAGCACGGCCGTCGACGATTCTGACCGACGAATGCGTGCAAAAATTACTGCTATTAGCGATTGTAACGTTGCGAACGGACGGCAGTCAAAGGCCGAACATATCGATCGGCGCCGCGGCGAGAACACCTTTTTTGCGAGATATAAAAATAAATCCGTAATTTTTTGAGCCACGTGAGCGACGATAAACGTTTCGCGTGCCGGCGGCGATAATAACAGGCAATAATCCGTGCAAATGTAATGGCCGCGTTGTCCCCTAATTATTTTACAAACATATCCATAATGGGCGGACACAATGACTACCTGTTGTCTTCCACGCCAGAGATATGTATGTCGGAGTACCGCAAGATTTTATGACGAATTTTTTTGCGATCGCAAAGTGATATTCTTCCTCCTAAATTTGGACGCGAGTCGTATACTATTAAATATTTATTTGTGAAATTTTATTTAGCCAATATCTTATTTATTTATCTTTATACATATCCTTTATCTTCTATATACATTTCTTTTCTTCAAACATAACATTTACAACATATTTCTAATGATGAATATAAACTGCATTTATCCAAATTGTTTAAAATAGACTTTTAACCGCGGGAGGTTTAGAGTGTCCTGTCAATTTAGACTTGAGCAAGCTTTAAATTAAATTGCATCTATTTCTCGTAATAGCATTAAGGGTAACGCCATAATGGAAAGAAAGAGTGATAGACGGACAGGTAGAAAATACTTTATTATGTTTTATATTTGCGTATCCGCGTAAAGCGAGTGAAATTGCCTTCGATCTACCGCTGTCCGACACGTTGCGCGCAAAAGAAGTTACAAGGTAGCTGCGAAAACGCGCGCGAGAAGTAATGCGAGTGCGGAAGACGGCCACGCCGTTTACTATCGGCGATAATTACTGATGTCCAGATAACTCGCCGTTACACACCAGTGCATTTCGCGCCAGTCGGAATCCGTTAAATCGAGTCAAATCGCAACATATTCCCAAGACGCGAAAACCAGATGGTGGAAAGGAAGCGGGTAGGGAATCGCACTCTCACGCGGTGACAGCTCAGTATGGTATGCGTATGGGAACGCGTCGTAATTAGGTAAATGGAAAAGAAGTTCTAATAATGGTGCGACCACGCCGATAAGCGCATGATTGAAATTTTCCGTTAACAGACACACGAACAGAGTTCGTTTGCAGCTTATTGTAAAATATACGCGGGCAAAAGTACATGTACATGTGAGTTCAGCGAGGTCTCTCGCTCAGACCGCACCGGGCTGCGAGCTTTGATGTCGACGGAAAACGATTTGACCGGTTTCAAGACACTCGTTAATCAGCCAAGTGCTCCGCCGGTGGTATCTAATTGACGGCTAATTGAAGTGGACTGCTAAATGAGAAACGCGATAAGGAACACAGTGTCGGATTATTACAAAACGCAGCACCGAGAGTTGCAACAGCGAGCGGATACAAATAGCTAAGATTATTATATGATTTTTATGCGTCTCGACTTCATGACGGCGACGTTAAAGAATTCGAACCTTGGACACAACGCGAAACGTTTTTTTTTTTTCCGTAAAAACAGCGTCGGAGCCGATGGTTAACCAGTTGTCACTCCGACGATTATTAATCGAAATCATTACGAACCGTTGTTCGAAATAAAAATAAAGAATTTTGCTCGGCATCTACTCTGGCGCATTTGATAAATTAGCGGCAATACGTTTTAAAATAAAGCATCGATACGGAAAAATGCACAAGAATGCAAACTATTTTTATCAGTTTGTAGGATCAGAACGTGTTAGAAGTGTTGCTGGTATTTTTAGAAGGTGGCACATTGAGACAGGTGTAAAAGTGATATCTTGTTCGAGTAGAATGTACACAGTTCTATTTTTGGAGCTGCTGCAACATTATCTGTATTTACGACCAATAATGATTCATTCAATATTACGTCATGGCATTATATCAATACACCGCTTTACAATTTTGAAGACACGATGGAAATGTATAAGTAAATAAATCTCCTCAATATGCGTGACTGAAGCATCTTCTAGTCGCGACAGGGAGCGACATTTGGGACGTCTTGGGGAAGATAGGCGTCTGCGATTCAGACATTTTCGTGGTTATCGTCGCATCTGTCGTGCTGACGGATTCTTTCCTGAAGGAGCCGTTCTGTCGCGAGGGAGGAAGATACGCGTGCCGAACATACGTTTCCGTCTATTTTCGTGCGTCATTTCTCGGAGCACTTACCGGAACGAATGAACCCACGCGCCAGTCGTTAGAAACGTGTGCGTTTTAGGATAGGTCCGTACATACATAATGTGACCGAACGTTGCAGCTGCATCTGCAGACTCCGTTCGTTCTCGTTTCGCCACGAAACGAGTTCGATGAAACGGGCCGGACGCGGACCGAAATGGACCGTTTCGCGCTGTCGTTACGACAGCGTCTTATGTACTTTCTAAATCTATTGCCTCGTTTTATGGATCTCCGTTAACGCGCTTCTTGTCCAAGTGATAAACAGCCCGTCGCCTGATGCACCGCGGCGATATATTGTTAATGTCTTTCCTGTGTTGTGAGTATTCGTCCCAAGCCTTGTATTTTTTTCATCACACCTTGCGTCGTCGGGATTTTGATTTTGAGCTCTGAGAAAATGTACTGCGTCTTTCATGTTATTCAACTAATGTAATGGACCTGTCGGTTTTTCCATGTCTCGATTATGGCAATTTATTTATCACGCGGGAAACACGAGGGACCACTACGTAAACGACACGGAAAGTGGAGAAATTTTGTTTCCGATAAGTCGTCTTCCGCGGACGGAATTGGAACCCGCGGAGTGATTTATGCCGCCTCAGGATGAATCATACTCATCGGCAAAAGAGCCGGATAAGTATATAACCGTCGATGTCGGAGATTACTGAGACCCGTGCTTGATACGAGCTTGAAAGTAGGAGTGTGTGGGTGCGACGACCAGACGAAGGAGGAGAATCGACTCCGTATTTTTCCTTCGAAAGCCTCTCGTCGCGTTCTCCTCGCCACGCGACTCGGAAAAAGTCAGGCTATACGTGAAAGCCACTCGTGTGGTTCCGCGAGGACTCACCTTACAATCGTTTATAGCACTCCTACGTTGGCGTTGCTAATTATGCACTCAATAAGCTAATCTTCAAGGTCTTATATACATATAAAACTTACATTATTAATAACGACTGCGGATACTCATGTTTCTTCCATGAATCCAATTCGGTGCGTTTTCAGATAGATTGAAAATCTTGTTTGTATGTTTAGACTTAGGGTTTAGAGATAGGTTTTTAGGAAATGGCTTTGAAAACACGTTGCTATCTCAAGACGATTAGTTAGATAAGCCACCACTAGTTTCTAGAACTGTCGTCTACATATCATGTCCGGATCGAGGAAATTGCGCGACAACGCGACGTTCCAATAAAATTCGAGGCGTTATCGGTAGCATCGTAAATTAACCGAGGAGAGAATAGAACTGTGTCCAGTCGGATTTACCGGGAATAATAACGGGACTTCCTTATCGTTGACGATTTACGATTGGCGTCGCATATATTCCGCGAGGAATGGGTTGACACGCGATGTTTGAACAGTGCTGCACTGCCAGTCATAAAGTGTTTATCGCAAAGTCGTATGATCTCATCGCCCGCGATCAATTAACTAAAATACGGAGAAATGTCGATTTAAACGCGAATTCTTTACAATCTTAATTCTAGAACCTTAAATAGCTAAAACTTACGTCTTAAACATGGATAAATTTTACCAACCGCATTTTTATTTGTCCATAACTCCTGGAAAAAAGATCGAGACTCAATGCTTTTTTCTATAAATCGGTGTAGAAAACATCGAAGAGGATAATTCTCTTTATATTTTTGCGATTGAATAAAATTGAAAAACGTTATAATAAAAAAACAATGAAATATATGTTTCTTTAAAATTTACTTTTTTCTAAGTTGTTCCAAGTAAATTTGACCCATGTTTCCAAGGTTAAATATGTAATTACGAGTAAATCGGTAATATGGTACTTGTGTAATTACGTGTAAATTAATAGGTACGCAGTAAAGAAAATGAACAACACTTAATGAAATTTTTAATAATTCTTTAATAATCTTTAATAATCTTTAATAATTTTTTAATAATTCAATTTCAAAATAGACTCGTTGAGAGAAGCGATAGCGAGATAAAGAGGTCACGCGGAAAGACACTCTTCTAAGGATCTCAGAGGAAGGACCTGCTGGCACATGTTTCGGCTTAAGTCCCCTTGAGCGGCACCTGGCGAGGAGTCCTTGAATCTTTGGGGGCCGCGCCTTCCGGGTACGATGAGGGGCCCACACGTGTACGCACCCACACGTGACGCGTGCACGCACACGTCGGCGCTCGTGTCATCTCCCCCGCAGTAAAGTCTCCACGGCAGTGGCGTAGCCAGTATGTAAATCAGTTCGTTCCTTCCTTCACGCAGACGGACGAAGAGAAGTGGATCCTGTATTCGATTTCGAACGACGACGTTGTTGTCGAAGGATACGACCGTGTCGAGATGTTCAGGGATAGCAAAGACGACGAGACCATAGAATCATGAAGAAAGATGAGCAAGTTCAGTCGGTCGTTCTCGCTATCGTAATATTTCCTCGAGGACGTTAATGCCGCATTACGCGACGGTCGTTTAATTTTGCAGCGTTTAATGTCCTCTCGTTGGGATGGAGATCCGCAACGTCCGATAAGGACAAGAGTACACTAGTGGTGTCACGATCGCCAATATCGACACTTATCTGACACTTTTTCTCAAGAGCCAGTTGAATTAATCTTGAGAAAGATTGAAAATTTGCTAAAAAAATGTCGAGCGACGCCACTGTAATACACCCTGCGGCACGCGCTGTTATAGGGAACCACCCTCTCCAGGATTTAAACGATATATACGGGTTTTCCCGTGTCTTCAGTATCCGCTTGCCGGTGGGACACGTGTCCCACCAGACACGGTAGTCTTAATGCGTCTTCGAAACGTGGGGGAGAGCACGATTTATTAGAAACCAAGCTCCGATCCGGATCTCCCATCGGAGTAAGAAAAGCGCCCGGAAATCCAGCGAGGGAAATGAAAGAGTAGCAGCGGAACATCGCTTGAAAGTCTGATGAATCTATTCCTGACAAGTTACGCTATCGATTTTTTGTTTGAAATAGAATAAAACGCATTATACGTGATAACGTATCTGGGGATTTTCTTGAGATTCAACCTTTTATCTTCTTAAATCATGGAGCATTAAATTATATTGCTTCGTTACGTTAATACAATTTTTTTCTATAATTTAATTTAATATTATTTAAAACTTTTTCAAAATTAAATTTTGTTTCTTGTAAGAGTTACTGAAGAAAGCTTTGTAAGCTAAAACGCGTATAACGGTTTACGTATTATTATATTTAGTTAACTCTAATCCCTCCAACGTTTTTTCAACTTAATCCCTCCAACCAAGGTATTTCATGTTTAGTGCGTTTTTCACTATGATATTAATAGCTTCGAAAAATGTTTATAATCTCTTTATTATACCTTCGACTAAAAATGTAAAGAAAATTTGGAAATTTGTTTAAATATTTTTTTATAACCATTATTTGTTGAAAAACGCACATTACAACTAACGACTGTTATAAATGCGGAGGGAGCACGAACGATCCTGGTTGGAGAGATTAGGGGTAATTTAGTTGTTTTTGTTTTATTACTTGTTTCTGATCTTTCTTTATTCGTTTGTCATAGAACATGAGTCCATCATTTTAACTATTCAACATTATGTCGCAAGTGCGTCACGAAAAACGACGAATATGAGAGTACGTCCGCGCACGACAAGGACAACGTTTCTCTCGGAGCAAAATAATAATGTCAAACGGTCGGTCTGTCTCCTCGCGCTTCCTTTATCTCTCTTTTCGCTTTCACGCCGCCGCGACGAAGAGACACGCAACCTCGTACCGAGCACAAATGAGCGCAATGTTCCGTCTGGTCGACGCGAGTCCCCGGCGCATGTCGCGGGCCCACGCCCAGAATCCCGATCTCCTACATCACCCCGGGGCCACCGGACGATATTGTTGCCCCGAAATCTCCCGTTGTAGCCGCGTGTGCGGGCAGGGTGGAACGCTGAATTCCACGATTCGTTGCTGCGAGCACAACACAAATCCTGTTGAAGTTATACAGGGACCGAACATTGCACGTCGAACTTCGTGCACGCTGCGTTCATCTTGATCATCTCTTTTTCTTTCTTTTACCGCTTCTTCCTCTTCTCTTCGAGATAATAAATTGACGCGAGGATACCTTTGCAACCGCATCTTATGGTATACGTACGTTTTTTCATGATATACATAATTCAATCTAGTGTAACTTTCTAAATAATTGTTTATTCATTTTTAGACATGCGTTTTATATGTAGATATTGTATTTGAAACACACGTTCTCTCAGTATATAAATATAGATGTAAATAATCTTTAGTATATATGGTTTATACAAAATAATGTCAATTTTTGTGCATTCATCTCTGATATTTCACAGGGATGAAAAAGGCTATGTAAATTCTATTAAGTGCTATCTGTCTGTTGTGTCCCGTTGTAAAATACTTGTATTTGTCTCCCGTAGCACGGTATATTGGTTAATAACAGGCTATTCCGCCAGTGCATACATTACGCGATGGAACCTGCTGGCAGGAGAAAATAAAGCGATCTCTTTGATTTATCCGTGGCCGTTTTTGCTCTCCCCGCTCCGTTCGTCTTTTTCTCTCGGAGATACCATCGAGCGATTCATGTGTCTCGCCGATCCTCCCCGCCGATTTGACAATGTCGTGGCGCAACGGCCACGGGGTCAGAGGGACACCTAGGTGGAAATGCAAATACGTACGCGACAGCCATGCCCACGATTATTCCGCCGCGTCGCACATAATCGGCTATTTGTAATTATAATGCCGCAATTAGAGGGTTGTCGTGATCCTGGGAGATCTATCGGCGCGATCACAAGGACGATTAGGATCAGGCTGCCGTGTACGCGCGAGCTTCTGAGCTTCATCTAAAATGTAAAGTCCTCTCTCGTTTGACCTGCCCGGCGTGGGTCTTGGGAAACTGGCGAAAGGCACACCGGTGACATCCTCCATATTCTTCGAGGTCCCTTTTTGAGTCGATCGAGCGTCGTGGGATTATGACATAATCCCACGTGATCGAAAAATTATTGTCGTCCCGTAAATATTGCCGCTCAATGATATATAATAGACATTCATGCGTAAAATAACCGTCGCCGCAATTTACACAAGTGCAATACACTGCGGCGGACGTATTCGTTTTAAACCGAAGATCCGAAGGTCCGTGCTCTTAAGCTGAAACGTATGGTGGTAATATTTTCGTACGGCATTATTACCAGAATAGTTGGCGCGACCTCACCCGGATTATCGTACATGCTAATTTACCTTCGACGTGTCGCCGTGCAGAAAAGACGCTCGAGTCTTGATCTTATCCATGTAACGAGACGATCGCAACATTTTTATGATCGAGGTATCCTTCGCGACTCGGCTGGTGACTTTTCTCCTCGAGAAAACGACTGAACCTCCCACCGTGCCATCATGCTCGTCGACACAACCGCCGATTTAATCGAATTTAAGGATCGTCGAGGTGCCGGAGCGACGATGCAGCGATCGCATTTTTTGACTAGGAAAGATAACTTAAGTAGCGATCGTAGATGCAATGAAATAAAAAAGACGTTCCTCAAAACAAAATATATAAAAATATTTTCAAACAGTACATTCCTGGTTTAACATCGAGACCATCATGTGTTTATCTCTGATAAAAAGATTGCTCGTAGAGTACTTCGAGCATATCGAGTATATTCAGCGAGGCTCGAGCTCATAAGAACCGAACCGCCCACCGAAGATCACGATCATTGCTTCAATGGACTCGTTCGAACTTTAGAAAATCGGTATGTTCATAGATTAAACGCGCTGCAAAGGTACGCGTGTCTTTACGGCCGTAGATCATTCACTAAGGATACCATGTGCGCACATAGTGACTCAGAAGTAACTGTGACGCGAAAACCGGACGGTTGGATAAAGTTGCTGAATATTAAAAAAAAAAGGAAAAAGCGATTGACAGAGACAGAGGGGAGCGAAAGCAGTAGAACACGAAGACGCCTGAAGGTTTATGGCATTCCGCATGATGGTGTCTACTCAATCCTTATCTAAAGCAGTTATATAGAGTTGTTGGGAGTCGCGCCTTCTTCAGAAGGTAATGCACGTTATTCCTCTTCCTCAGCGCTCCTTCGTCATCGACGCGCTTCTTCACCTCCAGTTCCTCGCAGAATCTGTTGGCTCGGTTTTGCGCGCGCGCGCGCACGCATGTACATGTGCGTGCATACGTCTGCTCGCACGCGCTCTCGAGTGTTTGTCCAGAGAGCACTTCACCCGGTATTCCATCGGGTATTCGCCGGCCGGTTCTTCATATCGCGCCTCCAGCGTTATCGAATCGTAGCGAAACGCGGCCGAAGAGCGCTTCGCAGTTAAGCCGTAGCTCGACTACAACGCGGATAGCCTATTCTGATGAAGATATCCCCGGAAAGAAGCATTGAAGTGCGCAACCTAAGATTGCCTGCTGTAGGTACCTGCTCTGCAACAGGTATGCTCGGAAATGATGAAAATTACTTCTCTTAGCAAGACTGGAAATAGTGTGGTATGTATCTCGGAAAGAAAAAGAGCAGAGATGATATTTGGTAGTTGCGTGAAATGAGTTCTAAAGATATATAAGTAAAGCTAATGAGGATAGTAATTACCCCTATCCAGCTGCAATTAATGCCTGTTTAACGTCTGATAAATATGAATTATCCGTAACAAGTCAGTATATGAAGTTGTTATCTATGAGACATTAATTATATTTAGATCTACAACCACAAAATTAAATTGAATAGGGAAATAAAACCAAATATCATAAGTAAATTTCATAAATTGCATCACACGCATTCCACATCGTTAGGCGTGATCAAAAATTTAATCGAGCGTTCGCATTACTATCCTTCACGCTGTAATAACACGTTCTGCTTATGCTCGAATATACTCCAAGGGTGCGAAGGGTTAAATTTCAATTACTCGAAGCAGGTTTGGTCCGACGCGCAATCATCGGATTCGCGGAAGGTGATTAAATACGAAGAGGAACATTACTCGCAGCACCTTGATCGCTCGGTTTTACGACGCTACGAGCGGATAAGCGCGTTTATGTGTACGGGCGGAAAACTCGTATATGCCCTCGATTCGATAAAGGCTCGGAAAGCATCATCGTCTCTGGCACAAGAGTCCTCCTCTCATACACACGAAGGCGTGTCGGAAAAAAAGTTTTAGATTACGCGCCGAGTGCAACTTTAGTGGCATCGTAAACCGGTATCTTTACCACTCGACACCCACGCGCTGATGCACTATCCTAGAGCGATCTGCCTATCAACTAGCGTGAAAACTTGGTTTAACACTGACGTGCGCTTGCTACGCCTTTCATGACAAGGCACCATTGGCCTTACCTGCTCGTTGCCGCTTCCACATTGTGTACAATTCTCCAAGAACCGAACTGTAGCTTTTGAACGCAGTCAAAGGCGTGCTATCATCGATTGCAGTCAGTTAATTCCAATTACCTTATTCTATCACTATTACTACATTATTCGTGTAATACGAGAATAAGAGAATGATTAGATGTGGAGAAAAATCGTTTCGTCAAACGTCAAAGAATTTTCCTTATATCGTGATATAAAATAAATATTTCCTGAAAACGTTAAAGTTTAAGTTTCCGAATGAAATTTGCTGAAAGGATGAATACCAAATTCCAATGTGTCAACCGAAAGAGGAACACCTGCTGTATCGAGATCGCGCGCTCTTTAAAAGATGTATTCGGAGAAAGAACTCGTTTCCCCCGTATGCACAAGTTTGAATTTTTCGTTGTATCGTGGTAGAGAATAAATGGAACCGTTGGCGATGTTTGTACGACAGAAATCTCACAGGAAATCCTATTTTTCGTTCGCAGATTCACGAGATTCTACAATGAGTCGTCGATCTCGTCTACACCGTAGGCGCAACTAAACTCCATTTAAAGTCTCGTCAAGCTACGATTGGGAATGGTGCCGCCCACAAAATTGGTCAATGGACATCCGGTTCTTTTGCACAGGTGGATGTTTGTGCATTCCTTCCTTTCCTTAGATTCTATTGAAATTCGACTGTTAATATTGTTTCACAAACATTGTTATACAAACATTGTTTCTACCTAAATATACTTTAATTGTTTAATTACACACAAATTTCAATTTATATATAATAATATGTTTAAATTTAGAAACGTATGATTTTTCAATAAAAATAACATATTCTTTTTGTTCTTATATACATAGTTAACATTGCAATTTCTTGAATACAAATACACATTTCATACGCATTTATATCGAAGAGATCGAGGAAGCAGGCTTTTCGTGCCGAGGAAAAACAAATCATCTAATATCGGACACGGTGCTAATGCATTGGTTCTACATTCGCGTTTCGGCGCGTGGACCGTCTGTCGGGGGTAGAGGTTCTACCGAGCGCACAGTGTGCCCCATAAGGTGCAGCAAGGCGCGTGGTCCGCGTTTCACGGTTTACCGAAAAATTAGCCATTAATTTACGCCGCGGAACCGGTGGGTGTGCCGAGCACGTGTAATGAATAGCCCGTGTGGTGAGCGAGGCCCACATGGTGCGTTTTCCGGGAGGATTATCATGGCTTTCAAGCACCTTGGGGGAAACGTGTCAGGCAATCCATATTGGAGAATGCGGGGCGTTTAATTATAACTATACGTTACAGGAAGGAAGACGTGTGTATTCCAGAAAGCCGACATTCTTTTCTTTAGGAAAAATAATAGAAGCTGCCTTTTAATTTTTAAGTTTGCACGTGGGAGATTTGAAAATCTATAGACTGTGTAATATATATAATTAGTTAGATCATACATTGATAAAACGCTAATAATTATATTGCACGGGTAAATTTGTAAGAATAAATTTATGCAACCTTGGAGCAAGATAATTTTAAGATAACGTAATCATAATATATACTATATATGTATATAGAGCAACCAGTTGGTATGACAAGAGTGTGTTATGGAAATCAATTTTAACGCGCGAGCAACGTGTTTTCATGGCTACGCAAGTGTTCTGGACTTCTTTTTCTCGCAATTTATGTTCCCGCCGCATTCTCGACTCGAAAATGCGCGCAGCAGATCCGTCGATCCGGATACCGGATCGATAGCAAAAGATTGGAGGAATCCGTATCGTCACGACTGAAAACTCGATTCGAGATTCATGTGCCCGGTGACGACGTCCACGGTCCATCGGGCGGGTCCGAAGCGCAAGTCGCAGCATCTCTAGCGCCGAGAAAAACCGGGCTTGCCAACGGCAGCTCGATTGTGCTGTCGAGAGTGTTTTACGGGCGGGATACCACGGTTAATAAAGCTCGCTCGTATCCCCCGCTCTGATCCCGGTTTCCACGTAGTCGAGCGGATCATCGCCGGGGCGTTCGGCTGCCTCGTAAGTTTCATCGTAATTATTAATTTTTACGAGGTGGGCAGATAGGTAGGTAGGTAGGTAGATAGGTAGGCAGGCAGTCAGGCAGGCACACCTCGGTGCAAAGCGCTGCAGGTGCGATAGAGATCTCCCTCTCCTTCTCGCGGCCGGGACCACCGGCGCACGTCCCTGAAGAAACCACCTCGTTCGTGGCCCCCATTACCCCGCTCGTTCCATTAGCCATCGGCGCGAGCGAACGCGCGCGGCAAGACCTCGCGCGGCCCGAGAGATAACCCCTCTGTCGGCGCAGCGAAATATTTTAATTCTCGGCGAATGGAAACGCCTCGTTCTCTCGCCTCGCCGGCGCTAACTTATCCGTTCAGTGGGCACGAAAACGTCGGACCGCCATGTGAACCACATTATGATTTTTTCATCCGGCAGTTGAGATGTGACGATGAAAGGCTTTTCACAAGTCGACGCGTTAATCCGTGAGAATGACGTCGCGAAGATCGAATAACAATTAAGTTCCACACTTGCGAGAAAAATTTTTTTTGAGTCTTCTGTCGTTAAATCGTTTCGCGTAGCGAGTCGCGCGAATTAGAGGCATTTACGGGGTGACTGGTTGATAGACGCGAGCGCTTATCGGTCGTTTCTCACGGCAAACGGCCGCAATTATCTACGATAGTGCCGCTGGGAAGAAGTTATGGAGATACTTAGTCCGGGTTAATTAATTACGCTGCTCCTTCATCGCCATAAATTGACCGAGTACTATTGCGTTGCAAAAACTATTACGATTTCCTGCGATTCACGCAGATTTATCTCTTACAGCTTAATGGGACTTGGAGATAATATACGAATAATGCTGCGCTATTATACCAAAATTGCAATAAGTACTGTGTCTAAAAGAGACTGAGATTGGGGAGCAAGCGAGATTGAAATTAATCCCGCCTCCGTCTACCTTTTACATCTTTCATTGGCTCGTTCGAAACAAGCGAATCGAAGCTATCACTCACGTATTGCGCAATGAAGGATCTCGCGTCCGAATTCGTTGTTACAAAAGTCATTTAACGATTCGCGCTGCGCGCCCGGCGGCGCCAGGCAATCGCAATCCTCGAAACGAGCGCATAATTCCACCGCGAATCGTCGAGCGTAATCCGCTAGTAATAATCCCTACAGCGGCTTTTAACGAGCACTTTGACCGTGCGGCTCCGCGAACTGCCCGTCACTCGTCCCGAAACGAGTCGGTCGCGGGTTGCTCTCGATTCCGCGCGCGACTCTTAAACCGACGCCGCGGCATCGTTGCGGACGGCACTTAGGCGAGAAAAAGGCGATCGTAAGTACAGCCGCGCGGTTACGTGTCCGCTTCGGCGTTTACTACTTACTGGCCGAATAGGCCACCCACCGCGCACATCTTATCCGGGATCTCGCTCCACCGCGCGAGAGCAGAGATACGTGCGAGAGCGTTATGAGTCGGTACTCATCCCTAGTGATGGGATCAAGCGTCATCTCGGCTGACGTCGATTTTTGGCATGACCAAGATAGTTGTTCTGACAAACGAACAATCAAGAATCCAAAATAGTCGTCCTCGTTTCCTCTTCAAGTTTTTCAAATACTAATGTAGCCTAAAATCTAAATTCTTGTATGGTTTTCTAATGAAAATATTTGTCTCTGTCGTTAGAATCATACAAAATATTTCTTAGATGCGGTATGTTTTTACGGAATAAATATACATTTTTCATTTATAATCAAGGGATATTTTTGACACGTGTATATCGTTATTGGATTTGAAATTGATTGAAAATTCGGAAATAGTAATTGGATCGAGCCCATCACTACTAATCCCGCAGCTAGTGTCTGGTCGACTTCTCAGGTTCCATATCCTGTTCGAGTGTACGAGAGGATCCCTACGTGCATTGTTTATCCTGTGGGAGGTTGCGGGATGATACGATGTAGCCGTCTCGTAAGCGTTGCGCAATAACATCCCGCAGCATCGCGTCTGGTCCTAAGCTCGTCGTTTTATGCTGGTTGTAAGGTCCTCTGATCGCCGATGCGAGTGGCTCTTTCGAGCAATGGCTGGAGGTATCTATGGGCGCAGGTAGGTTCGCACATAGCGAGGAACTTTAAACGGGAAAGAGAAACCTTTGCCCCTTTCGAGAGGAGCAGCTTGAGATTGCTGACTTTCGTTTATTCACGTCCGGATGCTTCATTCTCCGAAGTGTTCTTATTACTAGGAATTTACTTGAATAATGTTACGCTCTTATGCTGAAAAAAATAAGTCTTGTAAAAACATCTTTCATACGCTCTTCCTCCACAGGGATGTTCAAAGTTCGCAATAGTTTTGTCGTCTACATTTTATGTATTATATTACTATGTTAGTATGTGCTTCGGAAAAAGATAAAATCATTTATAAACCATGAATGAGTTTTTTTTATCCGGCAATTATCATTCGTAATTATACGTCTGCATTATATTTTATTATGTTTTATCTTATTATATATCTATCTCGCATAATTACTATAATTCTATGTAGATACGAAAAACGTCTACCACGAGCACGGCGGCAGCAGAGCGGCCGATCGAGTCAAGTTTGCAAGTAATAACGATAAATATCGCACGATTGAGTCTTTTAGTAGGGTGAAACGAACGTTAAGTGCATTCCTCGCTCGGAATCGTCTCGTGAAGATTCGAGAGATGTGCTACCTGCTCTTCGCGGACTCTTTGCGATGCACCTCTTCCACACCTCATCCTCGCGCAATCAGGTTCATCCAGGTTTACATCATCGGCGTCCTACATATCGCTGCCCGGTTACCCGAGATCGGGGTGCGGGTAAATAGAACCCGGCATAGGACGCGGTATATAATTAGAGGAGATTTAGCGAGCTGTCGGGCTGTGCACCTGTGAAGCAGATTACCCTCTCGAGGCGCGGTGGGTTCGTACGCTTTAGGTACTCCAGACGAGGAACAAAATCGCCAGGCGTAGGCGAGTGTCCGGTTCCCTTTGTGTTCGCTACCTGTCTTAAGACATCCCCTTCATGTTGTTCTCGTCTCTCCTTCTTTTTCCTTGCGCTTGTATATTTACGAAGAGGAAACGGACCAGGGTGATGAGGGCGGAGGGGGGAGAGGATGCCAGATCCTTTGATAGCACGGCATTCCTGCGCATTCGTCAGACATTTGATAGCTTCACGTGGGAGCCACGGAATTCTTCGTGGTGGCTAGCTACGTCCCTTTCTCTCCCTTTCTCGACCTCTCTCCCTCATTCAATTTCATGGAGCGCGTTTGGGTGTCAGGTACACGTTTCGTGGCCATCGATGCCCCTCGATATGTCCCCTGCAAAATCTCGCTTCTGCGTGTTTCTAACGTCGCCGACCAGTCATGTCTCGCCACGCTATCCTTCTTCGTGGATTCCGCGATAGCGTGAACATTCTTTGCAGAATGTTCTTCGCGCGTCGCGTCGTTTTACTACCGGAATCGCTTTAAAGATAGCTCCAATGATGCCAATATATTCCTTCTGTCGAGAAATGCATCGCATTCCACATAGTAGAGAAGTGTGTAACACGATATGTCGTTAAGTACGCAGAAACAACTTGCTAGACGAAACTTAAAATATCATGAAAATATTTCAGTATTTATAAGATAATATTATCACTATGAATGTTGAGTCAACCTGTTTAGAACATTCAAAATATATACATATAATGATTCTAGTTTCAGTGATTGCAACTTTGTCGTGATCAATGGATTGATTGCTGCAAAATATTAAGTTAAATAGCAAGACAAAATTGAGTCGAGCAAACTGAGTAAGTGCTACGTTCTCCGATCGGGCTGTTAATTTATCATACAGGTCCAATAATTTCAGCACGCCGTGATCGCCGCGAGAACGAAAGCGTCGTCGAAGCCGCGTGCACGGCGTCGTAAAATCAGGTTTAATAATCCGGCGCGTACGGGTTCCCTTTTAATAAATAATTAATGACTTCTTCGCGCGCCTCGGCGTTTCCCGAGTGTATGTACCGCGAAAATTATTGCGTACATCGTCGGGCGCGCCGCGCATCCGTCAGATTCTTCGAACGAGCGAGAGGGCTGAACGGGTCAGTGCGCGGGGAAACACTAGAGGATTTGCATACTGGCTATCGTGCCGTGCGACATATGCTGGCTTACCGCGCGAGCGTATCTGCTTATACACGCGCGACTACCACGTTTTGCGCTGGTGGACAAGCGCGCGGAACGCATAAATAGAGGCGCACGCATAATACACGTAATATATTTGTAGATCGCCGTGATACCAACGGCGTGGCGTACCGGTGACCATCGACCGCCCCACGCCAGGCCGAGCCTCGGGGGACCATGGCCGAGGTCTGCCCCCGTACCCCATCACCCTTCTCGCACCAACGATCTGCCACGGAGGCACCGCGATGAGGTGCGCCATGTGCTGGGAGACGACATATGGGCACGCGTCTAAGATCTGATAAAGCTTCAATTGACTGCAATCATAGGGGTTAGAGGTATTAACTCGCGGGGATTCTTATGGTCTGCAGTCTTTCCCCGGGAATTTTCACGTAACGAGAGCCTGCAATTGACGGCTCTATCGAGATCGTCAAGGTGGAAGGTTGCGATTGGTCACTCTGCAAAGCAGGCGGCAATCTCGACGAAGCCTCACTCAATTAAACATATAAATTTGTTTGTTTGCTTTATTTGGAGATAAAACGCGAAAAGAAATAATTAAAGTGTTCAATTTATTAATCCGTAATTTCCTTTTTTTTATATTACTTTTGGAAATAGTAATATGAATTGTGCTAGATAAATAGAATCGCCTACAAATAAGGGGTTAAATCACCCGAAACACTTCTACATAAATACTCTATGTTAAGAAATATCGGTGAACATATGGACGTAACGTATTCATTAAAGGATTGTTGTCACATTGATTTGTGGGAATTTACAGCTAACAAGGACCTGCAATTGACAAGCTTATCATGTCATCGGGAATCAAATCGCTTGTGGACAAGCAGCGAAAACACATTCAATTGCAATTAATTGGCAAGCTGTTCTATGAAATAAAAAAATATAACATTATCGTATGTATTATCTAGATTTTTATCTAAAGATATATATATATATATATATATATATATTATATATATATATATATATATATATACATACATACATACATACATATAATTCAATATTATGACTGTCTCTTTTAAGACACACCAATAGTTCCGAATGGAAACAATTAATTCGCTAGCACACGCGCCATAATGTTGATGCAACACAAAGATCTCACCGATAATTCGCAAAAGGTTGATCTATTGAGCTGAAATAAAGGCTCCATGGTCTCGCGACGTTATTTACTTGTCATTGCTTCAAAAGGTTTCGTGTTCTCCTTCGTAACGACTTCGTGATGGGCTGTGAGCAACACGTCTTCATTAAGCAGCTGAAAGAACCCCTTTCATTGTCTAAACGAGCCACAGAAAACCGGTTGATCGATCAATAGTCCGAGACAGAATGCCATAGACAAGAGAAAGACTTCGATTTGATTCATTAGAATCAATTTCATGCCCAATATGGTAGCGCCGGCTGCTCCTTGTTTTTCACAAATTAATCGACTAGCAATTACCGCGTTAGAAAACCGTACCATACGAGCGTTTTTCGCGTCAGTTGGTATCGTGTACAGCATGTTGCGACAACATATCGTGATGACAGTTCACGTTTCTGTTCGTTGAAAAAACAGACGGCGCTATGAGGGTAAATGAAAAAAACTCCGTTTTTTTCTCGATTTAGCGCGTTTAGCAAATTTAAAGGAATTGTCTCTGTTTTAAGAAAAGAAACTGGCTATCTGTTTGACAAAATCATTTAAACTCAATTAATTTCACTCTTGTTTAGTTTATTAGCGACAAGAGCATTTTCTCTAAATTTGTCTTATATGCTCCAAAGATATCTTTTATGGAGTTTATACAGTATTGTTAAAAAGCAACATCTCTCATATTAATTGTCATTATTAATAAGTTAATTAAAAGAGAATTATGACAAAGAAATATAAACGATTCTTTAATAGAAAATTTTTAATCTTACTGAAGATTGACAGCTAAATCCTTCTTCTCGAAGTGTACGTTCATGAAAATCAATCGTGACAAAAGAATTTTTTTCTTCGACAATCGCGTATTCCATTAGAATTTTAGCCGACGGCGAAATGAGTGCTTCGAGTTCTCACAGAGCGGCGAGTCCGAGATAAAAGAGAGAGAGCAGATTTGGTTCTTGCCGGAGGCTAACACAGGTTTCACACAATTCTAGAGCAACCCCAAGATATCTCCATATTTTCCCAACGAACCAAAACACTTTCAAACAAACTCTCTATACGAAACGACGGGGCACCGCGACAGGAGAAAGAAAAACTGCCCTCGCGACACTCGCCCTGAGGAAATAAGAAAAATCTTATAGTTCAAGATCTGAGAGACGTTGCGATCGACATCAGCTCACGACAGGTACGGACAAAGCACCTTGCATTGTATCCCTGTCAAACCCTCGGGACCCCAGATACCAGTCGTAACGAGATTATTGTAGGCGTTGAGCCATAGAGAATAGCTATGAACTCACAATGAAGATCCCAGAACGAATCCCATTTCCTAAACGCAGTTGCGAGCCAAACTCATGTGAGATTTCTCTCGAGGAATCTTAGCTTCTGATTTTTTTAAAGCACTAAAATATTGGATGTAATGGTATAAAAGAACAAGGATGTGACACTATTCTTATTATAACACTGCTTCTTTCGCTGATAAAAGAAAACGAATAATCATATTAATTAACTCGACAATTACATATATACATATAAGATGATCAGACATTCAAATCAATGCATTTCTGATCATACGTATTTAAAATATAATTACGGTTATATTTAATCACATAGAAAATAGATACTTTTTTTTATTATGTACTATTTGAACACAAATAAATTTATCCCTTGTAAGTTCCCTAAACCGTAATATGTGAATACTTTACATATTACGGATCATTTGCGCGACCTAATTTGCACGCGAGCATAAGCTAGTAATAACGCGAGCGTTATTGCGGAATCTTAAATCAACGTTCCATACGCCAATCCTAGTAATTAATAAATTCGTAGACCAGCAAGCGGCCACCCACCTCCAGGGTCTCTCTCTCTCTCTCGGAGTTTCGTAACTATAAATGGCACTTTCGTACGCACATTGGATTAGCGGAGTACCGTAGCGCAATGCAGCAGCGACCCGCTGACCAGGTAAGAACGCGTACCTGCTCGATCGCTCTCAGCGGGAGGTCCAGGCACCATAATTCCGCCTTCGCCTTCGCCTCCGACGTCATTACTGTTGCGCGTTACACTGGCTACCAGCGAATCGTTGGACATAATCATGACGAGTCTTTTCTATCTCCTCACCATCATCCACTTGACTGCTCGGAGGCAGATGACACCTTAAAAGCGAAACCCAACGCAGGGGGTGACTCCTTCTGTCGATTCGTCAGGTAGAAAGATACCTGCGTGTCTACTTTTTAGTTGTGTCGTGCCTGATGTCACTTGCCTCTACAAGCAGATGAGTCACTAATGAGAACGAGCTGGCGGGATCGGTCGGACGAAGAGCAGAAGCTTAGAGTATTACCATTCAACGAGGCTTATCTCGCTCTCGCGATCGTCTCGGTCAGTGGGTGCGTCATCTGCTGATGGCGATTAATTAGTCGCCGTGGAGGCCGCGCCGATCTATGAACATCATTACCTGACGATTCGACTTGGATAGATCTTGAATGCATAGCTTCCTGTATCGCCCACAGCAATGCTTATCTTAAAATAACGCGCGAATTTACCAATTTTTATAGACCCCAGTAAAGTAGAAATTTTTATCATGTTTTCATTCATTAATTATTTCAATAAACTGATTAAAACTACTTATACAGAAACGATTATTTTAAAATAGATGGAGTAAATGTAAGATTTGATTGTTTAAAAATTGAGAACGTAACACATGCAATATTTTGTTTAAATCATGTAGAAAGGATCACTTTTCACCGACAAATTAACATTACTCTCGCCTGTCGGCTTGCAGCCGCATGATGTAAAAATCGCGAGAAGCATGACATGCCAAAGTGCGACATTATCGTAACGATAACGAGTGTTAGCGCGACGAGAGCGACACGATCAGGAGTCCAACGTCACTCGTCCATCCGTCGCTTTGCCATGTATAGGTTCCGTCCGGTTGAACCCTTGCATGTCCAATTAATTCAATGAGTGAATCAGGCCCCATTCCACCGCCTGGCTCGTATGTAACGTTTTAATGATACTTCCCTGTCTCAGCCAGATGACTCCCGATGGCTATCTGCCCCTGACTGCCGGCGGCACACCCCTATGGACGACCCCCTGGAATCGAGCACGTGCCGCGTAGAAAAAAAACCACATGTGACGGAATATATATGTGGCTCATTACGAAATGTCGGATGCTTCTTCCGGCAGGTACGACACGCGCATTTCGTGACATTTGTTTTCAGTAGTTATAGTCGACACATATTTTTTGCTACAAAAGCTAAGGGTGTTTAGAATTTCACATTTCCATTTACTAGTTCTGCTGTGGTGAAAGTAATTCTTTTGTAGACTAGCTTTCACTTATGCGAGGTTAATATCCTATTTTCAGAACTTTGATCTAACCGATAACTGGTTCTTTTCCAAAGAAGTTCCTGATGTTTCAAAAGACATTTCTCAGTGACTAAATTAAATAATAAATAAAATAATAAATAAAATTCTGAAGATAATGGATGTCAATTTTACTAAAAATAATAAGTAATAAATCACGGAAAGATATAAAATAAATTATTTTTGCTTAAAAACAAATTTTTTTGAAGAAAGATATTTTTACCAAAAATATATAAATCTCTCTCTCTCTCGTACATTGATGACACAACGGAGAACTTCACAATTCTGTCAGACGATAATTGAGAATAATGTACATCCTCACGCGACGACGGCGGCAATGTTCTTTGAGGCTTCATGTGAAGAGATAGGGTGGGCGTACTAGAATCTCGTCGCTGGGACGCGAGATTATATGCCCGTTACACTTCACGAGAAAGAAGGAAGAAGAGAGGATGTTCAGAGCAAGAACGAAAGGAACATTAAAGCGAGAAACAGACCTCGTATGAGTGTAGCGCGTTCGTCTCGTAGGATACATATTATCTAAGGTTGGAATTATTGTCCCGTGGGCCGGCGACCGAGTCGCAAATGGGACAGATCGTCTCGCGTTGGTGGAATCGAATGATAAATCGCGGAAATTAAATCGCTGCTATCGGTTGTCGTATGCCGTCCAGCGTGGACGACATACGAGTTGCAACGACCATAAAGGCGAAATGGTCGACTCGTTTCCTATCTAGATGCCCTATTTCATTATAAACAAGTTATAATTTGATACATGATGATCTTGTGGATATGCTTTCCAGACATTCAAACACGTTGACGAATGGCCAGATAAAAACTAAATTATCCTTAATACCTTCATAGTTCAAGATGTAAGCTGCGTATTTAAATGAAAGAGAAAAATTTCTTTCAGTATACAGAAATTAAAAAATACAGTAAATTATTAATTTGAAGACAGTCGATAAATCCCGCAAAATTACTGGAATAATAGAGTGCATTAACTTTTACTAATTTATGATATTATCGCGGGAGAGGCCGGAGAGAGGCCCCTAGCTTTACGTCACAAGTAATCGCTGACGACAATAGCCGTTGTTCGCTCCTGAGGAACACTCCCGTCTTAAGGAGGATCGTGTTTGAAGTAAGTCACCGTAATGCCCGAGCGAGCGGCGGCCGGAACGTCGGCGGCCACGAAGATCCCATCGTATAAGGTACACCGGGCATAGCGTGTGGAGTAAATGTTCCAATCGTCGTCGTGCCCTGTCCACAAATTATTCCTCGTGTTCTGCACGATGCGCAGCACGAGCTCGGCGCACACGCGCGCATCGCCCCCGAGTACGTGCGCACGTACGAGAGTTCACGGCTCCGCTGCGGCGGCGGCGGCGGCGGCGGGTGCAGCAACTCTTCCGCTCATTCCGAGAACCGAGTATCTCGTCTGCGACTCGTAGAGGGACTCCAGCGTCTTGTCTCGTATGCCACGATCGACCTAGCCGGACTCGATACTCCTCCCTTCCATCCCCCGAGTCTCAGGGCGCTCTATTCCGAACGACCAGTCGGCAACGGTAGAAACGGCTTCGAGAAAGAGAAATCGCACGAACGAGGAGGAGAACGACGGCGGAGAACGGTAGCACGTGTGGCTACATCGATTCGTTTCTCGTCTTCTTGCGGCGAAGTAGTTAAGACGTTTCTTCTTCCCCCGGGGGCCGGCGTCGTGACGTGAACGGCTCGTTCCGAGTCGAGCTCTGTTATTATTATCTGCTTGCACTGTTAACGCGCGCGATTGTCCCGAGGGGTTTAAGAGGCAAAAAAAGAAGACTATGCGCAGGCAGAATAAAACGATAGAAAGAAAAAGAATGAGCGGTTGACAATGCCAAGGATGAAGACGACATACTAATGTAGTATCCACTCCAATTCAGGAATTGCGAAAATTAAAATGTTCTCAAATTATATGATATTGATGATTACATAATTTTATATAGTAGTTTAACCTTGTCAATTTTGTTGAAAAGCATCTCAAATTACAAGAATTACAAGAACTAAAGAACAAAGCTGATGAATAAAGGACACAATCGGACGAACGGAACAGCGTTCTATTTTCTTCGAGCGGGCGGTGGTCAAAGTGCTCTCGTTTGTTTCTCGTTTCGAGTCGTGTCGTTTGCGTCGTGAGGAGCTCAGGCGAGCACCGCCTATCTCTCATCTGCCGTCCACCTGTATTCCTCGTATTGTCAGCACGTGGAATCCCGTGGAAATTAACGATTGACCCCCGCAAGAGTCTGGCGCTTATCTGGCTCGCTCCATCGCGGCCGTGGAGAACGCTACGGCCGCGGTTGCGGGCTCCCATGCGCGCGATCGTAGATATGCCGCGGCGGCGGTGGAGGCTGCGCGGTCGAATAAGTATATCGCCGACTGACGCATTTACAGCGCGGATACAGGATACTCGAGGCTTGAAAGCGAAATGGAAATTGCGAGATGCGAGCATGGATACGTAGCGAACGTACGGCAACCGATGTACATTTATCGCCATTAATGCCTCGTTGCTGTTGAAACTGCCTCTTCTCGAAAACTGAATATTACTTGTACGAAAACTTGTCCTCTCCTCGCTTCGTCTTCCATGTAGTGTCCGCCGAATTAGTCACGTCAATGTCAAATTGGCCACGTGAATCGCTGCCTTTATCAGCTGTTGCACAATAAGCGGGAAAAACAATGCAGGACACAACACAGAATAGAGAGTGACTAGGAGCATTTCAAGAGCGCATTAGCCGCGATCGATTGAAACGCACAAAAAGCAGGTGCTTCTTCTCGGTCTCTAGCAGCGAGCGAAACAGTTTCTTTGAGAGAATGAAGCCGGTGCGAATCGCTGGAACGAATAGAGCCGACAGGTTCTAGATCCTCTCTTTTCTTGGCCCCCATCGTTCTTACCACGACTCTGACGTTTCAATTAAATTCAAGGCGCGATTCCGTCTTCAAGCCAACTCCGTTGGCGATGCAAATAGAATGAAAGTGATAATTGTACAAGCGCTTCTCTAGAAACTCAATATCTCATTCTTGATCATAAACTCACTTAATATATTGTAATTAAATTTTCAATAAAAAATTTTATTTTTTTGACGCAAAATATTTTAGTGGTGATATATTTTTCATTCTTATCAATAAAGTATATCAATGAAATAATATATGTGTATATATGTTTCATATTAAAACTAATACTGTGAATTCACAAATATATTAAGAAATGCAAAATGTCGACAAATTTGTAAAAATGCATCAATATGAGGTAATATTTTTTCGAGTTACAACGATTTATTAGCGACTCGTGCTACACCTCTTTTACAAATGAAACAGTTCCTCGCAGACGTTATGCATTCATTGTTTTATCAGCGAAGTATCTCGAAAAAGAAATGTCCTAAAGAGCAATGCTCCCCTGGGTAGAAGAAATTAAGATAAATATTATTACTACTGCACGTGCGAGAATAATGATGTGAAAGTTGAAACCGAGTGTCGCCATAAAATCTGAAATCGTTATCAGATGAAAACGTATTGTTCTTAGAAATATTTTCAAAGAACAATACACAAAAATTATAACAATATATATAACATATCGTGTATGCACGGCAGAGCCGTGGAAAATATTTCAAATTAAACCCGATTTAACAATTTTGTTAAACAGAATCTGTTATTATCAGTGAGTTCTACACAATAGTTCTACTTAGCTTTGATCCGTAGACACCTGCTTGCTGATACAAAGCTTCAGGGTTTGACGTCTCGTAAAAACAAAATCATCGTAGAACCATGCTGAGCGACAACCCGTTAAACCCACTCTAGACTACGTCCAGATATCATCGCGAATGCTAAATAGAACAGAGGGGGGCTATGCTCTACGTTCTTCTTCTCGTCATTGTAACTTTTACTTGATACACCACGTTGATTCCATCCGCGAGAATGGGTGACCATTTGACGGCGTACACGTGGCAAATCGATCGCGATAACGTACGGGGAGAGTCTCCGTCAATTTATGATGCATGAAATTCTCTTATCAGTAAATCTTATCAAAAAGAATTCAGAAAACAAAAGGACATTGATTCGAAGTGTTTTGTCATTGTCTGCTGATAACGCCTTATACTCTGGCACGTTGAAGCATTGTGATAACACGTTGATTTGAATTTATAAGCACCGATACGTCGTTCCTCGTTTGAGAATCTCTATTGTGCAATGGATCGGGGGGCGTTGTTTCAACGCGTAGACAAACGTCTTTTCCCTCAAGATATCAAACTTCGATTGAAATACAATTTACGGAAAGATTGAAGCTTACGTTAGAACGACTTATTTACAATGTTAAACTTTGAACTTACAATATATTTCTTATAATTCGTGAACATCAATTGAATATAAATAGTTATAATACATATAATATTTTAGATAACAATTTTTTTTAAATAATTACGGTAATTTAATATAAATATTCTCTAAAAAGTTATATTAAAATTTTTAGGAAAAGACTTTTTGTGAAAAGTTTGTCGTAAATTCCATAACAATTTTTTAAAACAATTATTACGGTTCAATTCAAATATTTTCTAAAAAGTTATACATATTAAATTTTTTTAGGAAAGAACTTTTTATGGATTGCTCTAAATTCTATAATATTTTTGAAATGATTATACGACATTATTAAATATTTTCTAAAAAGTTATATATAAAAAGCTTTTTTTAGGAAAGGACTTTTTGCGGAAAGTTTGTCGTAAATTCCACGGGCGTGGTCTAAATTGCCCATGACCGTCGCTTATTTTCCCCGTCCATCTCGGGTTCTCGCTGTGTCTCTCCGCGCCTATCCGGCATGGTTATTTGCAGGAAGGAGGTCGGAGGAAGCGTTTATATAAAGAGAGACGATCGTCATCGTGCAATGAGAGTATAGGTAGGTAGATACCCCGTACGTGGGCAAGTCAGGAAACGAGGGCACTCGAGGATATCAGAGAGGATACCAAGTAGACTCCCTCCTACCCCTCTTTTATTAATAGGGACAATCCAACGTCTGTCACGGGACAATGGTCAGGACTACGCCCAGCATATCGGTCTCGTATATGCTAAAGTGTATCGCGTCGCGGTTTATTGGATCGGCGTATGTGCTTACGATCGTAGGTCGTAAGTTCGTACGGGTTCGGTCGGTACGTGTTTCGAGGTGGCACACACGTGTCCCGCACCTCCGCGACCTCGAGACTCATACATAATGCCCAGAGAAGAAGTATTCGGTGCATCCACCGTGCAAACGGGCCAACTAACTTCTCGGCCCCGCACGCTCGTGCCACGAGTCCATGACAGAAGGCACTCCTACGTGCGAAGCGGCCTCTTCCTCTTTTCCATCGCGACCGATATATCTTCGCTATCACGTGTTTCACCATTAGCGACGCGTTGCGTCTCTTGAAAACATTACCGTTGATGCGATATTTGCGGAAACATTTCCGATAAATTACGTGTATTCTAATATAACCCAATAATTCCTGAATGAACTTCTATTGTCTAAGCAGCATTTTAATTATTACAGCTTAAAACTAACTTGAGATTTCATTTAAAAAATAACAAGTTGCTTAAAAGGACTGGTTTGTTTTAGTCTCTACTTGAAATTAAATAAACATCGCGCGATGCTTAATAGTTGAAATGTTGCAATCAACAGTAGCGCCGATCTCTTTACTATGCAAACGATCCAACTAACTTCTGTGTCCTTCGAGCTCGTGTCATGACATCGTACGAAGAAAGTCCTCCCTTCTCTGCCTCAAGGAGGTTCTTACATATTCAGGAACCTTCTTCCATGGAACCCGATAACTGCCCGCGAGGTCACGCGTCGAAGTACCGAGCGGACCGATCGACTCGCCGATCCGGTCGGAGTCTTCTCGTGAGCTTATATATAAACGGTCGTTCAGTGCAATCGGCATACTCTCGTATGCATAGTGACGATTCCGTCGCGCGACAACTGCCTTCGAAGCGTTGCGTGATGCTGCATACTCGAGCAGAGTAATAGCAATAAAAGAGTTTAAAATTAATCATATAATTATGTATATTAATTAATTGTATAATAATGTAATGATAATAATCTCTAATTATGATCATTAATATCAATAAAACCTTTTATTATATCTCGCCGAAACTTTTTAATTGCAAAAGATAATGATTTATCTATATGTTACATACCTCCGTGTACACTAATTATCACATTTATTTCATTCTCTAATGTAATTTTAATTCATGCCACAATACGTGTAATACGTGTAAAAATAAGTAAAATAAGTAAATAAAATAAATTAATTACCTCGCTCCCCTCACGATCCACCTCTAAAGAACTTTATTTCACACCGGTAAAACTTATCGGGCGGGATGATAAATTTCGATTAAGCTCGGTTAACCATTAGCTCGCAATTTTCTGCGCCCTACAAATTAATTTTCTCGGTTATAACCGGAATCTTGTACCGGAGTACGAGATGCACGCGACTCATGGAGCCGGTTGTAAGCGTATGGGCGTATCACTGATTTCTAACGCTCGGTCTTTAACATTCAATCATCAAGAAAGAAAGGAAGAAGGAAAAAGGAAGGAAGAGATATGTTTACGGCGAACACTTATCGAATATCGATGGATATTTTTTACGAAAACGTTGAGACATCATATTTTCGTATTACGCCGTGATGAGGTACCGTGTTGATGGTTTTGACAGCAACTTTTGCTGGGATGAGGGCTTTTTTTATTGTAGTGACACATTCTCATAAAATTCTCGAGGACTCCATCGAATCCCGGCAAGAATATCGGAAAATCCAAACCGAGCATCGCACGTGCAAGCTGAGTGCATGTCCGTGGCATCTTTGTCGGCGGGGCCGGTTCTCCATCATCGCTCTGCCGATAGGAAAAGAGATGCGCGAACCCGACACAGCCAGATGAGCTGAGAGCGAGAGCAAGAGAGAGGGGGAGAGAAAGAAAGAGAGAGAAGGGGGAGATACATTTGCGGCGTTCTTAAACTTGATCGAGAGACGAACCTGTTCGGCTCTTAGCCGGTCGAGGCGCTCATATATTAATTAGTACGAGAAGTCCGAGTTATTATTGGCTCAAAATTAATAGACCTCTCCGCGGATAAATAATCCATGCCTTCTACCTCTTCGGACCCGTACGAACCATTCTGCACGCCGAAGAGATGAAGGAGGACGGCGCGAGGATCGGAACAGGAGGCATACAGGATGTGTTTATTGGCGCGGACTCGACGAGTTTCTCTTTGTCGAACAAGTACAGGCAATTAGTTTTATTCGGATTTGTGTTTTACGTCGTCGCATCACCACCAGATGACGGGTATTAACAAGCGGAGCACGCGCGCGTTACGCAAAAAGCGCAATGAAGATGAAGGACGTAAGCTGGCAAAACTTCTGATACTGCAAATTTAAATAAATTATCGTTGCTTTTGTTCGTATGTCTTATTAAGATTATTAGGATATTAAAAAAACAAGTTGTGAATGTTTCATTTGTTAAAATGTAAACGAATAGAGATCGTACCAATAGCTTCTTCGGACGATGCTAAACGAACATTTATCGCCATCGTTTGGCAAATCGCGAGCGAAATATCGAATTTCCTGGCGCGCCCAGAATTGAACGATGCCTACCATATCGCCATCCAGGATCTACTAGACTAGCCGGCTCATCGAGTCGTTTGTAAGGCTATTGTCGGACTTGACAAATGTTTTTCCATCCAAACACATACGCTTACATGATGTTATTATGAAGCCTCCATAATGCGAACTGTAATTTATGAAACCACGCCTGATTTCACCGAATATGGACACGTAACAATGTAGAGAAATTAATAAAAACGAACACAGTTACTGAAGGAAAGATCTGTAATATCTTGCGAACCATAATCAATGCTACCTTCATTAATTTCTTGTTAATTCCGAGAAGGCTAGCGAGTGAGATGCATATAAATCTCGCAAGATCATCGTGCATGTGTCAAAGTGTTAAGTACAAATATCTCCGTCTGTGTCTTCGCATCCATAAATCATAGCCCACAAGCAGGACCAATTCCAGCTGCCACATATAAGACACCCTTTCCTCTCGCTATCTGAAAGCCCCAAAGAGCTCTCTACGCAAAATGACAAAAAAGCCGAGTTCTCGGGGCCTTTTGAGAATCTAGCCGCAGGTTGCGCAGGTTGCCCCGGATCCTTTCCGAGCGTGCTGCCGGCTTCAGGGTGGTCTCGAGGCTTCAGCGCGGGAGTAACGGCGACACGGGCAACGTGCTTCGCATCATATATCCCTTCCACCCAGCACACCCACTCTGGTGCCCTTCCATCCCCCTTGCCCGGCATCATAACCGTCTAACAAATGGCCGACAGATTAGAACTAGAAATGGTACGCGCGCACCGTGTCCCCCTCAAGCCCCGCCGCCTCCCCTGGACCCCTTCATCAGAGAAGCTGCGAGCGTCGGTGCCTTTCATGAAACTGAATCTCGTGGAGGCTCTCGTCCATCCCCCCTTCCCGACGTGCAGCCAAGATAACAGGGCAATAATTCAAGAACTTCACGATACCAGAACTCTTGGGAGTCCTCACCGTGAAAGATTAGTCACGGACGTGTCCAGGATTGCGTCCTCCTCTTTTTTACTTTGTCGTGCCTTCTCGGAAAACGGTTTAAAGCGAAGAGACAATACAATACTCCGGACATTTCCGATCATACTCTAAAATAAATGAATAATCGCTATCATAAAATGCCTATCACAAAAGCCATCGTTATATATAAGGAAAATTGTCGTATTTGCTCCAGTACTTTCTCTTTTACGAGAATTACGTGAATGTGGAGATCTCAATGCTTGTAAAACGCTGCTAAAATTTATGTGAGTAATAAGAGAGACTAGTATAGATATATCATTGAGGTAAATTACTAAGAGAGAGGAAGAGTGTGAGAATCCAATGGATAAAAGTTTCCACTTTCACCTAGTTAGTACAACACGCGAATTTTATCATTCATATCAGTTCTTAAATATCAGTTCTCTAATGTCTAAGCATATTCATCTCATGCTGAGTCTGCTTAGTATTTATATTCCGAATCTAAACGAGACTTTATAATATACAAGTCTCGAAAAAATGGTATGTTTTCGTAAAATTGTCACTTTTATTTTTTGCTGAAACGAGTGTTTGCAAATCAAGAGTGTTTGCGCGCAAGTATGTGTGTCGCCTTGATGTTCTATCACTTTATTTTTCAGTGATGTCCAGAACATGTAGGAAAACAAATCATGTGCAATTAGAAGCGTCACTAAATCCGGTCTCGTTACAAAACTGATGGCGCCTAACGGTATAAATCCATAAATCTATGTCAAAAAATAGGTTAAAGTACGCACAATCAGTGCGTTAACGCACGGTTGCATAAATGCAACTTTGTAGCACGCCTGATACAAAGAGCTATTGTGTCAACGTCTGTTATTATCTAGGGACGACGTCTCGCTTCTACAATTCGGATAGAAGTGTCCCTTGTCAAGTATACTGAGCACTCCTTTATACTATTTTATTAATAGTATGACCCACAGTCACTCAATCAAGTGACACCTAAAACAACCTACGTTGCGTTTATTGTATATCTGTATACACGTATTTATATATCGCGACTATATCTTGCAACCTTCTAGTCAAAGGTTTTTAACTGCAGTGTGACGAAAGAAAGAAAAGCCTAAATAAAACAGTAAAGTTTTAAAGTTAACAAAGAAAGAAGGAGAGGGTCTGATGGACGTTTCTGATTTAATGCAAACAATTTTTTTCGCATTACAGAAAATGAAAGTTGTCTTTAATGAGATGTTCACTGAGCGTGTCGATCAAGTATACTTTTTGCCGCGCACGCAAAGTAATCAACAGGCAGACCGAGTGATCGGCATCCTAGTGAGGAAATCGCGGACCACCCTGCATCTATCGGCCAGGGGGGTAATTAAGTGCTGCGGAGTGATAGGCTGGCGTGACCGACGATCATACATCGCGCCTCCGCATTCGTGATCCGGGGGCACGAGTCTCGCTGATCGTTCCGATCCACGAATCGCTCAATGCGATCGATTTGTAGTACGTTCCGCGGAGATAATTACGAGAAGACCGACAAAACTCCTGTCGATCAATCCACATACCTTTCTTTTCTTTCACACTTTACTTGTCGTTAACGAATACACAATCTGCTTATGTTTGTCTACTTCTTCGATTCCACGAGTGTGATAGTAATATATTATAAATAGACTCAGATTGCAGCGATAATTTGATTCCAGAAAAAAGAAAGATTTTAGAATGTTGAAGGCATTGATAAGGAATTAATTCTTTCAAAGTTGTGTCCAGACAATTTCATTTTATCTTACGGTACTCATCGTACACATTTTTGTCACTAAGCTAGGACATTATCGCGAGCCGAAGTCACCGTTAATGCCTGCTGGCAATAACTCAAGTAACCAATCCTCCTCAGATTTAAGCCTGACACCGAAGAAGCTTTCCAAAAAGCTTATTAACGGCGCTGGCGCGCAAGAGGTTTCTTGCAACCGAGAACAAGCATGAGAAGAATCCTCAGGGCTAAATATGTGATCACGTTCGCGCGCACGCGTGCGTGTGTACGTGTCTGTGTACACGAGGACGCACCTATTGCGAGCAGGTTGCTTATATTCGCGGTTTTATGCGCACAGCCGCGCCTTCGCCGCTTCGATACTCCGGGCAGTCGCGGGATATACCTGCATCCATGTTTCTCTTTCCTCGTCGGCTTCTTTCAGGGGCGGACTAGCTATGAGACTTAGGAAACTTCGATGGGCCGAAGAGACGCGAAGCAGTCAAAATACAGAATGTACGTTGTGCACGTACTGCATTAAAAAAAATAATTATTAAATCACTGTAAATATTGCGTGAAGTATTCTTTTCTCCTTTACTTTTTATAATTTATTTATTTTTTAATTTATAATAGCGATTTTGTAAATTTTACTCGGTAAGAATTTCTCAGCCAGTGCGTTCCTGACATCTTTCCTATGCCACCTCTTCTTCTCGCGATGGCTCCATTTCTACGCGAGAGCGTTGCATGTGCGTACACCTATTAGTACATAGGCTCATTTTACTATTAGTGCTTTTTCTCGCGACGATAGTCGTTGGAAAGATTATTACGACGATGCGATCGGTTGAGTGCACGTAATGCCCGGATCTCCATAAACGCGCTCGATTTACCACGATACGTGACTTCAACAATATTTTTATGACAGCTACGGAGTCTACCTTAACCATGTCGATCCGACAGTAATACTATACGTGCCATTCTCGCTATATATACTCCGATTTCTTCCAAGTCTCGATTAAGATATGTAACGCTTTGCCATAAATGATATTTCGTGTTGCGTGTATCACGGAGCTGGTCCGTACATTAATATTCATAAAAATTCTCTCTCTGATAATAAAGTATAAACAAATATTAGAAGCCAGAACTTAACAGCAGAAAAAAGATAATGACATTTTTATGAATTAATGCGGTATAACAAGCTACAGGTGCAACGCTAAACCGATCAAATCAAGTTTGCCTTTTTAGATCTCAAGATTATAATGAATAAGACTTAAGAAGTTTCCTGTCTGTAAATCTCTTATGATAGCCTCGCGTGTGCTTGCCTATTAGTGTGCAAACATATCTGCTGTAAACATTACTTCTGATGCAACAGTGCAGCAGATAACAATATTATAACTTAATTCTTAATAACAAGTTGACTGGTTAAGTTTTGATTTATTTTACCTCGTGATTTCTATCTGTACGAAAAGGAGTTAACTAGAGAAAAGTGATAAATCTGTACGCGACGTTTAAGTTCATATTTATGTGTTTTTCAACCCTAATTATTTGTTGTTTGACGATTTTCTTTAAATATCAGGACATTTTAATTTCAACAGAAATTTATTTTGATTTGATTAGATTCATTTCAAGTTCCTATCTCAGCGCCACCGATAGCCGCCGGTGCCATCTGATTTCCCGAGTTTTGCCGGTGACAATCGGCAGCTCTTCAGAGGGAGGGAAATGATGAACGAAGTTGCGTGCAACGATTTTGTAGTAATCGGCGCCGAGTTTCGAGCTAGCGCGCATCCTCCTGGCGCCGGTTTACGTGATCGCGGTACCGGTATCGTGACGTTATCAATGACTCTCGATTGCAGAAACGCGCGATGGCGGCTTCCACGTTATAAATCAGCAGCGTTCGTTGCGAGTCCGCGGGAATCCGAGGGAGGTACCATTCGATCCGCCAACGGGTTCTTGATTATCCGGTTGCGATTATGTCGTACGACATGTATACGCGCAGAAAAGGACTTCGAGAAAATGAGAGAACCTGAAGTACTCGAGACATGGAAAGAGAGAAAGAGAGAGGGGAAGGAAAAGAGAAATGGATCAATTGACACGATGGCTATCCGTCTAAAGGCACATACGCGTAATTAATTGGCAATGGAAAGCCGACATCTACAATCTTCTGCCGTGCGTCGGTCGGCAAAGTCTGTGGATCGAGATAACGAATCCAATCTGACGCATAGGATGCCTTTTTCGCATATGAGGAACGTACACTGCGTTACACGATCGCGGATATATGTACCGTTTAGGTCGATGTTATCTAAATAAATGAAGGCAGACGACGTAGTGAATTAGAAGCGCGCACAGGAGAACGATTATATCATGTTGTTCGCACAGGAATCCGTTCGAGACTCGATGTTATGATTTAAAATCAGTGCCAAGCACGAGATGCTTGCACTCGTAGGAAAAATCATTAAAAATAAAAACGAAGAAATTGATTTACGGTCGTATATTAAAAAGAGACATCAGCTGGGACTATGTAACTAATGTTTCATTGGATAGAAAGTTAAATAGACACACTGTGTTAAAATATCGAAACTGCATTAGAACATTCTTGCGACTTGTGTATTAGTCGCGGCGCCGTATGAGTGATGGCCGACACACCTCGGAATTACGTAGCATTTCGAAGTGCCGGATGTGCGCGCGATCGAGTGTCTGGGCACGACGGGCAGACAGACCTCCGGCTTATCGGCGCAGTGCAAATTATAGAACCTATAAGCCGAGCGCCGTATCGTCAAGCATACAAGTGAAGCCGGGCCCCAGAGCGATGCATATTCAACGGGCCCCCGGGCCTGGCGCGCGAGGCCCCAACGACGCGACAACAATCAGCGAAACAAACCCACTTATGATCAACAAGGGTATACGTCAGCCGGACCCGCGAGCGTCTCGCGGACAACATGTCCATTGAATATTCATGAGCCTCCTCGTGGAGGAGGTGAAAAAGACATTGACCGGGACGAACTGGCAGGAGAGCTTATTGTGATAGCATTGATTTGTCTTTGCACATCCGAGCTATCGATCGGTAATACCGCAACTTGATACATTCAGATTGCATTATTGACTCGTTAGTTTGGTGTTGTTAATCTGCCAAAAAAGAAAAGAATAATGAATTTCTTATTGTTTATTTTAAATGATGTTTACTGCTAATAACGTAGTGATGGTATTCGGAGAAAACAGTATAAGAGCAGCACAGTTATCGCACCGTAATGATCTACAACACTTAAGCTTACACTTAAATGAATGCTTTCTGAATGCGTAATGGGTATGTTTCATAGCATAAGATGTATGGGTCGGCCATTATTGAAATAATGCGGCCTATTAAAACGTCTATCAACGTGTCTCGTGTATTTGCTTTCCCGACCGAAGAGTTCTTATTAAAAAGGTCCCGGCAATACGAATGTATCCTGGGTGTTATAGAGGTAATGAGCCTTACAGCTGAGCAATGGTGCATATCGGTAAACCTGATCACCGCCTGCCTCTCCAGCTTCGAAACTACGTGTGCACTACCGAGGATTGTGTCACGTTGTTTCATTATATCTTTCTTATATCAGCGATAGAAATATACAAATTTACAATTATATGCTAAATAAATTCAATAATCATATCAATTATAAATTAATTTTTTTGAAATCATTACCTATTTATTTCGTACGTCAAATAACTTTTAATCGAGCGATGATTGTGCTCGAGTTTCGTCAGTTCAGCGAAGTCACGATCGCTCAATCATGCGTTAGATACTAACAATAATTCGTGCTCCGGTGGGCGCATTCGAGGCCGCGAAGGTGAGACCTCGAGCAGGTTGCGCAACTACTGTCATCGTTGTCCGTCGACTGAGGAAGTCGATAAATGATACCGGAGGAGAGCACGTGGTATAACAATTTTGTTGGACAGGCGTGGATCGGCCGACCACCGAAGCGTTGCCGTAATCAACGTGAACATCCGGCAGTAATAATTCATCGATCACTACAAGGTGTACAGCGGTGCTCGCTGCTGTTAAGGATGTGAATGTTAATAAAATTTATATTGAAGCATTAACTGTAGGACGCTTCCACAACGAGACGCATCACGGAATCACAATACCGCGACAAGCTTGTACATATACGGAAAATGATCGTCAGGATATTACGCGTTCACGCTGTAATTGATTCCCCACCGAAGTACAAGATACGCGCGAGTACATAAATCAACTTTATACCAGCGCCGGCAACGTCGAGAATCGTTAGCCGACCTGGTTCTGTCGTAAAAACGACAGGACAGTTTAACTCCGTCCGAATTATTATCTCAATTTCACGCCAGCAAGTCGATTATAATTTGTCGATGCTTAATATGTCGTCTTGTGTCCTTTCAAATTTTTATCGCCTCTGTAATGTAACAAGAAGCGCATTTGCAGTACGAATTTCTGTTCCGACAGCGAAGAAATAATTAAGAAAAATGTGCATAACACATCTTCTCCTATCATATCATAATATGAAATCGATGGTGGAACCTTCACGAGAGATGTTCATCGTGAGTTTCACAGTCTCAAATGTCGTTGGTCGTTTTAAAAGCAAGTCCTTATCAGCACAGGCGATTGATTCTACAAGAAAAACGCGCGTTTTCCGGTTCGCTCTGATACTGCGAATCTGGCGTAAGTTATCGATATTAAATTGACTGTAACCGGCTAGCTATCCGTGACTACAGGACACTATCGGTATCTTCCTAGCCATTAAATGCATGAGGGTGCCTATATGTTTCACCGCTTTCCCGCGCGTCTTTGCTTATCTATGCCTCTCGCATCTTTCGTGTGCGTGTATGCGTGTGTACGCGGTGAACGTGCGAGGGTCGCTGATCGTGTCTCGCACGTCTGCGAGGACGATTGATTTATCACACGCCAGGAGACAGATTGCCGCACGGCGCTCGCCCGACTTTGCGAGGAGAGAAAATATTCTCTTTCGAGGCAGAGGAGAATGAAAAAGGGAGATCTCTCCCGCGTGCGGGAGCAGAGATAGGCCGCACACACGCGTGTACCCGTAGTGCTCGACTCCACTTATCTCGTTTCTTTCGGTTGACTCCGTTGAGCGGCTCCGACGTAAATGGTACCAATAGAGACCAGCTACGGAGAACACGGCACGGATAAAAGGTTTCGTTGCAACTCTTGCGAAAAACGAAACTTCGTCTCGCAAAAACCGACGCGGTGAGTACTCTATTGTGCCAGTGTTATTTACGATTATCTTATAAATTCGGAACTTGTTTTAAATACAATTTTGAATATTTTTGAACACGTCATGATATTTGATAATATCCTTGAACATTTTTGTTTGCTTTTATATGATGTAAAAAAATAATTAAAAAAAAAGATTTTAAAGAAGTTTATTACATTCTTACATTTGCCATGGCGGTGTATTATTATTACAATTAATAATTTTTTGAGAAATGTGATTGTGGTACGTATGCCACTTTCCATTTTGATACTCTTGACTATTGATTTGATACTCTTGAAGCATTTTATTTACGGTCAAATAATCATCAAATATACAGTGGCACGTACACCGGCAGGTTGTCGCTTCAGCAACAGGTTGTTGACTGCGGGAAAGGAATCAGGTGGCTTGAGGTTAGTGGAAGATAAGCAGGTTCAAGGACCAATGTCCTCCAGCCGACATTCTCTACACGGCGCTACGAACGAGATGAAAGAGCGTGATGGGTGAGAGGTATGACGGAGGGGAACGCGGATTGTCCGAGACTTTTCGTAGGGAAGATAACAACTTGATAATGACCGGCGACCCAAGGTCCCGCGAGATAACCGAATGGTAAACATCTCGGGTCTGAAGCTAGCGTCGGTATTTGGATCCTTGTCGAGAGTGCGCGCGGGGATCATTATAGTGATTAATGCTGATGGGAAGTCCCGATAGCGTTGATTTATCGATGTCACCGGCAATGGATCCAGAGAGACGGTGTCGAGATAAATCGTGGACGCATCCTCTCGCGCTTTCTTCTTGCCCGCTTAGAATATAAAGCCCGCGAAAATAATACCGCCTGGGAATTTAACGTACGCACGCGCGTTTCAGAAGTCAAAGAAAAAAAAATCGACATCACGTCGACTCATTGACTCGAGAGATAGAGATCTTTGTGACGAAAGTCTCAGTCTTCAACATTTATTGATGTCATATTTTTGGAAACTCTTATCACTGTTATTACAAAGTTTTGTAATAATTATTGATAATGCAATAGAATGTGACCGGATCATAAAAACGATAATCACGGATCTGATCTCGTTCGCTAGGTGGGAGGTCGGGCTTTGTATACTTATAAGGCTTGCCCTCTCAGACCGGCATCGTAACGTGTATACGCGAGGGACTTTATTTATTTAATCGAGTTGAATACATTAGTCCGCGTCATGAAGGATGCGCCGTGGAGAAACATTCTGATACCTATGTATTATGTTGATAAGAAAACCTCTATTCTCTCTCCGTTTGTACAAATAAGATCCTTAGAAAAATTTTAAACTTTTAGAAATTAGAAACTTTCCTTTCGCTTATTGAAATGGAAATTGAATTGCCTTTTGTTGAAAAACATAAAATAATCCAAATAACTTGTATAAGTAATTAATGGATGAATAACGATCACTTATATTTCGAATAAATCATTCAAAGGACATTCAGTCAGCGAGATAGTATGTGAATCCAAGTCTTGTAAAATTTGGTAAATTGTCGTGTAACCGAGGTCTACACCCGTGCAACAATCTCGACCGATGTGTGGGCAGAATAAAAATTATACAATATATAGCGCATTGTCTCCGTCTATTTTGCGCTGTTTGTCTCTGTAAGATATTTGGAAAGCGGCAGATATTATGGCTCTTTGAGATACAAAATAGAGTTCTCTTTAGCATGGAACTTCTCTGTTTCTAGCAAAATTCGTAACTGTACCATTCAAGTAGAACGTGACAATTCAATAGTTCGAGTAGTAGTTCGAGTCCTGGGTTAAAGACGTGGCCCTCCGCGAAGGCGATACCTTCTCAAGCACGCGAGATGCACGCGGCGTCGTTTATAAACTCGCCATTCAAATCCTGCCTCACATATGATAATTCGCCGTGAACCAACCTAACCGGCCACCAGAGATCTCGAGACTTCCCCATGGCGGGTAGTAGGTAACGGCGGCACGGACTTAGCCCCAATAAACACCGGCTCTTTTGCCCCGGACCACCCCTGAGTGAATGCACATAGAGTCGAAAAAACATCCGAAGTGTTATTGAAGCTCTTCACCGTGAAGCTGAAATACTGTTATCGACTTACGACACAGATATTTGACTATGCATTGCATATTTTTACACAATTGGAAAATTTGTGTCTTTTTGTTAAAAAATATGCCGGTTAAAATTTTTGGGTTAAACATTTAACATATTGATTTAACACATTGCTACTGTGTTAATTGAAGTCAAGTATTTTTAAATTATTTAAAAAATTAAGAAAAAGTGTAAAAATAATAAGAATAAATGTAAAAATAACACAATGTACATCCTATTTTTTATTTTACATAATACGATATGTTCCGTATCATTAGTGTGACAGGATTTATCTGTTAAACTTTATAAAAAATATTGATTTTAATTTATAATATAAGTAAGATTGACCGTTATTTGTGTGTGTATTGCTAATACTTTTTAAAAATTAAGTTTAACATTAAAAATCTTGATTTCACACAAAATTTATTTCACATTATTTTGAAGTTTGCATTTATTTTGTGTTGAAGTATTAACATAATTAACATAATATTAGTGTCACTATTTAAAATACCCATGTTATGTTAAATTAACATAAAAGATGCGTGTGGATCGTTCAAGAAAAAAGGTGTTAAAATTAAGGTAAATCTTTCAAATGTAAAAAATGAGCAAAAATGTGTAGAAAATGAGAAATAAAATGAAATACTGGCAATTTCTTTTTTGTATTCTAATGAATTGTTAGTCCAATGTCAAAGACAATGTAATAACTATTTATAAATAACTATTTCTAAATTAAGTATCTGTCATATAAGTTAACTAAATTAATTGCAAAGAAATTTATATCCGTGACGTTACGTCTCTATCATGTTCTTGCACGGAGACGTCAACCTTGACATCGAATGTCACTTCGTCTGAAAGAATGTAATCCCATACACGATCGAAGCTCTCGGAAACTGCGTGCATCGTCGAGAAATACACCACTGAAAAATTCGTCTTGACTTTAACGACGGCGGACCCGCCGCGTCGTTATCGACTTGCCCGTCCGACCCCGCTACAGCCCGCCTCATACCATTCCGTCCAGCAACATACAA
Organism: Crematogaster levior; assembly: GCA_901521435.1. Classification (NCBI taxonomy): domain Eukaryota; kingdom Metazoa; phylum Arthropoda; class Insecta; order Hymenoptera; family Formicidae; genus Crematogaster; species Crematogaster levior. Next base: position 134,589 of record CABEGB010000069.1, on the reverse strand, counting down.
ATTTACCTCGTTATCCAACGCGCGCGACACACTGCCGGTGTAGAGTATTCGTTGCAGTTGCTCGCTGCACACGTGAGGTCCGCGGGTGCCCCGCGTGTGCACGCGCGTCGATACGCGCGGCTAAACAAATCCGCCGACTCGGATATGCGATAAACGTCGGCACGGCGACGCCGTATGGGCTTGTATGGACGACAGTTAGGTGTCCACTTTCCCCACGTGGAAGGCCACCGGTCGGGGAAAGAAATGTGGCGCTTAAATAAGAGGTCGGTGCGGGGAGCGGGTGCGAGTACGAGCGCGCGGAGCCGGAGGAAAGGTAGCGGAGATTACCGCGCGCGAAGCTTCGCGAGACGCGCGTATAAGTAAGATCTCGGGATTTTATGTCGTTACCTCACACGAAGCTGTCGGTCCGAGCTGACCGTTAAGAGAGTCCCCCCTTCTCTCTCTGCTCTCTCTCTTCTCCCCCGAAGATTCTTATTCTTATTATCCCTCTCGCTGTGCCCCCGCCGCAGATCGGCATCTTCCTCCTCTCGGTTCACCGATTCGCCCTTCTCCTCGGCGCTATATCGATTCTCCGCTGATCGTGGGTGGCTCGAGTGTTCGACATGTAAACAGGTGTAAGCGGGATACGCGCTTCCTCGCGATGATTCATGCGTATCCGTGAATACGCTGCCTAATAGCACGGCAGGCTACAGGACATCTACACATGAAACTCACCGTGGAATTACACGAGGCGAACGAAATCCGACGAGTTCACTTTTGCAATAAGGATTATATATTTATGTATTCATGTTGCGCTATAAAAGTGGAAATGCTTGACTATCGTGATTGCACGTTACTACGGCGCGTAAATGTCAGCATTTAATTAAATTCTCATAGAGCCACACCAAATTAAAGTAAAAGTTAAATACTCAATAGGTGCTCAAATTTGCATACGTCTTATTGTCAAATAAATCAATAACTTTTTATTAAAAAGAAAATTTTAATTGTCAAAATGAATATGTCAGGATAATTCAAAGTAATAGTATGGTATACACTTTTTAAAATTATTAGTTTGATATTTTTTTTAAAAAGCAGTTTTTAATTTGATTTATCGAGAGAAAAGAACAGGTTCAGACTTAGTCACGCCTACAACCGTAAACGCTTCTTATTAAAAAAAAGTAGGCGTAACAAGTCTCGTGGCATAGAAGAGTAAGTAGGCCGACGTTAGAGATGAAATTAACGTTAGGACTAAACGGAGATGGTAATAAACGTGTTAGAATTACGGCAGAATTGTGTCCTGTTTTTCAAGACACGGCTTAGGTTTTAACAACAACTATTCTCGAGGCACTAATACGGTAGAAGCATCGCCGCCGATTGGAATTTATGAGCCTCAGATTTCACGATGCTTCTCGCGGTACAGTTAGATGAATGTATTACGTGTACGGTATGGCGAACGTGAACCAACTCGAGCGTAATAAATGTCATTACCAGGCAACGATAGCCTCGTTGAAGAAGTTGAAATCAATTCCAGACACTTACACAATTCTCGCGTGAGAAAATTAAATTGCCACGTCCACGCGATCGCGAACAACTAATTATTAAGAAGTTTCAATGACTCAAGTACGACTGGGGCAACGGGACGTGTGTAAAATCAAAGACAATTCTCGCGACATTTCTTATTGGGCTGTAGGAATACATGTATTTCGAATACAATAGCTGCTGCGGTATACAAGGCGTGCTTATCCGTCGCAGGATAATGGCGATACGCGTGGGTGCTTCACGGGGGGTTGGTGATACCCCGCGATACCACCGTACCCCGTAGATGGAAATACCTAGCTAGCGCCCGTCCTCGACATTACGGCGGCTTAAATCAGCCCCGAGGAATCTCGAGAGACATGGGTGTTCAATTACCTGGTCATAAACCTTTACTAGCCCACGAGGTAGACGGCGACGAGTTCGTTCGCGCGAGTACGCGCGAGACGCGATCCGCCTCGGCGGGCCTCTCCATGAACACCATGACGATCGAATGGGTCTCTACTTTACGATCTCGTAGGATCCCCGCGTCACAACGCGCCGCTGCTAAACGCCGCGAGGAGGTGAGAGAGAATACCGGTGTATTTTATCGTACTTTATACGTCTTAACGACATATTTTTCTTTCCCGATAAAACGTCTCGAGGAAGATCCGACTCTCCACACTTCACGACTTGCTCCGTTTGAATTTTGCAATTGCAATGTGCTGTCGGAATGTCGCGGCCTGATCATCTTTGTATCGAAAAATCTTGTATAAATCTGAAATAACACATAACAGATTGTCACAGAATCTGGATTCATGATTTTAATTACGATTTCACTCTCGATGATTCCATAACTTGGAACGAAAGCGAGATTATGCATCGCGCGCCGTCGACGAGTAAGTCGAGGAGGAAGGATTTGTCACCTTTTTATCGACACTGCTGCCGAGCACGTAAAGCATAATAAAGTACACGGGTACTGTCCCCGAGCTATCGCCATTATTCCGCCCGATGAATAAGCGAGGGTCTCGGCATTGTGTCGAAGGTGCATTACGACGTAACGTGAGCGGCGCGCGCGTCCGGCGCATCCGATGCTCACGGCCGATATGCCAGGTACTTTTGTAAAGACATCAGAAAAAGATGCCGCGCTCTGTACCATTTAATTTTCGGCGATTAATCAGTCTAACGATATCGATTATATCGCGGGCAATAAAATGCAGCGTAATAAGGAGCCAAAGATCTATGTGTGCGCGTCTCGCACAACACAGAAACTCCGATGTTAATCGCGAGGAGCGCGAAAAGGAGGGAGAATGAAAAAGAGAAAGAGAGAAAGTTACATCTGCAACTGTAAATCAATAAACGATACTTGGCGGGATGGTTACCACCCTATGCCACCGGCACCGGTGAAAAATATATCGCGGGACGCGCCGCGGAATCGTTCGACAGCCACGAGTAATATACCCGGCGCGCGGACTTTTTCCGGGCCGGTCGTTACTTAGTAGCTTATTTATTTTTGCATAGATAATCCACGCGAGATACGGGACGAGATGTGGGTGGAGCGCATGTGCTTGAGTCACGTGTGATTAAGCGATGTTATCCGCGGTTCTCGGTGCCGTCGCACCTGTATCCTCGGAACGCCTACGTCTCGAGAGGAGACTCTCCGTCTCGCCTGCGGTCTGCCTTTCTTCATCTTTGAAGCTCGCGAGGATCGACGGACCTGATTGTCCTTCGCTTTTGAAAAAAGATATATCACAGATCAAAAGTATAATTAATTTTTTGAAAAATCGACGATGTGTCATTTTCAAGTAGAGAGGCGTGATATGAAAAGGAAAATAAAGTTAAAAAAGGTTGCACAAGTAGATGGAATATTTACAATAGTTATAATTAAAGTTGACGCTTATTGTTCACGATATGATTCAGTAACGGATATTCTATGTCATAATTCATTACGATTCCACGAGTAACAGTTCGCGCAACAATGTCTGTGAATTATTATAAGCATGTATGTAATGTTGGGCATTATTCAATGCGTTCCTTTGTGCATTTCGCGGAAAGCCGCGGCCTGTCGGCCGCGTAAGTTTGCATACAACGATGCACAAGCGGGGTTTACAAACATTGTTGCAATCTTGCTCTTGTGTCTTTTTCAACAGTACCATGATGTCGGCGTATACTTTATCGTTCTCCACGCACGGGAATAAGCGGTTCGATGGCCGATTGAATATCGGAAAACGATAATAACAGCCCGTTTCCACGGCGGTATTGCTAAAAGTATCGGATAATTATCGCCGTAGCGAGAGTTACATGCACACCTGCCAGCGCGTGTATATATGTACGCTCGTGGGCGTACCGCAACGTGTCTGGAAAGAAAAAAAGAAACGCGAACTGCGCCACGCTGATAGTTCTGTCTTATGTACCGCCGTATTTATAATTGCGCTTTCCGTCGCGGCGACCGATAGCGGTTCCTTACAGAGAAAACAAGCAGAAGACGGAGAAGGGGCGCAGTGAGTCAACGGGTGCGCTTTGACTTCGTGTTCTTTCCTCGCAGCCATTATCCTGTTTACCAGCTCGCAAGGAGAAGAGACTATTCGACGCAAAGAGAAGACAATCAGACGCCGAGTTTGGTGCTTCATTGAATAGTCCTACAACGAGCGATTTCAATATCTTGTAACAACGTACAATGGAAATAAAATTCCTTGCGCAATCGCGATAAAGACTTCGTCCTGTTGGGGACATTTTGATTAGTTAGAAATAAGGAATACGGAAGAATAATCTATTTCCGCGCGCGAGTTACATATTTATATAATTACAGAAAGTTTGTTTTCGTACCTTAAATTCTCATTCTTCATTTAGTCCTTGTATTTTATATGTGTCTTATACCTTATTGTGTGTACCAGTCCTTAGAGTCAGCCTTGAATACGCGCTGTACGCACACGTGCAAGGTATCAATGCGAAGTATCAATGTCGCCGTATTTCGCGGGCGGTAAGTCGGCGTTGCGATATCGTCGATTTAAATTAAGAGGGGACCACGCTCGATTAGTCTCAGCGGCAGTCGCGCGTGTTCTTTCTCGTTAGTTATCGGTGTGTATGCCGTGGTTCCGATACGGGACCGAATCCCGTCGCCGGATCGACGCGGGAGAACCGATTCCCCGGGATATCTCGTGATTCAGTAGCGTCTTACCTCGAGACTTACCAAACCGAGTAATGCAGTACTCATGTACCGGCGTCGATACACCGGCAGAGTTCCCTCTTGATCGCTCGCGCGAACGCCGCTCAAGAAAACCGCTATCTCTCTTCTTGTGCGCCGACGGTATCAGTGTCGACCGGTGTCAAGATCGGTCTAACGTCAGTAGCGAATGTCGGCGGTACTTTTGACCGGATTTGCCTGGGAGTATCGGAACGGCTGACGACTGGATTTATAACAATCGCTTTCCCATTTCTAGAATGAAAATGGGATATCTTTGTCCCAACTTTCTTGTTCATTATTTTTTAATCCACTCTTTTCTTAATTTCTTGATTTTTAAAGAAAAAATATTTTATATTACGGGATTTGGAAGATTGCAAAATTTACCACAATAGATACAGTTATTTATGATTTAATTTATTACGAATTTAAATTTCAAGCTGCGCATTTGTGTGATTTGCTTCTCGGCGAAGTTTGAGAATTATTGAGCCTAGAGAACACCGATTAATTGCGAGCAAATCAAAGCACGGGGCAGATAATAACGTAGTCGTTATTCAGTCCATGCCAATTATTTATTTTTAATTCATTGTTGGATACTAAATTATATGTATGTAAACAGGTTTGTAAGAACCAAGGTTCTTTGTATATCAACTGTCCAGATAAAATATTTCTTTTTATAGGCTTGTTTATTAGTTGAGAATTGATTTCCATCCCCTTATTTCGTAAGCGATCTTATCCATCACGAGATGATATCATCTTGAGGTGATAATTATTGTCTCGTTTCAAATCCTTGAAGTCCTTGAATCCTTGAAGTCGATTTGTGAAACTAATGTACATTTTTGACAGGAATCACTTCAATGCTACATAGTACGACTATGGTAAACGGGAATCTGCACAGGATATTTTAACTTACGTGAGTTTAGGCGTGCGCATGAAAATGAAAACGCCGTAAACAATACGTTAATACCTCGTTTTTGTTGCATGTACGAACCACACCTGATAAAATTAACATACTTATCATTTTATCACCGATATGTGTAAAAGAAACGAAAGTGTACGCTGCCACATGGCGATATATCTGAAATCTCATGCGTTCCATTTCCAGGATAATAGACTGCCTCATTTATTCCGCCCCAATTCCTCGGCCGCGCCCGACCGAATAAAAAGAGTGTTTATCAGCTTATCAGCGGCGAAAGAAGATAAAAATTCCGCTAAATAACAACATCGGCAGTTCAGGCTCCCAGAGTAGAAGAGTGCCTTTATTTATTCGCCTTCAAAGTGACACGCACCCGCGCCTGCGCGCAATAAAATAATTACGCGACACGGCTTTATTATCGCCACAGGTATCGGATCTGCAATTTCGCACGGCCGATTTCCGATCGGCACCGCCTCGTTTGTGCGTGGTTTATAATGTAGCGGTGCCATTTTATTTGGGGCAATGCGTACGCGCCGGCTCGATATCACGCTGTGCAACCGAGAAACTGTTTCTGCATCGTCGAGAAATATTACCATGCTCACATGCGTATTTTCTTAAGAGACACTGCTATTTTTTTCGCGCGTGGCTGAAGGAATAACTGTCATCTTAATGTGTCGGAGCACGATTAAAGGTTGCGCATGTGCGTGCTGTGATTTTCAAATTACGTCAGTGCGCTGATATCAGGAAAATAAAATTGCTTGCACTGTTCCATAACTTTCTCGTACTTATACGAGACACGCGTACGGACACGCCTAAATATGAATCGTTCTATGACAGAATTTTATAGAGAAGGAAAACATATTCTCATTATTTATGCTTGCTATTATTATTATTATTATTATACCATAAATTTTTCGTAACTCGATGGATTGCGGAACTGAGCGAATAAGAGAAAAATAACTCATTACGGAAAAGCTCATTCCCGTTAAGTCCATGCATGTAAAACCCGAAAGCGCACCACGTGCGTACGTTCGCCATATGCGTGCCTTAATCCAGCTAAGTGCATCGTTCGTTCCAGCTGTATCGTCGCGAAACTCCGATCGCACCTGTATCGGAGATCGGCATCCAAATCGGCATCAATGCGGCTGATGCTCGAACGCGCTACAAGGGCGGAGGAGTGGAATGGACGCGTTCGCGGTAGAGGAAATATCGCGAACACGAGCCTCGCATTCTTCGCTTAAGTGAATTCCGCGACGAGTATGCGGGTGTCGAAAATGGGCCGAGCTCGAACGATCATCTGTACGTTTAGCACGCGTGCATCGCGTTGGCTCGTGCTAAACGCCCTATGCACGCATTTACGTCCTACGGACCCTTTGTGCTCCATATAAAACGAAACATCGGATGGAGCTGAAGGGAAACGCTGCGGCGGACACAACGCAAATGATAATGAACGAATGTGACTGCGATACGCGACCCACTCTCGCGATGACATTTAGCAACATATTACGCGCTGTATCGCGTTCGGAACGACGACAATATAACTTGTCAAGTTTCCAGCTACGCTAATGACACGTATGAAATGCAAGTTGCATTTATGCGCTTGATTTTCGTAATCGTGATTTCTGTCACTGTGTATGACGCACGTAAAATTGCAGGAAGTTATCAAAATCCTAATATTATCAAAGAGTGGGAATTGTACATAGCTTTAACGGAACGTTTGAGAAAAAAAATTGTTAACACGAGCAGGTACGGTGTCACGACGTTCTTCATCACCTCGTTACGCGGTCGTCTTAGCTTCCTCCGCCTCCAAGCTTATCCTCCGGCACGTATTCAGGCGATCAATTGACACACGACATAACTCCGCATCGAGGATGCCGGTGGCTGGTACATAGAACCACACTTAGTGAATATATATCCGGTAGATGCCGGAGAGACGGAGAGCGGCAGCCCAAGAGCGAAACTTACTTCGTTGCCTTCGTCCTCCTCCTTCTTCTTCGAGGTTGAGGCTTCTACCGGCGCACAGAGGCAGTGTGCGGTAGCCACCTATGACCTCTTGCCACGCAGGGACGCACCGATCTTCACGAGTTTATGTATATATGTAAACTCGGTTTTAAAATTATTCTTTCTGAACTGCGCGCTGGAGAAAAATATATCGATTAAGAGAAAAAATACAGATTTTATACGTTATTCTCGTAGCGTCAGTTCCTTAGTTGTTTTTTAATGATATATGATTAAGCTGATGGTTCTTTTCTTAGATAGAGTTTTTCTTCTTTAAAGAAGAGATTAGCTATAAATAATTATATGCTTTCTTTTTCAATCAAAATTCTAGGAGAAGTATGTTAAGGGTATGCAAGATGAAGATGAAGAAACAGCGTTTTACAAAATCTCCACTTTTATCACGAAATTGGTGTCCGGCGGCGATTCTAAGAAGAAATTATGCGACGGGGTCGTGTACGCTTTTACGTGGGCGCGAGTTTCTGGAGAAGTTATGATACGCGGTTGATCTACGGACAACAATTAAGCACGGTGTTATAAATACCGCGTTCACGCGGTTCGCCAACGTAACTTCTTCGTCGGCCGGAGGCAATATAATGGCGCCTGAAAGGTGCGTGCCTGGTCTCTAACGCGCGTAGGTGAACCTACGCACCCTATGAGAACCTCATCTTCACCAATGTATACTTTCGCTCGTCCCCATACTGTTGCGAGAAGAAGCGAGTGGAAATTGGTTAGCGAAGTCGGAGACAAGTCAACGGTTTTCTAATAAATCGGCAATTGTTTGGAATATATGTGTTCTTACTTCATATATCAACGAGAATTCATTAATAAACGGTTTCACGTTTCCCACACAGCAAAGTCTTCTTATTCTGAAAATTTATGCATTACGAAAATGAGCGGATGATCTTTACAAAAAAATTTTTCATATCGAAACTAACTAACAATTTCTAAAGCTATTCCTTGAAAAATAAATATGAAGATGTTTCACACTACTGTATTTTACAATATAAGAATGTAAATTAATTGATGTATTAATTGACTTGAAGTGTAACTATTTTAATTTTGATTCAATAAATATGTTTGTTGTCCTCAAATTATGCCATTTATCTTTCACACATTTCTACACAATTCCGAGTACAACGTTATCAAATTTCTCAGATCGTAATCTAGTGGCACTTATCGCTTCTTCAACCAGCCGTATCGTCCAAATTTATCTAGCACTATATTCGTAATGTTCTTACTCTCTTGTACAAGTTTACGTTTGCCGCGTGCTAGTTTCTTGCGTGTCAAGTTCTTCACCCCGCGAGGCGATTCTTCCGAAATAACGTGGCGTCATGTTGGGGAATATTCAAATCGTCTTTTCTAGTATCAGATATCGATGTTGGCTCACGGACATAACCGCGGGCGGAATAATTTTGAGCCGCGCACGATAATAAATGCGTGCGCGTCACAAACCTCACGTGCGTAAGGCTCGATCCTCTTTCTGTCTATGCCCGACCACATACGATAACGCACGATTTTCCCTGGCAAAGTCGCCGTTGCGAAGGGCATAGCATTAACTGGCCGTTGCCCGCGCGCGTCGCAGGCGCATGAAGACGATCTCTCTTCTCGTTCTGCAACCGGCATCTCTTCAGCCTCTACGATCCGTCAAGATGAAGCGGTAGTGGGTATACGGTAGCCGTCAGCGTGTCAACCGGTGACTAATGGATCCGCGCTGACGAGACGACGTTGGTAGCGTGGACTTGGCGTAAGTAGCGTAGTCAGTAGCGGTGCCGGCGATCGGTATATAGCGTCACATTATAAATAGATACTTAAGAGTATAAAGCTTGTGCTGCTCGGGACACAGGAGATTCATCTTATCAGCCAAGGAGACATAAATTACGCCCGTCCAGTTTAATCCACGTGATTAGGCAAGCCGGCGAAGCCTCCGACGACGAGCTTTATCCAAATTAAAACTGTTTTAAATGCGGAGAAAGTAAAATTATGGCATATACAAATGCCTTTTTTATTTATTTCAATTATTTAAAAGCCTATTAGAAATCTAGGAATTGTCAGGGATCTACGAATTTAAGATACCAGAATAAAGAAATTGATCAGGTATTTAATTAATGCCTAATATCCATTTGGGATGGTTACCAATATTAAATCAAATGGCTTAGGACATTCTCGCCATTTGTTATTTTAAGTGCTATTTGGACTGGCACTATAGAATATCTATCCACTGATTTTTCTCGACACGTCACTTCGACGTAATAACGATTCCATGAAACGCGATACGGAATGTGATGTCGCCGGTAAAAGACATTTAATGTGCCTGATAATAACCCATGTTAAAGTTCAGATATCTAATCATTCGGTTATTGCCTCTCGCATTTGCTTTGGACGATAGTACACATCGTTTCGACATTGTGTTCCGGGAAAGTGTTTCTCGGCGTACAATGTTTCTACGAATCGACGAGATTATCTTTCGTTTATGTGAACCAACTCAGCACAATATATTTGCTAATCTGTGATATAAACGTCTGGTGAATTTACTCGTGACACGCGAATTTCAGCAAAATGATGTCCGGAGCGGTGATCTCGAGAGCGTGTCGAGATTATCGTTAAGATACACATGACAATTCACAGGATCTTAAAACTTATAAAATATAAGCGGAATATACAATCAATTGATATTTGTCTTAGCGTCAACAATAATACAAAATTGTAGTAACGCACGTTTGATAAATGTCATCTTCAAAGAACGACACCTTCCTCTCTCTCCATGAAATTTGTTCCGAGTTCGATTATTTTACAACATGTTCGAGTTAGCTTCCCAGTGCTAATAATTTAACCTTTTTACTTCCAGTACAATTATGAAGCTACTTTGGATAGAACTTGCCCTAGTTGACTCATTAATTCTGATTTGCGATACTAATTTTGTGCGCATATAAAACGCAAACGTGATACGCGAGAAGATATACGCGGAAATAAAAGAAAAGAAGAGAAGGAGAATAAACGACCAACGTTGCAATCATCAATGATTTACTTATCCCATGTATTCGAGAGAATATCCTTCCTTCGTGCTGAATTTTCGACGATTTCAACACAATTTCTCTCCTTTCTCATTGCATCTTCTTCTAGATTCAACCCTCGAGTGATGCTTGATTTATCACCAAGTTCGTCTTTTCTCTCTTCTCCTAGCTTTCGACCTGGTACTGCGTCGAAACAATTTTCTTTCCATCTTCCTGTTTTCCCTGATCCACCTCTTTTCTTGCTCCTCTTACTAAAGCGGCTGACAGGTGACAGGTTCTCATCTAATACAATTACGGAGAATCGCGGTTATTTACGAGACACCGAGCGTCATTGATGTTGGAGAGGAAGAACGGTGATTCGAGCAGCTCCAGGCGACTAGGCGGCCCTGAGACTGTCCGAGATGATTGAGAGCGCATAATGCGAGGTGTTGAGACAGGTCGGGAAACGGCGCTAATGATTAGGCGTGGGTGCAGATTAAGCGACGATGATCGCGATGCGCCGTCGACCTCGCTGTTCCAGGAACAAATAAAACATGCGAATTCACCTTTCACAATCAGCTACTGCTAATCTTTCCGATCTCAGAAACCCAATATAGCTCGTACAATACATAGATATTCCTGATATGGTTCATTATATTAGCTTAAACAAAAAAAATATTAATTTATAAATTTAGAAAAATCCTATCACGGAATTGATAATTTTTGCTACATAATCTTATAATTTGTATCCATTTTTCTAGTAGTATATTCAGACATATAATTCAAATTTAGTTTGGAGACTGTAATTTAGTTACTTTATCGAATTACTTTAATATCAGTTATCAATCGTCTTATAGACGTCATAGAATGCCACCCATCATGAAAACATTTAATTAGAATGCAAGCGCGTTTCGTGTTTAAAACGAACATAATGTCTTATGGTCCATCGGACAATCAGTGTATGTGTATGTGTGTGTATAGTGATTACGTGTACATACTCTCGCGTCTCCTATCGCCCATATGCAACGCACCAAGTCATCGTCGTCGTCAACGTCGTTTGTCTCGCGTTGAATGTATTCATTCTGAAGGAGTTGCATGCCGATAGATTATGTAAATGTGCGGACGCATTGCTGCTTCGGCTTTCTACTGCCATTTTATTTCAATCAAAACGCATTAAAATTGTTAGAATATGATACTTAGAATATATAATATATAAATTTAAATTAAAGAGAGATTTTATTATTAAGAAGGAATCTGCGAATGTGTAGATTTATCGGTAATTATCGTAGCTATTGCATTGATAACTGCGTAACAAATTACAATTATAAATAACGAATTTCGTCCTCGTTTGCTCGAGAATTATGCCAAGATTATCGCGATATTATTCACACGGGCAATCGAGTATTCAATAATTTATCCGCTTTAACGATTATCCATTCAATTATCGGGAAACGTATTCTTTCATCCAATAACAAAGGAGCCTCGTTTATCAGTTGTGTTGTTATCGTTCCAACGCACGTAGCGCATCTCAAAAGCGTGTTTTCGCCGCGCGACATTAACGCTCGGCTCATTTACATCGGGCGGCCGCTGTTAATTGGTATCGGATCTCAATTACGGTAGATTACGCGATCTTTTTTCATCTAAGAGAATGTTCGCAGCTCACAGCGATAAGGCGTTTATGACTACCGCGAGCATACCGCTGTTGTTTTCCCTCTCTCCCTCTTTCTCTTAGACTCTGTCTTTCGTTTTCTTTTCTCGCCTTTTATTTTCGAATTGCTTTTTCACTTCTACTTCCTTCTCCCTGTCTTTCCAGATTTAATTTATCGGGTCTTAAGATACGCAGAAGTATCATTCTACCACGACGATAACTATCTGAAGAAAGCGTCGTCTTTTCCGCCTCCGCAAACGGTCTATCTCGTTGAATTTCTCTTCTCGAAAGAAAGAATTATCACACTCGTGCAACATTACCAGGGAATTAGCTTAGTGACCAGTTACAGTATGTATCTACAGACTATTTCGATCTGAATTTCGAGATTGCGTTGCAATGTATAATAGATATAAAAAAATAATGTATAATTTATTATAATATACAATGTAGTAATAAGTAGGAATAAGAAAGGTCTTTTAGTTTTGAGCATATTGAATGAAGATTATAAATATCTTTCTAGAGAGATCCGTTTATTACCGCGATATACATGTCTCTTTCTGTTGAGACTGTTTAAAACTGCGATCTCGAAATTGAACTGAGACAATCTGCATGCGTCCAGTGTTCACTCGGGCATGCTTGAGATTGATCGAAGTGCGATCGGCTGATTCTGTTCCGTCTCTTCTAAAGAACGATCGTAAAACGACCTAATAATCGTATCTGCATATCAATAGCGAAGTGCAGATTCTTTTGTTTAGTCATGCGCAATCAGCTAGGTCGGTGTATTTCTTTGGAATTACACCGTTTTACAAGGGAGTAAGTGCCAGAGAAATATAAGGTTTCCTTCGTCAGAGAAATATACTAGATACCTACAATTCTCTGACAACTTATCATTGTCGTTTACAGGTGTCAGTAGTCCGTTTCAGTAATTTTTCCAAGTTTTCCAAAATTGATAAAAAGATTCTCATAATTTTTATTTGTTTTATTCAGTAAAATAAGGTTAAATATTATTTAAAAGTAGAACAACGACATGAGAAAAGAGATTGTAAAGAAAGAAAAGTACCTGCGTTCCACCTGTGTCTCCGAGCTAATTTCGGGAGCGAATCAGATTTCGGAACGAGTTAGAGTTAGAATCAAGAGAGACGACCGTCTACGGAAAGAAGACTTCGAGGAAGTACTTCGACCTTCCTGTGATGCCGGTCGTTATCGCGCACCGGGCACTCGTATGCCACAACCCTACCGTAGGCTAGTTTCCTCTTATCGAGCATCTACCACCACCTGCGAGAGATCGAGAGCAGTAATCGTCTCACGGTAGTTCCCCGGAGCGGCATGTCCCGTTCCGTCTCGCTTCACCGTCGCTCTTTTCCAGACGAAGAAAACGGAACGTGTGGACGTCGCACGGTACCACGGACCGGTACCGCCTTTGGCGCAAGCACGCATAATGAGAGTGATATAATAACGACGCGCACACTAGCCGCACAGTGCTCGGCGACACAACTCATCCCGACAAAAGGATACCGCTCTCGTGCCGTGGAAACGGAGGAGAATAGAAGGTCGAAGAACGGGCTATGTGCTGCAACAGAGGTGTACCGACACAACGACGAGGAGCATTGCTTCGTTGCTTCGGAAACGTAGCGGGTTGGGACGAAGCGGAGTGTGTTCGTCGCGCGCAGGAGGAACGATGTAACCAGTCGAGTTAATTAAGAGGATCCAACCTTGACGGACGTAGCCATTGTGCACGCGCTGCGTCCCGTCCCATCTCATCCCTCTTACACTTCTCTTGCGTTCTCCTCGTCCATCCCTCGGCGCGTGATGCGTACCTAAACGCGTCCACATATGTACACGTCCGCGAGACACCGTCGTACTTCGTCCTTGTCGTGCACCATTTACGGAGGACATCTTACGGGCTTGCTTCGCCGTTGAAGAGTGACCAGCGATTGGATACAATTCTTTGCTCTAGCCTTACCCTTTCGTCGTAAAAAAAGACTGCATATTTGTTGGAAGTATGGGAAAAGCAAAATTACAAAAACGTAAAACCGAGCGATCGAATCTTCTTTAGCGAAACACGCATACAACTCCCCATTAAATGCCCTTAAAGAAAATGAAGACATCATATCGCATAATCTAAACACCCGCTCGAGGCAGAAACTCTGTGAAGACGCGTGTCTTTTATTCGTGTAGCTTTCTGAAAATGAGATTTTTGCATACCGAGATAGCGTTACCGTAAAACGTCGCGTTCTTGTGCGCCGCGATACCATTATCTTTTGCGCCATTGCAGGGACGAATAAACCGCGCTCAGTTAATAGCACATTACACGTTCCGCGTGCAAAAGGTGGTCTGGCGCAGAGATATAAAATCAAGAAACCGTCTTGGTGACAACTAACAGACCCGCTCGACCACAAATCACCAGGTGGTGGAGCTCTAATCACAGCCGAGACTCTCGTCCTCTCTCACGCAATTTGTCGCTGATGTATTCGTCTCTCTTAGATGCTGCCACGATCGAGTATTGCGGTATTGAGCCCCAAAGCTACAGTTGAAAGCTGCTATACGCGTAAAAGAGAGACCACGAGACCGCGAAATCGCAAATTGCTTCCGACCCACTTTCGCAGTTCGTCGTAGATTGCATTTTCCGCAGGTCGGTGCGCGCGATAACGTGTTAGAGCGATCGTGCGGATGTAAATTTCAATTTTCAGATTACCTCGTAAATCCCTCGCTCCGAGGAAGTGTGCGCCGGATAAACGTGCAGACGAGGTGAAAATGGCCATCTCAGTCTCCAAGCAGATAATTGAGATAGCACATAGCGCGTATTCTCTTGACGCAAGTTAATGTCTATCCACGTCAAGCTTCTAATTTTATTAGGCTACAAAATCTAGTGTTAGGAAATGATATGATAGGTGAATTTTGTAATGTAAATCGCTAAAAGTAACAATGAATAAAATCCTGTTTCAACTGAATGTGAGAATCATCTATCGTACAATTAGATTCGAAACTGATTCAATTTCGAACTGATTCAATTAGATAAATAGCGATCGTGCATCATCTCCATAAGTCCAGTCGAACAATAAAACTACAGGAATACAAAACACAGAAACTAAAAAAAAAATTAATTTTCTTGAAGTTAATAACGATCTCCCGTGCTTTAGCGGTTCTATTATGGTATGACAAATTAAATTAATCGAGCGCGGATTTCTAATGGATCATCGTCGAGTAATCAGTATCATTCCATCTAAATAAGGGGAGCTTCGCGGGTAGGTGACCTAACGGTGGAAACGGATGGCCGTGCACTTAATAACCGATAATTTATTAATACTGCGCGTTCAACATTAGCCCGGCGAGTAAATCAAGGCATCCTTGTTTTATGGCATGCATTCATTACCGGGCAGGTTGCACTCGCTCGTATATCTCCGGCAGTTCCGGGCCCTGACAAAGAGGGCAGCTAGTACGTGCGGAAAAGCGAAAAAGACAAACGAATCCCAGGAGGGGAGAAGAGAGGCAAGAGTGAGGATCTACGTCGTCCAGCGACTGTCCAGAGGCTCTTCTCCGCTACATTTCAGGTCCCATGCTATCGCGCATTGCATACATTGTTAGCTCGGTTTACGAGGCACGTTTTAAGCCTTTTACGCTCGCGTTTACACTCTTTACGCCTTTACGTTTACGATCGTTATGGGTGCCCCTCGCGGCCTTACTCGCGACAACTTCTCGACGTCCTCCTCCACTGAGATGACACCAGGATCAACGGGCTTCACCTAGGGTTAAGGGCAGAATCCTCTTTCTCTCTTCTTCTTTCATTCTTTCACGCAAATCCTTCTCCGCTGTCTCTAAATCCTCGTTATCCTCGGGCGGACCACCTCGGAAATTTATCGTCCTGCGTCGACGACATCGCAGATCCCGGCTGAGCTTGGGAGCCTAATGACCTCTTGCGCGATGTAGAGTATGTGGATATTTCTCGTGGAGGGGATCGATCTTTCCTGTGTGTCTCCGGGAGCGTCCTGTTTCTCGCGGTGTCGCGAAACCTGCGGGATCTATCAATCACGAATGTTTAAAGGATGCACTTAACCGTTTAATGGAGTTTCGTAGAAACACCTGCTGCGCACGCGGCAGTCTTTCGTGGCTACGATTATGGTGGATTCCGTTTCGCAGAAAAGCACGCAACGAGGAAACATCATCGTTCGATCTGAGAAATCACTTGGTGAGATTATGGATTATTATCAATAGCAATGATATCAATCAATCGATATCAATAAACAGAAGACTAAAAGTTGAAAAAAAGCAAACGTTAATAATTTTAATAATACGAGTGATTGTAATAAATAATTGAATAAATAGTTATTTTTGCAAAGTTCAAAGAGAGTAGTTCTTGTGACAGGTGGTCGCCAGAGATCATCGCGCGCGTACGGCAGGACGGTTTTATCGGTGGACGTTGGTCGAGGAAGAGGAAACCTAATTGAGTGTCCTCGCCCTGGGTGTCCGATGTTGTCCGGCATTGTCGCCGCTACCTGAGGGTGTGGGCGTCCTGATATGAATTACGAGTCTGTCGTATTACACGCCGGGGACCATGGCGCGGCCACGGTGGTCCTACCCGTCCCAAGATTACGGACCATTTATACAGTGAGCGAGGCAAGGAGCGCGGGAATGTACCGGTGGCACTCGCTGCCACTTCACTACTTTGTTATATGTCCGATCGGAGGATTATCGGGATTTGAAGCGCGCGACGATGGATATACCATATATTGTCTGACACAGCGTCTTATTATGATTGCGTGCTGTTAACGTCATTAGACGTTCTTGCTCTGGCGCGAATCCATAATTAAGATTAATCGTCGACATCGGAAATAGAACTAAATTTTGATGTTGACGAGATTAGCAGAGTTAGCTGAAAGAACAATTTTCAACGTGTTAAATGAGAGCTCTTATATTTTACATTGATGAATTCAACACAATAAAAATTGTTCTTTTATTGGTGATACCTTATCCTGTCGCTTTTATATTAACATGGTAATATTCCAAGGAAGGAACAGTGAATGACGTCAAACTGGCATAATTAATATAAGAAACTGATGTTTATTACTACGTTCGACCTTTGGATTTAGGTCCTCTTCAAGTAAATATATTATTCAGTCCCGTAGTAAAAAATACAATGTTTTAAAAAACGTTGATTTCCATATAAGTTGATTTAAAATATGAATATAAAATTAAGTCACTCGAATATAAAAAGTGTCTGTTGTTAGTGACAACTGAATACGGACGACGGTAATATTCTTACAAATTTTAATTTAAATATTGATAAACATTTGAGTATTCTGAAGAAAATAATTTGTCGACCTCGACATGGAGAACGGTGAGGCTAAGCCGGTGGGCACACACCCATGGCGGCACTACGGACATTGAGGACTATTACAATGGAGCAGGTATGATTGGCAAAAGATCGCTATAATGAGCAGAACCAATATTAATTGGTGTGGCCACCACGCCGATCGACAGAGGAATTAGCGAACGAGCAGAGAGGGAGATCAGACGGATAATTGCCATTACGATATCATCTAAATGCTCTCACGGCTGTCCATAATGAAGATCCACACTGACGGAGTGTTCAAAACACGAACGAGAGAGCGACTGTAATGTAAGCGCACGCCCACGTAAGCGATTCGCCGATACTTTCGCGCGCGTATGCTTACATCGTCCCTCACCTCGCGAATCCTCAGACGTTTCTCCTTGCGTCTCCCAGTGCTTAAGCGCTTCCCAGTGCTATCGACGAGATATGAGGCGTGTCTAATTACGCGATCGGTGCACGTCCAATCAAACTGCCTTCCTGTCGGCGATCGCCGTCGCCATTATCGCGATCGAACTGAATGCATCGGGAATCGTCTCACCCTTTGCCGTCGATGCGCTCGCCGCTGGGACTGCAAGGCGAATTTCACGGACTACGTCGCTTGGTACTTTGACCTCCGACTAATCGGCCAATCTCCGATGTTCACATTGTACATGAGAAAATTTAGCGCCGTGACGCGCAATGTCGTGGAAGAATATTCGTGTCGCATTTGCTGGAGCAAATAATATCGTGCAAAATGATTCAGGAGCGAAATTCATTCCAAATTTGTTTACAACTTATTAGGATACAAATGTAAATGATATGTCTGAATTTTATCGACCGATTAACTGTCCGGACAAAAAAACCACTTACTGGTAATACGTAATTAATATGAGAGTGAGTAAGTTTCTGCTGAAGTGCCTACGGTTCAATAACGTATTTCGAAAACGAGCGTTAAAAGGTGTCCGAAGTAAAAACTATGGGCAATAAAACAGCAACAGTACTTTCACGAGTTATATGACGGCGCGGACAATCGGCGAACCTCGTAGAAACCGAGCCCACCGTTGAGGGTCAGCGATTTTAATAAGAGAGATCCTTGAAACGCCATTACGATCCCTGTCCCCCACATTTCTTGTTGGAACACGAACGCGATTAACATTACCGCTGGAATAACGATTAGGACCTCGCCACGATTGACGCCAAACGAGATTTCATTAAGTCAGTTTCAATCGATGGATACCGATATTTGCCGTGCTTGACCTCTCGACGCGAGTTCTCCGCAATCAAACTCGTTCTCTGATAAGATCATCAGATTACATTCGAAGAATGGTGCACTACGTAATTATTGAAAAGTTCTGACGAATACAGATAATTTCTGATTGATCACAGTTCTCTAATATTTTCTAGTCAAACATAATCGTTCGATTGTACCCTAAAGCATTTATTTAAAGATTAAAAAATGACGGACTATACGTGTTTGATGATAAGAAAATTAAACTAAGCTTTGTTGTAATTGCAATTGTACTCTAGATATTGTACTCTATATATTGATCATCTTTTTGTACAACATAACTGATTTTTAGTGACAGGAAGAGTATCCACAGCAACGTAGTGGTAGCGCGGGAAGGTAAACTTAACGGGGTGTAATCTTCACGCATGATAGCCACCGGTAATTGCCGTTTTTACACGCAATCAGAGCATGAATTTATTGGTTCGCATACGAGCGGTTCGATTAGTTGCACTGTCGATTCACGCGGCCGAACTGAACTTATTAGCCCGCATTAGTTGGATGCCGCTAATTAGACTCGTTGTAATGTTCGCGACGATCAATAGCCAAGGATCCTGTACTAATTTGTCATCCGTGCGCAAGCCCGTAATTTTGCTCGTAAAATTTTAAAGATCACCGTAAAGTCATACCGGTAATTTATATATTTGCCCGGAAGGAAAATAGGAGGGGGAGAGGGTAGGTGAACGCAATGATATGTTAATGCTAATGAAATGCTTCAGGCTATAGAAAAATGTAAATTAATATACTCGTCTGGTAGGAGAGACTATTTTTCTAAAGGAAGTTGCGTACCTACTATATTTCCTCGAAGTATTTCCTGCAGTATATTTTCAACTATATGTATCGTACATCTACATATCGAAAATAACTTGCACCATCAAAGGATGCAAAACTTAAAAATATTAATTTTTTTTATAATTTGTAATTTTTGTAAATTTTTAATTTCTATTGTATTGATTTTTTATATTTTTTAAAGATATTTTTTATCTTATGAGCAAACATATTACAATAATATTTTTATTGCAACAAAATGTAGAATGTAAATTAAATAAAATGCACTATAAATCTACTGACTATATTAAGTATTCTTATTAACCCTTACAAGTCTAAATGTTCAATTCTGTCCAAGCGAGCGGAGCATCTCGATCTCTCGCGAGAATTAATTTTGCTCGGCGCAGTCCAGGTCCCATTTTGGGCTTACAATGTCGCCAGATGAGACTGCGGATTACGTCCGACGGTTTGACCACCCGTCTTCCTTACACATTATCTCCATTGCATCATGTTTCATTCTAAAGCAAAGAGGTAACAGCTAACAGCAATCTCAATCATAATACCTTAGCCGGCCATTAAAGGCTTAGGTCTTTTTTAACACCGCTACCAATTGATGTTTGTCTATATGCCGAGTTTGATCGCGCGATTGGATATATTAAAGATTCTATTAAGCACGAACGAGAGACTTTGATGTGTTCGGAATCTCGTTCGCCTTTTCTGATCAGTTGATCTGGATGAATTTAACACCGATCCTTGTTCGCCACCCAAGTCGTCAGGACTTGATGTCGCCGTAAGAGACGAGTACGTTCCTTGACAAGTTCGTTCTCGGGACATGCACGGTGCTACGTCGAGCACGATGATTTTTATGGCGCGCATCGAGCCAGTAATGAGGGGCTGTTAATCAGAAAGAGACGGTGGACACAGACACGCATGATGAGATAGCAACGGAGTCAGTGTAGGCGAAGAGGCGGACACGATGACACCTGACACGCAGGCTCCTTACAAAGAGATCATTCACGATGTGCTCGCTACTAATTATTAGGTCTCACGTAATGAGACACTCTCAGAAGATGCCGACGTAGATGCTGAGCTTTGATACTGATCCGCTCAGCTGACGCTGAAAACTCTTCCCACGCAAATTTATAATATAACAACACTAATATTTCGTCACGATTACATCAACATGAACATCAACTCTGGCAAAAACTTCGTCAGAAATTATTATACACCATAATGTGTAAATCGCATTAGAGATTATATATCTGTTATGTAAAAATAATTCATACTTTAAATACTTTTTAAAATTGCATATACTTTTGATTGATACATTAAACAAAATATAGATTATAAATAAATAAATTATAGATTATGTTTAACTGTTTACAGATAAAATATTTAAGTGTCATTACATGCCAGGTATATTACTCCTCTAATGTCAAAACAAGGTAATATATCCTTTTATTTATTATATGCATGCAGGACGCATCATGCCAATGTCAAAAAGAAAACAACCAGTTAATGTTGCCGACATAATCCGTCGCGTCATCGTGCAACATTGTGCATGGGCACGGAAATCCGTCTCAACTTACGGATCAATTAACTTAACGACCGGCGGGCAAGTTGGCGGCGAGTTAACGCGGGGTTTCGCGTTAACATGCCGCTTAGGGCACCCTCGGAAATCTACGTTGACCGCGGAGCATAAACACGACCCTGTCGACGTCGCGGGTTTATTAACGCCGACAATTATACCGCCGGGGGCTAGGCGTGATTTACAAGGGGAGCTCGTGAAACCTTGCAACCTACGGCCCAGCCCTTTACCACGCACGCCACGTACACATCCTTTGCTTCCATCTGCGAAAGTATAAAAAAAAGAAAGGGAGCTTCCTGGAATTTTTTTAGAAGGACAGAATTGTGGCGACGCGGTTTAAATTTCGGCAGCTTCAATCTTGGTGTGGTTATTCTCACGCAAACATATAAATATGTGACATAGCGCATTATGATTATTGTCGCAGTTGTATATGTATATAGTCACGTAATTTACGATCAGCATTACGATCGGCTTTATGGTTAACGCAGTGAATATATTCATTTTGCGCACGATCATCTCATTTGTCGCTTTTTGTTATTCTACATAAATTTCAACCGGTCTAGCAAAACGGGAGAATTTACATGACATTTTACGATGCATATTTGTAATCCGATCTTGGTAGATAAAATAGATAATATACATAAAGACGCTATATATTGATGTCTTAAGTATTTTTAATTACTCTACACATCGTTTTGTAGTTCACAGTACAAACCAAGACGTTGAATGATTTGTTTCTTGCAGAGACAGAAATAGTAGAACGAAATTTTTAATTATCTAAACGTAATACTAGTCAAGGTCATCATAAATGCGTGCAGAGTACGTAGGTACTTGTAATAAATTGTTTCTTGTAATCGGCGCAAGAGCACACGATTACCTTTCGTTCCGAGAAGAGAGGATTTGAACTCTGGAAACTCGGGGTCCTCTACCTCGGACTCAGGATTCCCCTAATTTGTTTAGTGAAACAATATCGAGTTACGACCGATGGTATCGCTCGGACACGCACGTGCTACGGCGCACGGAAGGTTCATCGCGGCTCTCTGACGAGCTACTGTGCCGAGCTATCTTCACGAATCTCACCACACCAAGAAGAAGGAGAAGAAGAAGAAGAAGAAAAGAAGACGCGCAGCGGCCGTTGCAAAGACGACTCCCTTCCATGTACGCTTCAAACAGGTTCCAGGCGCTACGTGTACGAATTTACGTTACGCCGCGACTTTCAACGAGATGTTGATCCTCCATTTTGATCTCGCGAGAGAGAGGAGACAGTGATAAAAAGAATCCAGTGAAAAAAAGAAATCGGTCGAATCTCTACCCGAACATCTTGCTCGAATTTGTATTCAGGATTCAATGAAATCTACCTGACTATTGCGTCGCAAGGATGCTTATGAATATTTAAAAGACTGTTTCAGGTATATCTTAAATATAGTTCATATCTTGGGGAATTTAACATCTTTAAATTGTATTTTTGTCAATCATCTTAATAGAATATTGTAGTTTCTTGACTATTCACATTTAAATGTCGTCCTTTAATGTTTTGCAGTTTTCAAAAAAACGGAGTTAGTTTAACGAAGTTAGGAAAAAGATGTTTAAATATCAGTAAAGAGAACGTGAGAAGATTGTCTTACAATATAACGTCGATTTAGAGTAGAATTGTGTTCTCCTAGTGTCCTCTCGTCCGCGAAAAGCCTTTGACAAGCCGACGCGCCACCCAACGCGCGAAATTAGGACCCTATCGAGCAAAAAGGAACTTCAGTCCTGTAGTCGACAAGATGTTGCTGCTTAAAATTCCACCTGAGGACTGCGCGACGCGACATCAATGATGGATCCACCTTCCTCTCGATCGCCGTCATCGTTCTCTCGATATTTCTCTAAAGAGATGAGCACCAGGCAAGCGCAGAAGAGATCTTTGATAGGGAGACACGAGAAACTGTCCATGCGACGTTCGCGAAAGTCACTCAATGAAACGTCAAAACAGCAAGGCATTACTTCTCTTTTACTCATCTCTGCCCCTTTTTTCCTCTTCCGTCACGCGTGCGGGCAAGCGCGTGCGTACCAATCGTATTTATCAAGGCGAGATGTCACGGAATCGTTACCGCTGTCCGCCTTATAAGCGTACTTACAGCACGGAGGTGTCAGCCACGTCGATCGAGAACATTGGCCGCGAAATGCCGTGTCCCCTTGCAGTGTATCCTAACGAGACAAAATGACACGGGTGCGTTTCTCTTCGGGTATCTCACCATGCGATTTCGCAGCCACGGTCGATCCGTGGACGATCTGTTCTTTCAGCCAGATAAATCGGATTCGATGCGCAACTTTATTTCTCGATAGCCTGTGATTTCGTGGCATTAATCCTATTTTGCGCTATTGGGTTTTAATCTTATTCAAGTTATATGTTATATAACTGTTTCTATGTTTATAACGTTGTATATCTCGGATTAATGTGTACATTCTGAATAAATAAGTATAGCGGACTGCTTCAACACATTACTGTGTGAATTAATCAATCTTCATTCATTCTGTTGACGTTTCGAGCGGCAAATCGTGAAAGTAGTACTGAGGAATTTCCACGGAAGAAGCATTTTAAATCGTATAGTGTGATGATACGTCACACAGACATTTCCATAACGTGATGTTTGTGGAGTAACAAAGTCAATCGTATAGATTTACGCAGTCGTTAGAAGCTTAATGACCCATTACCGCTTGTCACGCACTTCCCCGGTGCACGATATCTTGCGGTAGTGTGGTTATTTTAACGTATCTTGCTTTCGTTCGCCGAGGCATTTCTCTCGGTCGCGGTAATTTCGCTCGGCTGAAAAGTCCACGTAGATTATACCTAATAGTGCCTTAACAGCGAAGTGGATCCGAGCACAGCATTTAGCATAGATTTATATCCTGCGAGAGGAACAGAAACAGAAGGAAAAAAATATACGTTACGCGAGTAAGTTTTTGCTATGAGGCGTAACTATTAAATCACTTTTATCGGCATAGCTTGATTTACTAGACATTAAATTTACATTCATTCAATTGCCACTCTTGATTGGATACTAAAACTCGAGCGGTATGTCACACATTAATCTTTTATTGTTGTCCACATATAACTCGTTAAAAGTATATTACGTTTAAGGAAAGTACTTTATTATTTCACACAATTTTATTACAATCTGTAAGGATAATATCGAAAGGATTCAATTTATTCAATTATAAGTGAGATGTGGGATGAATTTATTCGTATTCAAGAATCAAGTGTACACGCAATCACGTTAAGCGTAGTGGATATATATATATAAAGAAATAAAAAAATAGCGTTCTCCAAAAACCCGTACAGGAGAAAAACAACGAAATCTTATGTGTTTGCGTTATTGTAAAAACGGATAAATGGCCAACCTGTTCCGGTATTAACGAGCCGGCGCGGATCGCGCTTTATCTCGCGAAAGAAGTGTTTTATCCCCCGGATCCGAAACGTGAGAGGAATTCGAGGCTGAAATCGACCGCGTCGGAGCCCGCGGGACGGACAAAGGGGATCATGATTCCCGCGTCCGTCAGTTTCCGTATCCTGTCTCCGCGAAAGAAGCAAGATCGGAGGAGAAAGAGGTAAAGAAGAGAGGAGTAGGAACAAGAGGAGGAGGAGGAGGTGGAGGAAGGAGGTAAAAGATGGAGCGAGATGGAGAAACAGCTCGCAGAGCAGAAAGGAGCGGAGTAGAGTCGTTTTGAAAAGGCCTCTTTCCTCTCGAATAGCCGGATGCGTCTCGGACGGACGTTTCATCTGCCGTAATCCAGTTTATGAAACCCTGGACGCATGATGCGTATGTATGTATGTATGCGCGTCTTCTATTTTGCCAGTATACAGTACGAATGGACAGGAAACGGCCCGGCCTGAATGCTCCTGGAATTGGATTAAGAGCATTCTGTGTAGTCGCAGCGGCTCCGTGACGCCGTCGGCTTCGTCATGGTTTCGCCAATGCTACGCGCGCATGATTTATTTCTCCATCTACGTTACGCCGATATCCTGGTTATAAAAAGTCGGAGATTATCCCACAGGATCCGAATAGTACGAATAGACGGATCGGTTTGAAGTCGTCCGGCTCAAGTGACGGATCCATCGCAAAATCTCGAGCGTTGGATTTCTTTAACGAATGATACAAATATTATAGATGTACTCTTAATCTTTCAAAGAAACTATTTTATTTTATATATCGACAATTAATATTTCCCGTTGTACAGAACATGTGCAAGGATTATTCAAAATTATATTATTGCGTTACTGAGATGCATTTGATTGTGAGTTTATAACTAATTTTACACATAATCATTTTTGCAAAACGTCGATATATAAATATGCGCGCGCTAGATTTTCACAATGTTAGGTATTGCCTTTGCAGCGATACGTGTATGCATATGAAATGAACGCATATGAAGTGATCTATGATTCCACCTACTCGTTCCACCGGTTTCCAATTTAGATTGCTCCTTCACCTTTTCACACCTATCCCGCGTATATAACGATATGCATTACAGAATTCTGCTTAATCGATTAGACATCGCGAACAGTTACTGGAACATTACTTAAGTGACACACGCGTTGGTGAACATGGACATGACAACGTTGCGTTATCAACAATTTATTGGAGGTAAAACATGTCCTTGCGCTTGAAGGCATTAATTGCGCAATCAGCGAGTCTATTATTGGTAAGCACAGAGATATCTTGTGATCGCCCTCATAAAGAAACGTTATTGCACGAGGCAGCCGAGTTGTACTAATTTATGAAACAACGTCTTTATCAACAAGACTGCGAATACAAGCTGACGTTTATCGTGCATCGTCATTTTCCACTTCGCTCAGTCTTTCCCGACAAGAACATTACGCGCCCACCGATCCCTTTCCGTACTCGCTTGTCATGATTCTAATGAGGATTCTAATGAACTGCTCCAACTAATTGCTGAATTTGGGCGGAACCGAATCGATCCTTCGAAGTCTGTGGTCGCAATGTACGCTCCTATATATCTCGAGAAATGAAAAAGAAAAGCGCGGAAGCAGGATGGAGGAAAGAGAGAAAGAGACGAAAGAGAGAAAGAGAGAGACGAGAACTACTAATTAGGCGCCGCGCGCGAATACCGTGTCGGAGTATATATCGGACGCCGTGATTATGGCTATGCGAAGTCTCGCAAGCGAGAACGAGGAGAGGCAGAGAAAAGAAAAAAGGGAGAGGGAGGTACGTGAGCTTCATTAACGGGCCGTGTTAATTAGCCGCAGATAACCGATCGGCCGTAGAGAGTGCGACAACCCTGCCGATGCTCTACGTCCCTGAGGCCGCAATAATTGCGCAAACGGTGGTTCGTAGCTACTGGGAAAAACCCCTCGGGTTCCTGATTTTCATCAGGACCCCGTACTCCGATAAAAATGGGATCTGCAACAACATTCGATCATTAACTGTTACTAATTAGCGCTATGATGTAATGGCCTTCCTCCCACTTACACGAGCAACGCGGTTCCTCCTTTCCTTATCGATAAATCGACAATCGTGTTGTGCCTTTCGATGTTTATGGCAATGAGGAAATATAAAGAGAAAGATTTGTTGATAGATTTTTCAATACTTCGTAAAGTATATTTCTGACAAGAGCGAATCTGAATCTACTCATAGTTACATTTCAATAGATTGATGATTTACGAAGTAAAGGTGCTTATTAGCAAAACGATTACTCGAAATTTGTCCTGTAATTCTGTATTATTATGATATACAAGATATAATAGGCGTCACTGTGATAATGAGTGCGTGAAAAACGAAGGGTTAATCGACCACGCGTATTACATAGCGCAGTTTATTAGCTAAAATTCATTAGCCGCGGCACGCGGCTTCGATTACAAGAACGGTACATCGAAGCGCAGTAAAAAGCGGCTTCGGGATAAAGTGTGCGGCTATGGAATATATGGAACGGGACATTTAACAGCACGTGGTGAGGCACGCCTACCGACAAGGCGGCGCAGGTTGGTCAACCGCCGGCGCAATTAACATTAGCCGATCGAGCGAACGAGCTGCACGTTAATTAACGAAACGTTGCCCGGCACGTCGACTGGAAGCCGGCCTGGCGGCCGCGGATGCGTGTGATGGCGGTGTGCCTTTCGTCTCGTTTCTTCTAGCGCAAACTATCCCTCAACTAGCGCCGTTTCACAGTTTTTTTACCTGTCCCGAAGCGTCAGGTACGCAACAGCGAACAGACGACAGCATTGCCTTGCGACCGGCCGACGGAATCCTTTGCGCGACGTTCCTACGTTGCCGCATTTGTTTACTGGAACTGAGAATTCCTTAGCTTCCTTCCGATACTCTTTTTTTCTCTTCGCGAAGTTCTTATTTGAATACGACTGATGTTGCTATGCACAAAGAGCACGCCTTCGAAGATAGTCCTGGCTTGGATAAGATGCGAAGTTACGGGTAATTGATAGCTGAAGAATTCGAGCACTGTAGGAATGTAGGTATCGAACTTTTAGTTTGCTTGTTAGCAAAGATACAGAAAGGTATCTTTTAAGTAACATTGTGCAAAATATTTACGGAACTTGATCAAAATAAGTACGTTCTACATGCTGTCTACAAAATACTACTTACAATTAGAGTACAGATAATTAACAGTGATAATCAATTCTTTAGAAAGTAACTGAATGCACACGCAGATTCTTAAAATATTTTAAGTACAATTAAAGTAAAAAGGCTCGTGCACCGAAATGAGTGAGGAAAAGAGACAATGGGCCGTTTTCTCAATGCGCTAATAAAATCCAAAGTCGACCGGTGCTTGATGAGTTAAATTTCTGGACATGCACCTACATCTCTTAGAGATCCCAGAAGAAGTGGGCCCACCCGGGATCGTTTCTTCAATGGAATGGTGGGCGATCCACCGTGAATGGAGGTCATTTACTCGCATTCAACGTTCCCCGACTGCATCGTGGACCTGCCATTGTGCGCAGGAGGACGAAGACTGTACCAGGCCGGAGTCCATGATCCGACAAAGACTCGGACACAGTGTCCGACATGACACTACCGGAGGTGACGTCTATCTTCACTGTCTCCCTCTTTCATTTCCCGCGCGATCGTTCTGAAAGGATACTTGATGTCTTGTCCTCGGATGCTCCTCGAAGAAATCACTGCGCAACAACTTCTATCTCGTGGTTTCATTGTAACTCGTTTATGCGGCAGTTTTGGTCACTTCCAAAACGACTATATTACGTTTCCAGCCGAATGAAAAGGAATTAAGACTCAAGCTGGTCACAGGCCGACTGTAAGGTCAGCGACCCCTTTGAGAGAAGCAAAATTTTTTTTTCTAAATACAATGAATTAAGAGATATTTACAATTATTTAAAATAATGCGTGTATATCTCATTTTCTCAGTTTTTGTGTTCTCCTTGTTTCTACGGTACGGCCTACATTAAATTTAGTTTTCTCGTCAATTTCGAAAGTGGTTCCTTCATAGATTATCGTGGTGCGACTAACACATGGCGCGTGTCTACAGCATATATAGATCTTCAAAGACAGTTGAACGAGCGGCACGTCACCTTGCCGGTAATATATCGAGCCTCGTGTCTGGAAAGCAATAGAGGGTGTAGCCATCCTCTAGAGACTGACCACCATGGGTGGATACCGGTTCCATGACCAATAACGAGAGCGGATGTGCTGTTTAGTTATACCGGCGACTTATCCCACCTGCTGTTGCGGGGGTTCTTTCCAATTTTTCCATAATAATGAAAACCGTGAGCTAATTCTTAATGACCATTTAATACAGGGTTTTGTGCCTCCAATATCTTTGTTTTCAAGAGAATTGCAGATCACGTCCGTTTTAGAAAAAAATTGATGTGTCTTTCAAGCAGACCTCCCGGCATAATATAGATAATTAATACATATAGCGAAGTATTTTTCTTATTTTCGTAAATGTATTTTAATATTTAACGGTCATTAATATTTTCAATGCTTAACAAAAAATTATATATATTGCACATGTAATATAATGACCACTAGATTTAAATTTTTTAATAATTCGTTTGAATCATAATTTGACAAAAATTCACAAATTTCATCCTAAAAATGTGCGCGAAGGTTATCAATATTTCAAATATTCTCGATCTTTCGAGACGTTGTATTTGTAATAGCTGTGTGATATAATAGTTATGTGTTACGAAAATTGTGATTTCGTGGACGTGTCGCGCATCGGCCACACACGTTGCTCCCGACGCAGGTTCTCTCTCGACGAAAGATTTGCCATGAAACGAGCGAGATTGTAAGCGCAAGATTCACAATGAAACCTTGCATGAGGAACCTCGGGGATTTACGGCCTTTTCTTCGGGCGATTCTTCTATGCGCTTGTCTTGGGCACGCACAATAGCACGTGTTGCGCGACCGTCGGTGCTTACCACTTGTTCCTTCATCGTGGACGCGATACGGGGAACCAATGTCTCGCTTTTGATTACGCGATATGAGCCAGCTCTTAAACATTGTTGCGCGCGCGTCCGACATCGTCCGCTACTTCGTAGGTATCGCACCATTCAAGTGCCATGACTCTCACACGACACTGTTCCGTTTTATGCTGGATCACGGTGTGAGATACAACTTACGACCGCTATGACCTATTGTAACTTCATAAAAACATCGTCCTCTTTACTTTTTTAGCGTGCGGTATTTCTTGCAAACATATGTGCGTCGACGCCTGTACGCTATACAAGCTTCGTGATCACTATGATAGACTAGTTTTGTTATTTAGCAATTGTAAAGTAAAATTCTATGTCATATATCTGATTTCTGATACTCTGATATTTCTCATAATCCAAATAAGATGTCGATTTTCTTTATATTATCATTGCTTAAAAAAACAAGTGGTTCTTCTAATCTCTCATAATTAATTTATCTCTAATAATTTAATTTATAATTTTTTATAATATTTTTATCAGTAAGGCTTTAAAATACATAAATTATAAAATTCGTTTTAGAGATTGATTCATTAAATTAACATAACTTTATTTTCTTGTATTTTATTTTAATGATATAAATTTTCCAAAGCGATATCTTATCCTTTCTAGGAGATAACTCGTCCACTTTACCCGAGCATGTATCTACCGCCACTTAATCTTTGCATTGCAACCCCTGAAGAAGAGAGAAAGATCAGAAGAGGGTGCCGAAGAGGGCCATATGGTATCTTCGGACGCGTGGCACAAAGAGGAAAGTCGGCACCGTTTTTAACGCCATGTGGCTGCTCGAGGAAGATGAATACACGAAGATCCAGACTCATTTGTAACTGCAACTGTCAGAACTTTGTGGAAGATCATTGGTAGTAGTGTTTTCCATTTGATTTTCACCGATTAAACGACACGGTAATCGAACCGATATTTCAGGTGTGTGTCAGCTGTCTGTGCTACGGCGTGACATCACCATGACGTTGTGTATTCACGCGATTCTTCGCCTATAAGGTTTCTGTTGATCTCTTCCGGTTTCTTGCATCATCCGGACACGTCGTTCGCATGTTAATATGACATTCGAGTGGCGGAAGAGACGAGGGCATTTAATAACAAAATATAAAATAGCTTTAAGATTATTTCAGTGCAATTATGTGCTAGTAGTTTTACTAAACGAAATTGTACAGATCAAGTATCACAATTATTTTTAAATCTAATTCTTACAATTAGATCGCGAGTCTTTGACGAAATCTTGAACATGTCACCAGTCAAAGAGATCTCAGAAGTTTTATTCATGTCATTTCTCTGAATACGGTTTTTGTTTGATGCCCGTCCTTGCAAATTTATAAATGCGTTAATATTCCGAGCACGTGTTCTGAGGATTTTAATCTGAATAATCCGAGCGAAGAAGCATGACCTTTCAAACAACAGAAAGTTAACGATAGTAAAGTGTAAAGCTATTTTTATACGCGTAAAGACCATTAACTCTGATCGCATCGCCCGCAGGCACGGCAGTTAGAATAATTTCTACGTTTCTGTGTCAGAAACTAACGACTCCGCCTTTCCGTTCTTTACCTTCCGTTAACGGTATTTCAATCGGCAAATTTCGTTTTGATTGAAGTGAATGGTGCGGGGCTATTTAAGTAATTTCTCAGAATAATCACCTTGTGAAGCCTCGATTTGGGATATTAGTGTACAGTTTTACCAGTTTCGCAAATAACTGAAACTCGATCCCAATAATGTAATTATTTCCTGTTGGCGATTTAAAAACAGAGAATTCGACTTTATTTCTGAAACTACCATTGACTTGTTTTCTTAAATTCGATGATTATTTATAATATTTTTGCTTATTAGATAAAAAATTCACGATTATAATTTTTTATTAATCGCGAACTACTTAACGTCTACCGCTAGATGCATTTCCGTCACATTTTTTTTATTTTAGTATGAGATGACGAAGGTATTCGAGGATTACAAACGTGGATTCGTCCGATCAACTCGGCGAGATTTGTCGGTACAAAGAATAGCTGGAGCGTAAAAAGGGAAAATCTTACGTAAAAATCTCAAAGGATTGCAAAAGCCTCTGTGGCGACAACAAGGCGACAAAGATGATCGGTTCGTCGAGGTTTACGGATAAAAGGACGAGAAGAGAAACGAGGAAAAGTGTCTGCAGTTTCGCGGGCGTTCCCATGCAAAGAGTTCCCCAGAGAGTCCTTCAGGTCCCGAGGGGAGTAAGGGAGGAGAAAAAACACGGAGAATAGAAAAAGATTTCCAGAATTCGGGCAAGCCTGTGGGAAAGGACTGAATGAACGCAGTATCGGTCGCCTTTAATGCTTCAGTATTATTCTATAGGATAATAGAGTTTCCAGACACGTCACATCGGAAATCAAGCGCAATATCTGACATTTTGATAAATAATCACTCTTTAAATCAAATAAAATCAATTGTAATTTTAAGAAATAAGTAATGAAAAAATAAATCTTGTAAAATAATTGTTTTCAACAATTACTCAACGAGATCTTATGACATAATCCTTGATTAGTAGCCATGTAATTTCTTTGTAGCTCAGCAGAAAGTTAACATGACTAAATTAGTCTTAAATCGATTGTTATTTCGCTTAATTGACTTTTTGTTTTGAAAAATGGACATAAATAAAATGAATGTTGCATCGTGATTTCTCGAGATAAAATATCCAAAACGCTTCCATTCGATGCGTTCACTAAGCAAAACGTACAAAAAGATCGCCGATAATTCGCCCATCACACTTCGGTCATCACGCGGCCTAGCACAGTCGGTCGCGCGCAATTTCGAATTCCTTGGGACTTAAAGGGCCTCGAGGATCAGGTGTGGTCGGTTCCTTTGGGTGCTCTCTGCTTAGGTGTCGCCGCGCCGTCACGTATCCGAGACGACAAAGGGTCCGCATCCGCGTAAAGCGAACTTGTCCGCGCGATAGACGACACGGCGGCGAAACTTCACAAGCGACCGAAACGCGAACTCCGAAACGGGGCCAGGTTGTCGGAGACCGTGGCTCGCAATGGTGGAGAGGGAGTAGAGTCGGTTAGGTCGTTCCTCACGGCGCGGGTACGCGCAACGAGAAAAAAAAAGAACTTGTCAACAAGCAGGATCTGAGTAAAAAGTGCATTGTATAAGAGAAAACGGGGTGGGGAAAGAGGGACGGTGGGATGTTAGAGGAGAAGGGAAACGCTCCGGTCGGAGACGAGAGATTAGCAGCGGAACCCTGCCGGTAAAAAAAGTGGTCGAAATAATATACCCAGATACTGGGGCCTCTCGTTGCCAGGAATGTGAGACGTTTCTACCTTAAATATGCCGACTCGGAACACCGTACAAATTTGCTCGGCGGTCGTAAAAAGTGGACGGCGCGCTAAGGAGGACGATAACTTGCGTGAATAGTGTTTTGCTTAAGATTTGCAGCAAGATTTTAGTAGCGAATATTGCTTGTATTTATTTGTATTTAATGTAGCTTGTTGTACAAAAGGGGCATCGAAGATTGTCGACTACTTGATCAAATAAATGTAACCAAAGAAAATTGAAAGACTTCAAAAAACGTGTGTTACACACACCAAAAAGTTTGAAGACGAGCTACCTTTATTCCTTTATAAGATCTCGTGCATGGAATTCTATTCATAAAAGAACTAAATTCTATTATTATATTTGATTCAATTGACGCTCTATCGAAAAGAAAATTGTAAGCTTGCCTATGTAGCTGATTCTTTTATAAGAATAAAGATTTTTAATTAAAAAAATCTTAACAAATAAATATGGCTTGAATTATAAAAAAGAAGTAAAAATATTTCTTTAAATAAAATTACATCATAAAAGACCAATGAGTTTCGCAAGGAAAGCGAAATACTTCTCAAAGACCCTTGCAATTTTCCCCTTTTTCACCTGTATCGATATTTTTCAATGGAGAACAACCGGTAGTCAATGCTGGTTTATACTTTTACACGGAAATTCTATAGAAACGTAAGGTGCAGACCATTGTTGCGCAGGTAAATGGGTGAACGAATGGAACTTGGAACAAGTGTACATTCCACAATGTCGAGAATGCGAGGAATCCCACATGATTTATGAACTTGGTTCCGATGAGTCGACAAGATTTAAAAAACGAGTCGATAATGTGTACGATGTCTCCGTTGCGATTTATGAACTTGCAATTACCAATTTACGTGTAAAATTTCCGTTTAACATTTCCGTTTAAAATTTCAGACAAACTTGAGATAATGTTTGCATTATATTTATCGAATCCATTCCTTTTTTTCATTAGTCTCGCTATTAATCGAATAATCAATTCAATTATATCTCTTCATAAAATCGGTTAACGTTTGAATTAATTTATTTGGTGTGGAAAATTGTGGAAAAATAATAAAGATTACTTTTTGTATAAAAATTAAACAAGGTAAAACATATTAATACTCTTTGAGAAACAATAGAATAGTTACGTTACGCTGTTAGCATATAATAAACCGGTCATATTGATATTCGAATGCCGAGTTATTCGAGTTTATTAACACTAGGAATGTCCCCCGCAGCGTCCTTGATGTCAATTAACGATTCGCACGTGAATACATAAATCGTAATTCGTTAATTCGCGAGTCGAGTCTTCGCACGGCTAGCGGGATTCGATATGCCAATGTCGAAATCTGCCCTCGAGCGCGATGCTATTCATTCGACTCGAGAAACCGGCCATTGTTTGTGAGTTATGTTCTCGTAACGAGAAACGAGGCTTCGATACGATGCATCGTCTTAACAGACATCGTCTTGCCAATTCGCCCGTCTTTGAGATCGGCCTCAGTAATCGCGAGAAAGTATTTCACTTTGTCGCAAGCGAAATTACAGGCGAGATTGCATTTAGAACACGAAAGCTCGTTTCTGAGAATTTGTAGTGAATTAATTGATTTTCCAAGATTAATTCACTAAATGGAATAGATTAAATTACGCACTTTGATTAGCGTTTAATAAAAGTGCAATTTTGTAACACAGACAAAGATATTTACACTTAATTTTTCCATTTTGTCACTTCCAACATCAATTCTCGAAATTCTCAAGTATATATTAAAGATTACTAGTCATTTAAATTCGTTCAATTTTCTGTATGTACATGCTGGATGAAGAATGCGTTTTCGGGCAGAAAAACGGAAAAGAAGGAAGCTTTATTCAATCGAGGCAGGTTAGATTTAAGGTGCTTCAGAAACTCTATAAAGTAATCCGACTTTGGCAGCGAATCGCGTATACAATCCACAAACCTGCGGGCGTAAGAAGCGAATAATAGCTTCATTCATCGAAATAACAAAAATCTCTGCGTAGTGCCGTCACCGACGGACCAACGTTTATAAAGGCATTGTGCCGATCTCAATATCTATTTGAAAGAAACGGCATTCCATTCCGCGGAATGAATCTTCCAAGGCCTAGCTAAATGACGCATAATCAGAAAGGTAAAAGTGGAGGGTTGTTTTTTCTAGCGAACATCATACACAAAACTCTTGTAATTTAGGTTTCATGAAAATTGATTGATTTTTACATTTTCATTA
Organism: Crematogaster levior; assembly: GCA_901521435.1. NCBI lineage: Eukaryota > Metazoa > Arthropoda > Insecta > Hymenoptera > Formicidae > Crematogaster > Crematogaster levior. The sequence continues at coordinate 99,439 of CABEGB010000069.1, read as the reverse complement.
TATATATATACACACGCGCGCGCGCGTACATATACATACATACATATTATATACATGTACATAATGAAAATGTCTTGATTCGCAAAATTAATTAACAGCTGGAGAAATAATAATAGTATTACCTGGTTCGTATTTCTCATTGCAATGGTAAAACGAAAATATATGACAAAAAGAATGATATATATCACGAAATCGTAGTTTCTTGTGATTTGAGACAAAAGTTCAGCGGAATTTAAGAAACATTTCAAGATTTTGAAGCACAAAGTGTATCGCTGGTTTAATCTTCACGATTGTGGAACATAAGGAATAAAGCGGTTTGTTCGTGAAGAAAAGCGATTCGGGCGAAGTTGGAGGCGGCGCAGGTCGTAAAACCTGTTGGAACTACGTAGAATTTAGAAACCAGATCGACACACCGAGGCCAATGATGAATAGACCGATTCGTGAAGCAGTAGTGAGAGGAAAAAGGGGGTCATGATTATTGAGACGACCCCGCGTGTGCGTGTGAGATGTATGATTGTGCACATAGGTCCTACACAATAAATCTTGGACCTCGGTCTTGTTTTCGTGTCCGCGCACTCGAGCGTGCCGACTAAATCTCTGCGATACAAAGGATTTTATAAAGTAGGTGGAACTTATAAAGTGATCTTTTTTATGATCTCTGTGAATGAGAGTGTCACGCGAACTGGGCGATCCCTCGGATTTTCCAAATTTTATTATGCTTCTACTAGGATGATTCGTGTGAACCTGCAAAGTAATCCGAAACGAGATCAATTTCTGTCGGGTCATTCGAGACAAAATATTCATGGGAAATACACGGTTCGTAAAAAGGATCGAATAGGACAGACAGAAGATATCAGTGTCAGCTTATGTAAATGACATGAAAAAAAATATATAATTTTAAATAGGCATGTGCATATGAAATTGTGAAATTAAATCCCGTGTCTTATATATGGCATTGAAAATCATACTTTTATCTGGGTGAGAATTTATTCGGTGACTTTAAATTGTCGATATGTCATCCGTAAACATATCTGATCAATGAAAAAAATGAACACACGCCTAGAACGAGTTTCAGCTGCCGAATAACATTAAAGTCTGACTATATCGACATTTTAACCTTGTTCACAGCCATTGAGACGTAACCGCTAGAGATCCCGTTCTGTATAAGGTGCACGCAAGGATCCCTCTAATGATGATAATCAGTCAATCGAGGTGACAGCAACAGCATGATCGAACTGGTCGCACGTGCTCCTACTTCTGGAAAACATTCTCATGCGGATTTTGTGTGTTTTCTAAGAAGCGCATCTAATACTAATGCATCGCCATTTTCTGATAACTTGCTAGAGATAAAATGCAAATTTCTTCGGTAGAGTTTGAAAGCCAGTCGAGGATTAAAAGCTTGTTGCAAATTTGTTGCGAAGTACGCTTCGATAAGCGTCGCTATAACGGACATTCGATAAGGACTCGCTTACTTTCCTGCGGAGCAGGAAATGTCCCAGGAAACCGGTATCTTGAACTTTTTTCTTAACATGTGCGTTGTCAATACATCAATAGAAAATTTGATGAGAGGCTTTTAATAAAGATTTTGCGATTATTTTGATGAATATTATTTATATTAATACACGAAAATATGAACATGTATAAAAAACTGTTAGTGACTTATATATTGTTCGTGTTATAATGATAGTTACAAAAGGTTAAACAAAGGAGCTCGCAGACTCGATTCTGCAGGTGGTATTCGGATCGTGAGGAACAGAGATATTTAGAATTAACAGAAGACTAACGAATGACATCTTTTCTCCACGGAACGTGACCCTTGATCGGTCATCAGAAACGATCCCAGATCGGTCTTGAGGGATTCGCATAGCTGATCGATTATCCAATCATTGTTCTCATACTAGCGCGGGAATAATGTGCGAAATGTTTCTCTTAAAAATGAAAGCACTTGACTGTCCAAGAATAGTTAATAGCAACTGTTTTTTGTCAATGCAATGACATAATTATTGAAAGTAACTGTTAGCAGTGGAGATTGTAATACTGCTACCATAAGAACTCGGACTAATCAGCATTGTCACCTTTAATTATCGCAAAAAATGAATTTTTATATAATATAATAAATTAATAAATTCCAATACTCTATTGTAAATATTTATTTTTGAGTAAATATTTTTTAATTTTGCTCAACATAAATATTATTCACAAAATGAAAGTTAATACTAAAAAAAAAAAAAATTTTTTTTAAAAACAATTTTGCAGTGACGATTGAATCCGTCGTCGGCGACGTTTTAACAATAGCTAATTTGTAGAAAATCCCTCTTTGGGACTTTCTTTCCGTGTTCAACAATACTTTGTTGATACGAGTTGCGGCGCACCCGCAAGCGAAGAGATCATAAAACCCCTATGAGTGATCGTAACCGGAAAACGAAGAAGAGATACACTGTGAGACGGCCGTGCTTTACCCTATCCTACTGTACCCTATGTTAGAATCAACCGCGAGAGCTCGATGGAAACTATTTCCGGGTAGAAGAATCCACCGGTGCGGTTAGCACGATGCCCCAAAGCGGGTTGACCTCGAGAGACCGCAGAGTCCGTAGGTCCAGGACGGCCGGAGCCAAGATCATCGTCTCTCTAATCTCGTTCCTCGCGTGTCTGTATGAGTCGTCCCTACCACCACGAAGCGAAAGTCATGGAGGAAACCATAGAAGAATCGAGCTGCTAAGGGAAATACGGGAAGGCGGGAGGAGAAGAAGGGGATGAACCACGAGGAGCAAGCATCTAGATCGCCATGGAACGTCGTCCGCTTTACTCGGATCGGAGATTCGAAAAATAATCGCGGGACGGTTTCCGGGTCACGCGTTCGTCGAGACGCTCCCTGAGCATCAAGTGTCATTACTATTGCCCCCTCCCCTCGACTCGCGCTTGATGTGCTTCGGGGATGCGGAGCAGGTCTCATTGCTGAGAAAGCGAGTACCGGTGCAGCCACTGGACCACGAAGAAATACGGATGTGGAACGGCCAAGTGTTCCCAGTCAAACCCTGCGATGGTGTTACTTGCAATTAAACGTTATCCGCAGATCGCGAAGGGTAATTCGACTTTTCGTTTTTTGATCTTTGAATTAAGTCGAGTATTTAATGTTATTTTAAATTGCAATAAAAATATTCTTGACTATTTATATTTTTGACAATTTAAGAAGTGATTATTTTATTTAATTTAATTAAGAAAACGTGCGAATGTTTTAACATTAAGTTTAAATATCAAGCACTTTGGCAACCACTGTCATTATTATACCGATTGCCCGCAGCATGACTCTGTATTTAATTACTACAAATTCCCTTCCCCGTTTGATCATCCACGTGCTTGGTAACTACTTGGCGCGGTTAGCTTTCTCGGGCCGGGTTGAGCGAACGGCCGCGCCTTCGTGCAAGATGATCATCCCGATGCCTAGCCCCCTACACGACTTCCTTCCTCAATTCCCGTGGCAATCGGACCGCGATTTCTGTCTGCCCTCCCATGGACACAACGGGCAATTAGTTCATCGAGCGTGTATCGGAGTGTATCGACCGATCGCCACGGCGTCCTGCTGCCGTTCGTGATTTATGCCGCATTGTCTTCTGGCCCACGGCAGCGGTCGTACAATCCCGATCGTTTGAATCCATCCGTCGCTTATATATCCGTTCTTTTCCCTCGTCGCGGCCACCCTTTTCACCTCTCCGTAGGGATCGATATCGCGGCTCGAGGAGTCCTCGAGAGCTGGTTCCGCGCGCGTGACCGGGGGTTCTTCCTCTTCATCCCGCGCGTTTCTCTCCGCTCCATCGCGGCGCCGCCGAGGAGGTGCGATCGTCGCGGCCGTAGTCTCATTAGTCGCTTGATGTCTTTCTTAATTGCCTTGCTCCTTCCTGTTGCTTTATTTCTTAACGCTGATCCCCGATCGTCCGCTCAGTAAGTCGCGCAATTTTTTGTTTTCATTATTAGTGATGGAAAAGAGTAGTATGCAAAAAAATCAACTAATTGGCTTTACGTTGGTAATAAATCTACATCATCCTTGATTCCTCGCGGATGGAGGTCGATACTATGTAGTTTAAACACAGTAAGTGTTGTAAACACTGTGATCACGTATCGCATGGCCTACACGGAAGAGCGAGAGCGTATTGTCGGAGCGTTTTCCTATGTGATGGATGTGTCAGGGTGTCGAGGTTATTCCTATGCGTTTTCCACAAATTAAAAATATCTCACTATAATAATGATTAATAGGATAATTTCGATGATCATGTAGATCAAAATCAAATCGAATAATATTATTAAAATATATTATTATTAAGGATAATATATTAAGTCTAAGATGTAATTCCGCATCATCGCAACAAAATGGAGCGGACTGCACGCAAGTATTACTTGAAGGAAAAAATGAAGTTTCCGCAGAATTTTATCGTAACATTTTCCAAGGTAATCGTGTACGTGAAAAAGAACGATACCTCGGCAGTTCATAATAATGTTTCACGATCATAATGGAGCGCTCGCGAAGGAAGTATTCTCTTACGTATCACTGCGCCGCGTGGCCATATATTTTCTAGCAACGAACGCCGACTCCCTTTACATCCGTACGCCGGTCGTGTATCGATCTCTTCTCACGAGTGATCGATGCGGAGATCCGAGTCTACGGTCTCGTCGATCGTCACCGTCGTCGATACCGTCGTTGTTACCCGATGATTTAAGTTCTTAACCCGAGACTCCTGCTGTCAGGCGCAGCGCAAACGACATTCCCGCTTCCTCGCGACCGTCTCTCTCTCTCTCTCTTTCTGTTATTCTCCTCCTTCCTCTTCGCGCTTTTTTTCTAAATAACGATTGTTTCGAAAGATCGTTATTGGCGTGAATGTCATATGCACAACTCGCGCAACATATGGGTGGTTCGAGTAAACGTGTTCACTTTCTATAAACCGAACGTTGCCTAATTCATTTTCGTGCAGACAGTTATTTCAGTTGTACTTCAGATTATGTACTTTTTTATATGAAGTTATTGATCCAAAATAAAAAGAATCTCAATTCAACATTCAATCTGTATTAACAAATAATTTGTAATAAAAAAAACATTTGTAAATAAAGAGCGACTTAATATACATTAATGTATATTACTTCGTGAAAAAAAAATTAAATTGGAAACGTCATGCGTTAATCCTGCACTGGTTACTTCAATTTTTGTGGAGGTGCCTTGAATTAACGATTGTGCCACTGACACGCATAAGATATTTGTGAGTTTACAGCTTAATATTGTTCTACGAATTCAAAGCGTGATTTGCGATTGCATATTGTATCAATGTGTACATGTTGAAAGAAGAAGGAAAGTGAAAGAAGGAGCCGAGTATGAAGAAAGAACGGGAAAGAGGGAAAGAAGAAAGCTGACACATGGTTTTATATATATTCGCGATTGCGAGGAACGAGGAGGCGCCCGGAGAGTCGCCGGAGAGAGACCCGTTGAGTTATGGACACATTCGCGATTTCTTCAGGTTGTACCTGCTGGCAACGGTTAGAGGGAAAGGGCAGCCTGCTTTATTGAATTGGGTTACATGATTTACGATACCGCCTCCCGATCTCGCTCGATCACCGCTCCCTGTCGAGGTTGACTCATAACGTTTAACCCCTTGTGAGCTCACGTCGCTCGTTATTGTGAACCTGCCTTTTATTCGGATTGATAAGAAACAAATTCGCGACAGGTGTTGGCGTCGAAGTTCCTAGAATAAAGTAGAAAATCTGACAAGATTATTCTGAAAAATGCATATTGTGATGTAAACGAAATTACGATAGATGCGATAGATGCCAAGAAGTTGTTAGCATCTTCGGTATATAAGGTGTGTGGGCGGCTAAGAAATATTCCTCCAGAGAGCACGACGGGGTGATTTAGCGATGCTCGAGAAATCTACCTATCGTCGGGATGAGCCGTACGTCTGCGCTTACCGAGAGATATTAGCGATAAGGTATATCTGCTTCAACCTGTTGCACGGAGGAAATATTACCTTGGATTGATATAGTGCCGTGTCGCGGTGAATATGTTACCCTATGTACCGTTCACCGTAATGACGTTGTACGATAATGGCATGGTAATCACGGTGGCTATTAATACTCCGACGCGATATTTGTTCTCGGATCTTTTCTGTGATCTTTCTCTGATCTTAGCCATCGATGGACTCGACACGCATACTTCTGTTCATTTAAATTATCGCATGGCACGCAGTATATCGTCCTCTCAGTCGCAATTGCACGCTCGCAACATTTATATCAGTGTTTTTTTATTGTTTCATTACTTAATTAACTGTATACAAGGCACTTAAAGATATCCTAATTGTTAATTTTTCGCTGTAGTATCGTATTGATCTAACCGTATTTTGAAACAACCTATTCTGAATTAAATAATAAATCATTAATTTTTGAGAGATCAGTGATGGAAAGTGTACTGTACATGTCACGTGGGCCGGGCGATCCTGCGGTGCGAAACGATAAACCGACAATGAAATCTTTTTTTCAGTTTTACAAGGCAAAATTTCTGTTCGGTCAAAGCCAAGATGCGGAGTACGCGCTTTGCTTGCTCGTACGTCAATAAAATCAGCGGGTGTGGCTGAGCTCATTGGTAGACTCGTTCAGGGTCGTTCGAATCTCGCGATGCAGGAAGAGTCTCGTAAAACTGGAGAGAGCGCCGTTCGCTCGTATACCGAACGCAGGAAAAGTTCCGGTATCGTTGATCCAGATCACTCGAAAGAGAAATCTGGATGGTTCCAATGACGGCGAGATAATCATCAATCGCCGTCTGAATTGTCAGTAAATTATCGCATTTTGATATGAAGTTCGTATCGGTAAAGATCAATCTTCGATGCTCGATTCGTGTTCTGAGTTAAATTGAAGCAATTTTAAACGACACATTTGGTAATGAGACTACCGTACATAACGATTCCTCCGTCGGGCTGAATCAGAAAGACCAAATCATAAAATACTTGACACGCGATTGCATAAAGAATTGGGCGATCTGACAGACCCGACATAATGTCAGATGCAGACAGTCCGCCAATTTAAAGCGGCCTCGAAATCACGATCTATCAGGAAACCAGTTTGAGTGCGTTGCCGCTCTTGGCACTCACGCCGTTGAGTGATGACTGGAGCCTAGGGCCGAGCATTGGAGCCCATGTACCATAAAATCGCTTCACTATATCAATCTGCTTATTGCCTCGTCATATATGGCCTTTGTATCGCAATAAGCCGGGGTGAGGAGTGTACAAGAGTGTCACCGCCTCTTCCTCCTATCCACGTCATAATAAATAGCGGCGTGAATCACAGGAAGATCTTTATGCCGAGCATGCATCGGATATTTCGTAGTATAGTTTATTGTTGGTTTACGCAACTTAGCGATGCATATTAACATAAAAGATTCAATCAATTGCGAAATATACGGTGTATACTTGAAGAATTTCTTGCGCATATTTTGCCCTTACGTAAGTTGTGCGGCGTATAATCTTTTACACTTCTACCGCCCGCTACTCTCACAACAATGTCGACGATGAATTATATAACGCACCGTTATCCAGAATCCTTGGACGAACGCAATCGAGTGAGTATTAACAGTCCTGCGTACACTATGGCGGTAATTATTGTCTCGCAACGGAGTTTAATAATAATTTATATTCGAATGATATACTGCGAGGTTGACTGATATGATTATCCTATGCCTGACTGTGCGTTCACATGAAGTTCATCTCTGGAATTTTGATCGCGCATAACAAATATAGCTCCTGTAAGAAGCTAGGATAGATAAGAGAAAGATCAACTTTCATGATACTAAACGTAAAGAAAGTGGTATTTGATATATATATCCTGAAGTATAAGCTTGTTAATGTACGATACTAATTTTCTACAATTGCATTTCGAGTCTTATCGGCCGCTACGATCTATGTACTACCTTCACCGGACCTGATTATCAAGAAATCACCGAAGGAATTGCTTGAAAGAAATCAAAGCGAGAAAGAAAAACTATTTTTGCTCCAGGCTATCAGTGAACATCAATGACAGTACAACTTCGAGGTTCACGGCTGAGTTAGGAATTACAGCGATGCGTCTCACGAGCGGAAGAGTGGTAACACGATTTAACAGTGATTTAATAAGTGGATACTGCACGCGGTATACAGGTAACATCTCCTCTCCCTTCCGATGTCGCTTCCATGATCAGGCTGCGCGTTATCTTCTTTCCTTTCTCCTTGGTCTCTCCTTTTCTCCAGCGAATGATTCCTCTCGGTACAGCTCCGCTGGACGCCGCCACATTGGCGCCACGCAACTCCCACCCACATTTTCAAGTTATGTCGAAGGAGAGTGTACGCACGCACGCGCGCACACACACACGCAGCTGGGTGATCACCGCACAAGTGCAACGCGTGCATCACGCGTACATCGACGATGATGTCAGGGGAATTTGCACCTGGCGGTACGCGCATGTACATACGCTGGCGATCGTACAGTATATCCGTTGCCATGAAGAGGAAGGAGAGTCGGATTTCTCGCCGTTAGAAAATGCGCGTACACATACGAAATCCTGCGGACGATGGAAAGTATCCTTAGCAATATGCAGCTACATCTCACTTTGAAAGAGGAAAATAATTATCGCTGCTAGTTTACGGCACCATCGCTGCTACTAAGACCGTCGAAAGTAAAGTGATATGCATCCGTACGTTTATAGAAATTAATTAAAATATGAAGATGCAAATATAATCATTAACGATTTCTGTGTTGAAATTCAATTATAGTTTTAAATTCAATAATAGTGTTTAATGGACAACCGATTTGAAAAATATGTTGCAACACGCAATTACATTATTCTCCCGTTTCGTCATAATTTTTTACGTTTTATGCAAGACATGAGGAAGTAAGCATGTTTTACTGACAATGTGCATGAAATCAGCATAATTTAAATGATTTTAAAGAGATCTTTAGCTAAAGTAAAGTAGTTAATGTTGCGCATTCTTCCTGCACGCAATCTTATTATGATATCTTGCGTGTCTGACCTATTGTCCCAAAGAAACAGGGTAATAGAAATAACTCATAGGCCGCACGTTAAGTGTGTCGTCAAGCACCGTTAGTGCCTGCGCAATCTGCACAATTTGTTTTACGATCTCATTGTATCGTTTGATATAAGTCACTGATCTTGTATTCTGTAAACCGGTCATAGTTAAATTTCAATCTGACACACGAAAACGTGAGAAGAGGGAAGAAGTAGGTTGGGCGAAGCGCAGGTTGATCAATCTGGCAGATGGATTACTTGCTTTCCTTCGGGGCGGCATCAGAGCGGGCTTTAAGAGCTCCAAAGAGGCTACTGAATTACTGACAGCCAAATAACAGGCCGATCCGCAGCGCGATGTTCTCCTTGTTGTCGGCGCCCTTTCTCTTCTTCCTTCTCGTATCTCAAGCCTGCACTGGCCGGCTGTCCCAATATGGGCCAACATATTATGCATATCGGTCATCGTGGCTCTTATCTAAACGACGTAAGTACAGGCGCAGACTCTTTGGAGAAGCCGACCGCGAATGTTGCGCGTGTTTCGCGACAGCCACCGCTTCGCGTTGGGCCGACTTGATTAGATGAGAATCCTGTCTCTATCTTCGCGAACGTAATCCTTCGGATGAACGATCGAACGACTGACGAAGTGTGATTACTGATCGACGTAATAATATTGTGTTCCCACCAATACTGAGAAAATGCCATTCACCGTAGCGGATTAATGCGGCGTAAAAAGGAGGCGGCCTTATGAAGTTAAATTCGCGCTTGATTATTAACAGCCGTAATGCAATGCCGATATAGGCGCCTATTCATTATCTCCGCTCCGTCAAAAGGCTTTTAAAGGGAAGTTACGTAAAGCACGTATTATACGCGTGAATACGATTAATTGCCACGATTTGTTCCATCCACTTTAATGTATGTTCGTATAATCACTGTCGTTTGTTCCTTTCTCCTGCAGCCGCGCCCGAATTCGTCGTCTCCTTACTTAACCGCGCACGTACCTGCAGAAATCGATCGACGTCGATCTTGAACCGGCACGTCTAAGCCGAGAGCGCCCGGCACAGTGCGCTCGTTAGTATCACCTAGCTCAATAATTACAACCGCACGATATTTTTCCGCAGCTATTCGATAAGATCCGGCGCAGAGGTCGCGCAGAGACATAATCTATAATTACATCGGTGCGCCGACCGATGCACGTACACAATCGCATTACTTGTTAACACATACTCGCACGATCGCGCCTGCCGTTTTTTTTTGTGCGAGAAATACGAGAGTACTGAAGGATGCCTGGCTAGCTCTGTATTAGCTTTGTAAAATAGATATATCTTCACGTCTGAAAGGGAAATGATTGCGTTCAGTTATTTGTCTGTTACGCGCAACGCCAAACGTCTTAATATCCTCTACTTTGAAAATATATTACTATAACGTATTACACAGCTTCGGCATGCTGCGGAGAGCTTGTGTCGTTCGTCTGGAAAACGCTTTGAGAAGGAGGGTAAACTATATTTCTACAATTCGCTTTACAATCGTCAATATTGCCTCATCAGCTTTCCCGATGCTGTCCCCTGGGAAACCAATAAGTGCAGTCGACACGCGTCCGGTCGTTCCTCGGGATATTAAAGCGATCCAGATGAGACGGTTGAACACTAATTTGTTAGCCGTCGAATACGATCGAGCCGCAGGGGAGTTGGGTATGATGGTTTGTCGTGTCGCACTTAGTCAATACTGATGTCGGGACCACCCCGATTTGGTTACGTTGCCCTCTTGTTTCTTCGTCTCAGTGCGGTGACCTCCGCACTTCTCCACCCTCCATCGTTATTCGCGCTCTCTTCTTACTTTTTTTGTATGTGACCTCTCCCTTTCTTACGTCTATGTGATTCATAGACTCGACGGGAAGAAACTACATGTGGATATACGCCCCGACTCGTTCCTCGGCAAAGTAACAAGCCTATCTACTTTCCTCGCGTCATGCTGAGATCAATGAAAAAGAAGTGAGAATCAGATGTCTTCAGATATCAAGAATGTTTATCGGTGATATATTTCGCATGATAAACATATAATCGTTATATAATGATTTACGACATTATTAATTCGTATAAAAGTAGAAATTTTATAATAACGACATTCTCAGCCAGAGTGAAGAGATGATTAGCTATTCGATGCACTTTCGAACCTGCTCAACGGTTTAGCGAATTCCAATCGTGTGACCTTCCTTGACCGGCGAACTAAGCCGTTTCTCTTATCTCACGGTACCGATCCTGAATTTGCGTAACCGTTACGAGAAAGCGAGAGAAGAACATTGTCATCCCAAGGGTTAATGCGTTCCACGTACTCAAGCAGCCTTGATATTTCAGTCGACGTTCTAGGATGACCAGGCTGTTTTTCTCGTCAACTCGCGCAGATATTGCTGCAAGAATATCGCGAGCGAAACTATACATGTGGATATACATCCCGCATCGTCAGTTTAGATGCTGGGCGGAGCGTGACGAATTTCAATCGTGTGAATCCTTTCGATGCCGTTCAAATGCATCGGCCGATTAGGGATGGTTAACCGTTACTTGAATGGTGAGAGACAAACGAGACATCGCAAGGTACTGCTGACTAGGACGTTACTGCTGTTTGTATTCTTGACAATCAACAGAAGATTTCTTCTTCACACATTTCAGGTTGTAAGAACAATGACAAATGTATTCATCACTCCTGCCTGTACGAGTCTCAGAAATTTAATAATTCGCATCCGTTTCTGGCTTACAAATATCCCTCGAGATCGTTCCGTTTCAATTGAAAGAGCACATAATTTCTCTTATCTCTCGTCTCTTACAAACTTTCCTCAATTTGGCGCTTACAATAATGTTTCTTAATGGATTTCAGCCGCTCTGTAAATAAAATTATGTCTCACTGCTTCCCACATCGAAAATACGATTATGTCGGAATAACCGAGCAAGTATAAGTGGCTAACTAACTTGTAGCAGTCAAAGAGATAACGCGAGCGAGACAGACGCGGAGGCTTAAAACATCCGATAAGAAGCACGCGCGCGGGGTGCTTAACGATTTCATAAAGGAGATAGCGGCTGAGGGTAGAGCTCAATTAAGCGATACAATCCCTGCGTCCTAAGGGCCGTTAAAGCCCACATCAAACGCATGCTTATCCACGGTAGAAGATACTTAAGATATCGCCACTGAGACCATCGACTCGTCTAATTATGCATGACACTGATGCTTCGTGTTCGTCGACGATTCGACTTTTGGTATGTTATTCGTATTCGCTGTCACGCATTAATGTTTATATTATATTTATTAATTTATATTATATATTATATTTATAATTTTATACATTTGTATAACGCGTATGCGGTTTTTATATGTTTATATAACGCACTTTTTAATACTGTTTTATAATTATCTATAGAATAATGCTATTAATTTCGTTTTTCTAAATCGCTTATGTATCACACATTTCATGATAAAATTTTCAAATTTCTGTTGAATATTACTAAACGGTTTCGATTATCGGGTTTCGTCTCAATCCCAAATCGAAGTATCGCGCGCCACGCCCTGATCGCAGCATACATACATGTATACGTGTTGCGTTGTCTCGAGCCTACATAAGAACGTTCACCAGCGATACAGGGTAGATAGGTGGAGTCGGTGTTCTGGACTGGTCGAAGCGCCGTGGACAGGTCCGCAGCCAGAAGTTGATCCACGATTATGGCCCCGTGCACGCCCTTGTTCCTTCGATCTTACTTGATAACCGGTGCAAGTTCCCGGCCGTGAAACAGTTTTCGGCCGGAATCGTTTTCGTTGTCGACACGACACGGCCAATCTCCCTCGACACGGAATGTCTCGCGTTACTCCCGTGGACGACCCGCTGGGTTGCCGAATTCCTCAGGGAGTGATCCTGGCAATCCGCACGACAAATGGTATCGCGAACATCCATCCGAAAGAGCTACTCGCTTCGAACACAATGCTCCGTTTTCCGGACAAGGAAATTTTTAACCGGTTATATAAGTTTTTGACATCAAATTATCAATGAGAAATGGTAAGAAAGATATATCCCAGAAAGTAGTTCAATTGCCATTAAGTGAGACATTATGATCTTAGATATTTATGCGTCGCGTCGTTTACATATTCATGCGTCACAATGCAAAGTTTATCTGCGACAGGGTTTTAAACATAACTGTTTGCATCCCGTTAGTTCTGAAATTATATATGTTGCTTGTAGATTGCAACATTATCACAATTATCTTCGTAACGCAGATAATGCAATGACTTATAAGAGGATTGAAAATTTTTTCTTCCTGGTCCCCGATCGCGAAGGCTGTTCTTGATGAATGTAACTCGCACGATCGCTTCTCTTTTTGCGACATGGAAAGAGCTATTAAATATAACCACAGCGCATTATATGTGAGATACGACACTTAATGGAGGACTTATTCTAATATTATGGTCGCGCGATATGCAGAAATACAGGCTTCTCCGGGCTCGATTTACTAATTATTATGCAGGTCACCTGAAGTTGTCGGACGAACTTTCATGGTGAACGTGCACATGATATCACATGCAACGAATAGGAATCACGCAGGTGCAACTTGACTCGGGAACCACGCGAGAATTCGCCTCCTTTCCCCCGTTCCTCCCTTCAGTCTTTTCACAACCTTTCTCTCCTCGCTATCACGAGAAACTGATTCGCACACTTCTCGCATTTCCATAAAGAGACGAAGAAAGTCGCGTGCATTCCTGGACCGGTGTGTGGTCTACGTTGTAGAGTGAAATAAAAGTTCCGCGGCGCGTAAAAGAGATACGAAAGAGCACACCTGTGTTTCTCGCCGCGTCGCGACGTAGGCGTTTCGCGGCAGCAAATGTCATTATGATGTATTCTTCGAGGATGTTTTTCTTCGCTGTTACGATCACGTATAGTGATCGTCCTTGATTTTTAAAAAGATATTTATATACGCGAAGAGACCTTGATACCGACGCATTATAAATTACTCATAAAATTTTGATTAAATTATAGATTAGGACTGAGAACCACGGGATTTTTTTCTCTCTTCGTGCGTGCAAAACTTACAGTCTTAATAAATGTAATTTATAATTATCGTTTTTAATATAAATTGCTGTCAGTTATTAAAAGTTATGATAATCGCTACGTAATTGTGGCCATCTAAAAATGAGATAAATTATGTCAGAAACTTTTGTAAAAAAAAAGAATGGCGTGTTAGCAATTGCATATCCTGCTTTCAACAGGCAAATAACTTTGGGTTGCTCTGCATGTTGTGATCACTTTTACGAGGGAGTTTATAGATTATAAAGATGTTAGAAAGGAACACTCGGACACACTTCTGCCAGCGTTGTATTGCTGAAACTTTCGTATATACTTTTATCGCTTGTTTTTTTTTACTGATCAAAACCTGAATTTCTCAAAGACCTTCAAACATGGTTGGTACAAACTTATGTTATTGTTGCCATAATAAATTTTATAAACCATTAACCCCTTTTCTTATATATTTTTCAAGTATGCAATATTTTATACACCAGTTTTTATGTAACATACATGAGGTATGTGGTGTGAACGTTTACAAAAAATTCTGAGAAATAGGATCGTTGACACGAGTTCTGTCGAAAGCGATTCTTGCGAGAAATCGACGGGAGAAATTGAGCGATCACTTGAATCACGTTGTAAGTACCATTCGTGCGATAATAATCATCCACGGAGACCCGCCGCAACCGTCCTCGTGATTATCCTCTCGAAGAGACACGTGATCCCGACGATCGAGATAAACACGAGCTTCGAGGACGTTATTGACCATCGAGACGCTGCTCATACCTAAGCCGGACCCGCGATTGCGGCGGAATGGAAGCGACGGAGAGGGACTTTTTTGCAAACAACGACAACTTGTCCGGCGGTGTTCACGATTCGACCTGGGCTGTGACCTCGACGTCGTAAATTCCGCGTCATAGCGGTTGTCACCGGTTCATCTTTTTACGAGCGTACCATAGCTTGCATTCACGGCTCCCTCGAGATGTACTCCGCGTTGCCAGGGTTCCCCGGATAAGCCGTGAGTTGTTAAAAGGACCTCTTCGACGGGAGGTCCATGACAGCGCCTTGGTATATCCTTCGCGGCGGTCCCGCTGTCGCGTCGTCTGGACTTTGAAGAACTACCGCGGATAACTCATGAAACGACAAGTTATATTTACTCTTCTAGAAGCAGATATTTCTTCACGATGGAGACTTTACCGAATTATTTTGCACTGAGTCGCTGTCTATTTTCTGATAACAAGTCGTGCTCACTATTTACAACTTTACTGTTAACAGAAATTTTGACGACAGTCAAGAATGAACATCATGAAATTGGATATGATCCTCATTTCATATGCAGGAACATAACTCTATCACGTAAATATATCTTGCGGTTATGAAATATTTCGGAACCGCCAACGCACATTCGTATAGAGCTACTGTAATAACTGTACTTCGAACGGATTTCGGAATAGGATTTGCTTATCGTGAGGCTAGTTAATGCGTCGACTGTGTTCGTCGAGATGGAGGCACTCTTAAGATGCGAGATATGACAAAGTTTTGATTTATAGTCTCGGCGTAATCGACTGGGGAAGTGACGATAATTCGTTAGCGGTGGGTCCACGACGTCGTTAATAGTTACCTGACTCACATTGTCACCCGCGACGACATTAATGTGACCAAGCCCTCTCTCATTTATAGCGTTTGTATACGCAGGTACATGTGGCTACCGTGTTTTGTGTCCAGCATCTCATTAATATTTCAATTACCAATTCTCGTTTACGATCGTGCTCGCATGAGGAACAGTGTCCAAGGTGACATTTTTTGCTTCGAAACAACACGAACGAAAGTTTAATAGGCGATTGCTTTGTCACGCTTCCTCTCGCTGAGGACATCTCGGTCTGCAGCAATTCCGACTAAATTCCAACTTGAATTTGATACCTAATGAAATGGTTTGTTATAGTCTCAACTATTCATTAAATCCCAAATATCTGACAAGTCATTAGTATATTAATTAAATAAATTAGTTAATAAAGTAATAGAATTTTATGTACAATTTATACAGTTTTATTTATAAAATTCTTCCCTCGCGCTTGTCAACGATTCTTATTTTCTTTCGCAACATGTAATATAATCTGCATCTACATTGCATCACGATATGCGCATCAGTTGTTTTCTATTACAAAAAAAAAGTATAAAAAGCTACATCGTTTATCAAGTTTTCAATTCGAATCATAATTTGATTTAAAAGCTCGAACAAATTTAAAAAATAATATTTTGATTAAAAATAAAAGGTGACAAAAAATTATTCGTTTATGCATTTTCTCTTTTTATCGAATTCGCGATTGAATATACGTACGAAGGATTTCGGCGCGAGTTATTCGATGCGAATGCGTACTTTCGAAAGCAGTCGGTCTTGAATTAAAGGTCCTCATGAACGAAACTTTAAACCCACTTTGCCAGCCCTCATGCAATAATTTAAGCTTTGTGCGTTCCTGGCGTGCTCGCGACATCGGGAATCGCAACCCGGTGACCCTGTCGACACATGGAAATAAATCGCACACCGAGTCACGAAGAAAATTCGTAGTGGAACTCTCTTGGAGGTGAAGAAGAATGACACAAAGAAATGTCCTCCTTGCCGGCGGATCGACGACGCCGAGCTGCACATTTAATCATTCCGTTACGTAATTAATTGGGTCTGGTAACGAGCTGCATACGGACATTTGCAGGGGCTCGCTGGTGGGATTGCAAACATTTATCATCTATTAATTAAGCGATTAGTCCGTGGTGTCGCGCTAACGAGGAAGTCCGTGTGTGAAAGGGAATTTTTCTCGCACGAGCGCCATCGGGCAATTTCTGTAGCAGTAGTCGGTAGCTCATAGAACTCGTTGGAATTCGAGCATGCATAATTCTAGATATTCGAACATCCAATAATCAATGATTTATTAATCTCTGAGAAGTAACTTATTATTTCTTATCGTCTGTCACGGAGAGTCAACGATATTGTAATATATTTCAGGCCGTTACTCGTTTTACGTTTGCTCTTCGTCGATTTTCTACGCTTTCTGTTTCTTACGTTCTCCACATCAATTGTTTACGTAGCGTTTGACGCTTCATTGATTCAGATTTGATCGATAGAGTGCTAGTCATCGAAAACAACTTGACGATAATAAGTCATCTCCGCATAAGTCGTTACAAGGCTGCAAAGTGAGGATCGACATGAGTATTGTATTCACGCGGTTCTATCTAGCAAGAAAAGACGGCAGTTGCCATACTTTACGTCTACGGATATGCATTGAAATGAAGCGCGTGGGTGGCGGAGAGAAAAGACGCAGGTAGATTCACGGAAGAATGTACGACGTTTTACGTTTTGCGTAGATCGCGAGAAATCTTCCGTAACATCTTCGCGAGAACGTTGGGGAAAGCTTGCACTTTTTTTCGGCGTGTGTCCGCTTGTGCATCCGTGGAATGGGGACTTGTCTTCGTCGGCCAATTTTTTCGGTTACGTGTGGGTGACCCGGAGTGTTCCCGTTTCGCAAGACGCTACGGTTGCAATGTGACGCGCCGCCCCCGCGATTTTCTCCGACAGGAGGAACCACAAGGTCTACGGGAACACATTATAGCGTTGATTTTCGCGTAGGTTGACACCGACTGTGACACGCGGCGCCAAAGTGGCGGCGACGGTTGGACCGATGTCACGGTGTTCGTATTATTGCACGAGTTGCATTTCTGCGGAAACGCCGTGGTCTCCGTTTATCAGTGACCGTTGCGAAAATCATCGTTGCATCAGAAAATCAATCTGGCGCGCGATACGCCGGTGCGACCCTTTGCGACGTCGAAGAAATTTTACGACGATCGCAGTGACTTAAACGACAGCAATCAGTAGTTCCAATGGTCATAACTATACGTGAAGCTTAATAGCTCCGCTTATTTCAGGGATGTAAACCGGTTTCACTTGTGAATTGCCTGTTTTCCAGTACTGTGACGCGACAATGAGCGATATGCTTATAATTGCATTCATTGTCCATTCTATCTGCGATCCGGAAAATATAGCATCTAATTCTCAATAGCTATATCTGCCATTAACATATTTATAGACAAAGTTATGCAATAACAAAATAGACTAATACATATAATCGATATATAGCCATGTCATCTACGCTCTTTATGTCTATATGTGTACATTATTTATTTTTTATAGCCTCTCGTTAAAACATCAAACATCTTAGATGTGTGTTGTCAAAAGACAATGAATTGTCACGAAATTGTCACGTCGCAACTAAAGACATCTCTCAGAAAGATAATATGATCATGCCGTGACTACTCCGACCGAAGAAAATCATCTTAATAATTCACGACGACAAAAGATTTACAAGAAGAAATAAAGTTGGGCACAGGTATAAATAGCGAGGTACCGTTGCGACCGTATCGGGTTGAGGGTCGGGGTGATGCGATCGTGATCGATGTAGATCGTTCTTTCGATCTATCTGCGGCAATCCGGTACTGAGGCAGGCCGGTGTGTCTCTACTGGCCGAGCGGCAATAATCTACATATACCGGTAAACCACGCGACGCTTTTACATGCACACATAGCAAGAGACCTTTGTATATATACAAGTGAATAAGTTATACATACATATATAAATGCAAAACATTTGTGCAGCGAGATCTGTTTCCGGGTCACGCTACGGCAGGTTGACGCCAAAGGTATCGGCGCTATTGTCTCTTGTGCTCGATATCTGCGATTCTCTCGTATCGATCAGCATTGATTTGTGGATCATCGTGATTGGCCCGCGGGACCATGCCGATTTATTCGGATATGTACATGAACAGTTGTTACCAGTGGTGATTTTCCATTTTGCGAGCGATCATGGATAATCAGCTATTCGCTCGCGGTTAGACAAGATCGAGATCACTCGGTCCCATGTAGATCTCACGCATAGAATTCGTCATGCTTCGATATTTCATAGCATCTTATATCTGCGCCATCATAACTGAACGTTTATAAGATTTGGTTGTGTAACGCATGCGGGGTGTCCGTAAATTCTAATCCGTGGCGTCAACATCGAGAAGAAAAGAGAACAATGGGTGTCGCTCAAAGCTAAAATAAGTTCGTAGATTTGAATCCGCGTTCTCCTTTCGCTGCTGGCTATGGCTTTAATTGTATCGCAACGATCTCTTGTGAACTGAGAAAGACACCTGCGACCAACGAGAGCCGCAGCTGATATCCGAGTCTTCCAGATTGCGTAACGATTCATGCCTAACAAAGTGTGGGACTCGATGTATTAGAGTCGGTGAATGCGGGGACCCTTAGATTCAACTCGTACCTCTTTCTTTCTCCAACGAGCGAAATCGTATAAACTACAAAGATAGGAATCTACTTCAACCACGCCTTGAGAGAAGGATCGAACTGTCTCTTCCGTATACGTCGAAATTTTTGACGTATCCCGTGAGGATTAGCATAAGGTGTCTCTTGTAGGCTTCGGGTTTTGCATTTCATTTATGTACGTAAGAGCATGATGAATAACAGAAATCATTATGCGAATACTGAAGCTAGACAATAGTCTTCAAAAAAAAACGTTTCCTTATCGGAGTCCGTTCATTTGATACTTATATTGTACTTTAATGAAGTTGTAATTTTCATATGCACACAAATTTGTGATGCAAAACTTATAAGCTTTTAATAATAGCCCTTGCTTAAAAAAATAAGATAATTTACATATTGCATAAAATTAACTGTATTAAATTAATTGTAAAGTTTTCGTAATTATTTCTTCTAATTTTATATTTAAAATATATACAATGTGAATATTTAATATTAATTAAATTTACAAAACGATCATGATTTGTATCGATTTATGTAGCATAAAGTTTACATTCCAAGATTTTCGTAATTATTACTTCTAATTTTATATCGAGAGATATATAACGTAAATGTTTATATGCAATATTAAATTTAATTAATATTTGATAAATTTAATTAATATTTGATTTACGCTCAATTATTTATCTTTTTATAATATGTAAACGAAAATTGTAGACAAATATGCTTTTACTATATTCAATTTCAATTTCTTAGTCACAAATAACTGCAACCGCACTCTTACATTTTCATGTGTTACTCTTATCTCTAATAGATACTTTTATCTACAATAGATATTTTCTACTGTGTTACTTTTTATTACATTATTATACTACTTTTATCTGCTATAGATACTCTCTAATCTACTGTATGTACTCGACTATTCAGAGATATTACTATATCATATATTTCATCTTTTCTTCTATATGTGCTGATAGTTATATATCGGTAATAGATACAAGATTTTTACGTTTTCTCTACTTTGCCGAGACTCGGTAACACTCATATTGTAGGAAAACCCACAGAGGGATTCAAATCAGTTAAGAATATTTTCCCATAATAAAAATCCCACAAAGTACACCGGTTCAAAAATTCAAACTTTCAAATGCTAGAAGTCGCGTAAATCAAGTAAGAGTTGCTCGAAAATGTTCCAATTTCTTATTTCAATCTAATTATTTCACTTAAGAAAAAGAATAGTTTAAATTGTGATCACTAACTCATCTTTGACACAGACAATGTTTACGGCCATGTTGCAAACGTATTAACAGAGAAAAGCCTGAGAGGAGGTCACAGCCTCTATTTCAGTAAAACCAAAAAGTGATACACTACATGTCTACGAAATGTGGATTTTGAACCATGTACTCATGTCCACCAAATTTTTCAGTGGGTAATATTAGTGAAATGCATTAATTAATTTGCTAGATTATAATAGGAGCCTAACTTATCGGTTAATTTACCTACTGGGTAATACATGAGGTTACGATTTATCAGAATATTAAAATATGTGCATAATCAAATTGGAATATTAAAATATATATGTAGTACAAAAGGGTAGCTACAATAGCAATTAATTTAATATCATTTAACTTTAACTCTATAACTACGTATATAATATAACAAAATGCATGTATTTCTTTTTTTCTCTTTCTCAAGAATTGTGATTTTATAAAATTTATTAATTCACAAGAATGATTCGTTGAAATATTCCTCTTCATTCTTTTTTAACAACGTCTTCCTATAATCCTTTTTCCTTCGTCGTTCTTCTTCAATCCTTTCTCCACTGTAATTTCTGTCTTCGATTCTTCCTCAATTCTCCTTCGGCAAACTTCTCTTTCTTCTTATAGCATTTCTTTCTTCGCCCTCCTATCGTTACATCGTCTCTTCTACCGTGATAATTTGTTAAAATATTCCTCTTCATTCCTTTTTAATAATGTCCTCCTATAATCCTTTTTCCTCCGTCGTTTTCCTTCAATCCTTTCTCGATACTTTTCCTAAAAGTTCTCTTCACTATAAATTTTATCTTCTTCCCTTGGTCGTCGGTTATCCCTGTAATCATTTCTTCCTTCTTTCCTCAATCCTCCCTCGATAAACTGCTCTTTCTTCTTGTGTCAATTCTTTCTTCGGTCCTCGTTCTCCTATAGTTGCATTGTCTCTTCTGCCGTGACGATTCGTTGAAACATTCCTCTTCATTTCTTTTTAATAACGTCCTTCTATAATCCTTTTTCCTCTGTCGTTCTTCGTCAATCCTTTCTCCACTGTAATTTCTATCTTCGATTCTTCCTTCATCTTGGTCGTCAGTTTACCTCTTTTAATCGTTTCTTCCTTCTTTCCTCAATCCTTCTTCGATAAAATTCTCTTTCTTCTTGTTTTACAATTTTTTTCTTCAATCTTCGTTCTCCTACCATTATTTTTAAAACTAAATGACCATTGAGAGAGAAAAAGAGTTGTACTCAGTATTTTATCTCTATGTATGCGTGCGGTTGTTACATTAGAAAATCAAATTAGTAAGTAATGAAAGATGAGTCCAAGATTAATTATTCTTATCATAATTCTTTAGCTCATCCATTTTAAGATAAGTAACGAATCTATAATTTATATAAAAATTTGTGTGTAAATGTAACACATTTTTAGTATAACTTTAATAATGTCAATATGGTATATTTGATATATTTTCCACAGATTCGTTATCCTATTAAAAAAGTTTTTTGTCACTCACCTACCGATGCGTAACAGTGGAGTTATCAGCCACTTAGCTACGATGATTCTGTAACACAATACAATAATAAAAATTAAATTAAAATAGTATTCAAAATGACTTAAAAAATAATTTTTACACGCATAGTATTTAATTTAATCTTCTAATCAATTTTGAATAAATATCTAATATAAATTATCTATATTTAATAAAATAATTATATATTCTTTTTAAAAAAATTTTTCATAAAAATAAACTATGAAGTTTCAGGTTAATGTTTTTTTCTCTAATAATTTTTTCTCTAATGTTTTTCTCTTGTAATCTCTAAATTGTGAAGTAAAATAATCCGATTAAATAGGAAGAAATAACTAATTTTACAATTACATAAAAAATAATGCTTACAGCAAAGTTGGTCCACT
The DNA here is from genome assembly GCA_901521435.1 of Crematogaster levior. Classification (NCBI taxonomy): domain Eukaryota; kingdom Metazoa; phylum Arthropoda; class Insecta; order Hymenoptera; family Formicidae; genus Crematogaster; species Crematogaster levior. The sequence goes on along the minus strand of CABEGB010000069.1, from coordinate 76,922 downwards.
GTTTATACATATGTTATAGTATAGGTATGAGTATGAGTATGAGTATGAGTATGAGTACGAGTACGAGTACGAGTACGAGTACGAGTACGAGTACGAGTACGAGTATGAGCATGAGCACGAGTATGAGTATGAGTATGAGTATGAGTATCAGTGTAATTCCCTTCTTGTTAATATTAAAATTAAATAATTAACACTAAATTTAAATTAAATTAATTATATTTTTTAATTTGATATTAATTATTGATTATTAATTATTAAGAAATAGACATACAAAGACAAGGAAAATAAACCTTCAAATGATTTTTTCGCCAATGAACAATAATCAACAACGTTTCTGTATTTTTGATACGTCTGGTCAGTGGCCATAGGAAAAATAAAATTTTACAAGAAATTTAAAAGACATTTTTCGGATATAAGTTTTTACTTACTTGAGTCTTTTCATGATATTTATTTTTTGTGAACAATATATTATATAAAGTTTTTTAAAAATCATTTCTAGATTTTATTTTAATAAAAAATAATTTTCTAACAATTGATAATCTACTTAAAATAAAAGAAATAAAAAATAATTAGAAAAATAGTTATTTGTAGAGAAGAATAAGTAGATATAGTCAATAAAGTAAAATTAATCAAACGATATAAAAAGATATAAAAAGAATCTTATTACAATATTTAAATGTGTTTTTTTCCTTTTTTTTCTCAAATGTTTTTTTAAGATTACATATTACATAAATTGGCGCAATAAAGTAGAATCTATAAATTTAATATACATGTATCATGGATGTATAAAAAAACTAAACGATATTTTGCACGTTCTTCGTGAACGTTATTATATATGTATAAATCATAATAATAAATATTAATTGTACTTATTTTTATTGTATATATAGAATGCGCCGATCTTAATCTTTTATAGTCTATTCATTTCATAGTTTGACTTTGTGTCAATAAATAAAACGATATAAGATTTAGTGAACATTTTGTTGCCGGACAGAATAACTTTTTGTATAAAGTTATCTCACACTTCGACTGACTCAATTTAATTTTTCTTAATTAATTAATTATTAATTTTTCGTAAATTCATTCAGAAAAATGCAGTTGTATTTTTCGATTTAATAAAAACACATATTATATATTTTCTTTTACATAAATGGATGTTTTGTGTAAAAGTATTAAGGTAAGATGCATAAAAAAAGAAATATTTTACAAAGTGTTTTATACTTTATTCTGATATGTTTAATATAATGTATAAAATATTTTGTAATCTATTCATTCTTGATAATGTATCTTAATACATTTTATGCACAGAGTAAATTTGTGTAAAAAATATATAATTGTTTATAATTTTTTATATTCCATAATTCTGGCATTGATCTTTATATATAGTAAACATTACATATAATTAAGACAAAAAGTAATTTTCTTGTCGTACGCAGAATTATATCAATATTTAACACTAGAACTATCACACTAGTCAAAATGACTGGTTTTACAATTTTATTTTAAAATTCTTACTTCATGTGCCAACCCTCATTTAGGGATCATAGTCCTAGATGGGTTAATAATACCAAAAATGTACTACATAACATGAAATTCTTTTTGTAAGAAAGTAATAAATCAATAAATATAAAAATATTCTATTATTACGTATTTTTTAAAGACCAGTCATTTTGACTGGTTTTGGTAGAAATAGTTTCGTCTTAATTTCGGTAGTTCTAGTGTTAAAAACTGATTCAATCTACGAGGACACCTTCACTTCCATATATAATGTGCTATGCCTGAGCACGCAAAATTTTCACAAGCTTATTAGTTAACTATAAGTGTCTCCCATTTAAAAATTGTTATAGCCTCGACATTTTTGCAAAGAGTTTAAAATTTTTCATGGAATCTGTTACTGAAAGGACATTCGGTCTTTTTAGTACACCTTGTATATGGTCATAACATGTGTTACCGACTGAGAAGTTACGTGGACTAGCTACGTAGTTCAATATTAATGTTTCGTGGCGCTTTTTGTCTCACCGAAACAGGGAGCAAGGGCTATGACCGCTCTTAGGGTTCTTTCTAGTATTAGACAGCCGACGCGTGGAAGATAACTGGAAAGATTTTTCTCTATTTACGAGACATTTCAATGTTTAAAAAAGAATACTTTTCAATGCTCTCATTAGGGACATAGGATTATTGGAATCAAGACTGCCAGTGATTATTTCGAAGGAGATACTTCCACGTATTCTTTCAGGTTTTTAAACAGATCTGCATTATCGATTCGACGGGAAAACGCCGGCGTATTATTTAGAAAATAAGAAATATTAAAAAACCTCACGGAGACTGCTCAAGGCGAGCCAGTGCGCAATTTCTACGATGTGAGCTGACTCACATCTCACACGTTGCGTCTTCAGTATCGCCTCTCACCGTGTCTTCACACGGGTTTCACGCATGTGCGTTAATGCGCGGGTTGTGAGGTCATACACCCACCTTCACAGGTGGTTCGTTTTTCATTCAAACTGTACGGAACATTGTAAGACGAAGCGCGCGAGGAATTCTCTCAACAGTATCCAGTCAGTTCCAGTAGTTCTTTTTACACGATGATCATGAGGACGTTGTTCGCGATTCATCCTGTGTTACTGGTGCTTGTATTCACGGTCATTGCCATTGGCGATAATTACTCAGATATCAATCTACCGCACGAGCATGTCAAGTATTATTTCAACTCTTTTCCCACAGTAGCAGAAAAATGCCGCAATGATGCAGCGTGTCCATATAAGGTAAGATTGTGTATTTAATTTCTTATTCATTTTGTACATAATACATTTTTTAAACATAAATTACATGAAGTTTTACTTAAAAATTTGATTTTTGCGGATTTCATATTTACATAATAATATTATTTGCCTGAATTATTTATCTGAATTTTATGAAAAATTCTTGAATCATTTTTTGATGATTTAATGTAATTCATTAAAGGTAAAAAACTGCAAATTTTTTATGATGACATTTCAGGACAGTCTTGATACTGCAGCCTGTTGGGGCTACGAAGAAAATTGCAAAGCGGAAAATTCTTTTTCCATTCCGCATTGCCCAGGTGACCACAAGGGGTGGGTCGCTACAAAAAGAGCTCAGTTGGACACATATTATGCACAAGGTGATTTTGGATACGTACGCGACCAAAGGAAAGAGATGATGTTATTATGCGAACCATTATTCATAGTGAGTTTACTAAATAATTATTTATTTATGATATATTTACACATGTAACACTTATAATATAAATCTTATAAATCTTAATATAAATCAACATCATATTATATAAAGTTAATAAACGCAAAAAGATAATAACTTAATATTTCCTGATTGAATTCTGCTTTTTTCAGGATGACTCGTCCTTGGAATGTTCCGAGCACATGAGATTCTGCAGAGCCAGAAATGTGATGCTAAATTTCACAGATTTGTTGAATCGAAAGGAACCTATAAGATATAAAATGGATGTACTAAAAGAAGGACAAATTGGTGGCTACTGCACGTGAGTGAATATCAGCGAGCTGATCATCTATGCGAGGAATTGGAAAGTATCTAACTCTCTCTTCTGCGACCAGGCTGAACGAGAAGAGATTACAGGAAAACGCAGATCATCTTTCCCCACTGCAGTCTTGGGGACCAGAATTGAAAAATTTTCGAAAATTGCTTCATCGACCGATTGTTCATGGCGACTGTGATGTTGTTATTGAGAAACCGACCTTTATCATGAAGATAGATGCCAGTAAGTTTGAAAATAATTTCAAAAAGAATGTTAAATATTCATTCATATTCGTCACTTTATTAAAGTCGCTTTTTGTTTTAGCAGTTAATATGTACCATCACTTTTGCGATTTTTTCAATTTATACGCATCATTGCACGTGAACCTTTCGCATCCGTCTGCCTTCGATACAGACAATCATATATTGATCTGGGAAAGTTACAAGTCGGTAACAAGCATAAGATAAAAAATATAAAGTGATAATAAAAATATAAACTGATACGAACATAAAAGATTACAATTCATTAGATATCAAACTGTATGGTTTGTTTTCAGCTATGGATCGGCATTTCAAGATACCTTCGAAGCATTCACAAGAAATCCACTATGGGATTTAAAAACATTTCGAGGCGAGACAGTGTGCTTCAGGAACTTGGTGTTTCCACTATTACCGCGAATGATTTTCGGGTTATTTTACAACACACCACTTGTACTGGCATTGTATATCACTTCACCGAGATGTTCTGCATTCCAAAAAAAAGAATATTAATTATTAGAAAACATTATTTTAGATTTACGGCTGTGAAAAATCCGGATTGTTCAAAGCTTTTGGCGATCATATGTTGCACCGACTTGAAATACCTCTTCATAAAAGGAAAGATCGAAAGATTCGTGTAACATTGTTAAGCAGAGATACTCAGTACAGAAAGATTTTAAACGAAAAAGAACTGGTAAACGCTTTGAAGGAGAACCCAGAGTATAAAGTTAGAAAGGTAATATTCCAATAGAAAGATTTAATTGTATGTATATATATATATAATACATATATATCTTTAAAATTCTGTATGTCGTACAACTGATTCTTATTTATAGGTGGTATATAATAAAAATGTATCATTCAAAAAGCAGTTGGAAATCACTAGAAATTCCGATATTTTTATCGGTATGCATGGCGCTGGCTTGACACACTTAATGTTTTTGCCAGATTGGGCAGCAGTGTTCGAAATGTAAGATCTGTTATGAAGTATTAAAAATTATATAATTGTGAATATGTAATATATAATCATATATTTATATAATATATAATCTTTATATAATATATACTATTTATATATATATATAATTTATAATATATAATATTTATATAATTTATGTAATATATAATGTAATATATATAATCATATATTTTAATTATTTTTCGCAGATATAATTGTGAAGATCCCAATTGTTACAAAGATCTTGCACGGCTGAGAGGTGTAAAATATTTCACATGGAAAGATACATCAAAATTAGTGCAACAAGATCCGGTATGTTCGTTGTATTTTTCGCTAAAATAATATGAGATTTGATAATTTAATTTTTTATAATAGTTTTTTTTAATCAAAGAAAAATTTTATAATAAATGAGAGCAATTCTTTGGATTTCTATGACATTTTTATAAATCTTTTTTATATTCTATTTTTTTACTGATTTAAACCCTGATTGAAGATTTGTATTATTAAATGTAAACATGCATACTTAAATAGTTGTAATTTACAGGGGACGCATCCTGATGGCGGAGCTCACGCCAAGTTTACAAACTATAGTTTCGACGTTAAAGAATTCCTCAGAATCGTTTCGCTTGCGCGAAATCATGTAAAGCATCATAATGCATTTAGGAAGTTTAACAATTTTCATGACAAAATACAAAATGATACTAAGTCGACGGATAATAAAGAATCAGTGCAACCCTCTAATGCGAAAGAACCGATACAACTACAAAAATCGGATATATTATCCAAAGATGAATTATAATTTTTAGATCTCACTAAATTAAGATAATAAGGTATGGTAACACGATCTAAAATGCATTTGTTGATCGAATTTTTTATATATTTAGTTTTATACTAATGTACATAATTTTATTTTAATAAATAAAATTAATGCGCGATCTCGATATGTCTGAGTTGCATTCGGCAGTTTCTCTTAATTAATTAAAGTTTACATATACAATATTTATATATAATATTTAATTAATATTTATATTTGGCCATATGAGAGCTATAACGCAATCTTTCTAACAAAAAAAAATACAGAAAATATAAATTAATAAAATTCACTGTACACGTTTTGATATAAATTATATATAATATCTTTAATACTTGGAAGAATAGTTTTCAACAAGATCGTTAAAATCTTAATCAAATATCATAAATTCATTAAAATTGATTCATTACTATTTTTGTATATATTTCATAGTTTGATCAGTATTTGGAACCTATAAAGTATCAATGCTAAAAGTATACTCACAGCCATATACGTAATTAATATAAATAAAGCTACCGATTGTTTAACATACAACGTGTACACTGACATATTGATAAGACCAGTCATAACGTTAGTGACAAGAAAAAAGAATAGGCCGTTGTAATTTACAGCATCAAAAATCTCTAAAGATCTCCTGATTACACATTCATCATTTTCTTCTCTCTCATTCTTCACATCCTTCTTTAAATTCAATCGCAAATTTTTACGCAACCTCTCTGTTTTGCTTTCAATGCATGACTCGTTTATCGCGCAATCAGTTATATCTAACACAATTTCTACGAGTAGCAAGAGAGTAAGTAGTGTGGTTGTCAGAATTACTATCCACATGCAATATCCGGCATTAGCTAATCTTCTTGAAATCTGAAAATCGCAGAATAATGTCGCTATGCAGGATATCAAAGATAATTTAATACACAACAACATAGACTCATTGTAGCGCAAATCAAATTCAAAACCATACAGTTTCAGAAAAATAGTCATACTCGATCTTGTGTGTGAATTTTGATATGTCGAATGTATCAATCTTCCAATAGCTACACCAACAAAATACAATCCTACGTAACCGGGTACGGAAATTAGGCCTTCTCGATTGGCAGAAAAAAAATCGTCTCTTGGTCCATCCTGCAAAACCCATGTCTTTAAACCTTTGGTGTTTATAGTGTATTCGTGCATCCACAATATCCATATACCTGAGAGTAATGAATACTTGGAGCTGATAGTGCTAGTAATCATGCTAGTGAACAATTTGACGATAGCTAAAGTTATAAAAAAATTCCAATGAACGCCATACTCGGTGACATGCTTCTGATATCCTACATACTCGACTACTACAAAACGTCCGAAGCCTAATACCAAAAGAGGTACGCAACTTCGAAAGCAATTCTTCATATTTCTTGTTAAAATTTCCTGAAATCTTCCTTGACGGGAGGTGGAGAAGTCTCGAGCCTCTGGTGCAACCAAAGCATTTGCCAATATGAACAATCCAACACCTGTATCCATTAGACTGTACCCAAACACTTCTGTCTTGGCGAACTTTCGTGGAAAGATGGGAAAATCGACGGCTAATATACACAATGCAGCAATAATGTTGGTCGATGCACGAAAATTAGTTATGAAGGGTCTTCTGCCAGTAACCGGGTGCACAGTTATATTGGAGAGATTAATCCCTTTGTTGTACAGTAGCAGTATCAGATTAAGCAGAGAGATCGATATCAATATCACACATACGCTGCCGATGTGTTCTGATAATATGGTACAACATAAAATAGTTGGGATGACGGTAAGCATAAACTCTATAACGACTCTCACATTTTTGTGGGTATATTTCTTAAGGATTCCCAGAGTCGTTACTGTCAATAAGATGCCGCATACGGTTGGCAGAAGCGTGAAAATCACTTCTCGCTGTGTCGTGCCCCCATGATTGGAAACAAACGCTTCTTGCTCCAGGCGGTATTGTTCCTTGCTCACTAGCGGTGTCATCGCTGAATCGTCGAATTTCAGACATTCTACGAGCATGCCTAACCCAATTATAATTTTGCGCAGCTGAAAAAAGTATACTTGATAGAATAAAGAACTTACGATTCTACAGACGGATGAGACGCCTGTTAATTTGTTGCTTGCATATTTCGCCACGCGTGTGAGAAATATTTATTATATGTTAATTTTGCACAAAAATTTTGACATTAATGTTGTAGGTAGCACATGTTCACATTACCGTAGATGGCAGCACTTTGTCTTAAATTATTCTACGCGATTTAATCTAAGAATTTATTAATGCGTGAATGATCTTTCATTATCAATTTTCAATATTGTGTCAAAGTTGTATCAAAACTGTCTTATGACTGCAATATAATGTAATTAATTTAATTTAAAAACGACGTATTAATATTGTTTAAATAAATAATACTTTTTCCATATAATACTTTTTATTTATTAATATCAGCGTACATCTAGCGTGTTGTTCGTTTAAATATTTAACACATATTTGAAGTAAATGTTTAATTTAAAGGTCTCACCTTCGAGTTTGATAAAAACACTCATTTGATGTAGAAACAAAGGTTTGAAATACAAAAATCGTCGCTCTAACTCTAAAAGTAGAAATTAAGCACTAAAGTTTAAACATTTTTTTTACATGTTTAAAGGTTAGAAAATCTGTCATGCTGACAAAATTAAGTAATTTGAACATGTGCGCAGGCGCCGTAATATAGTAATAACGCGCGAAATATGAAATATATGTACAGAGTCCGCCTATAATTAACCACCCTTTTTCATTTTGCGAATTAAAGGAGATAAACCTACCAAATTTATCAAATTAAATATAGTTTGAATTGAACTCTATTGTGAGTATCGCTTATAAAAATTATCTATAGGGAACGAAAACTTTTTCACGGACACGCATAACTTTTTTGCGGTAATGTGAATATAATAAAAGTTGTATTGTTCTTTCTGAAGAATACAACGATGTGTGATATAATAAAATTTTGTTACCTTTCGATCCAACGATGTGGCTAACTTCTGACCACACTGCGATCAGACGACACGTATAGAATCCTAGCGGAACGCAACATTTATTAGCCCATCCACACCATTTCCATTTTTCCAAGCGACATCTATCTCTATGGTGAAGGTCAGATCTTTAAATCACGTCATATCACTTTATTTCGTTAGTGTGACAGATTTCCTAACCTTTAAATACATACTTTAGTGCTTCTGCAATTTTTAATTTCTGCAATTTTTATTAGAATCACCATCGATGATTTTGAGAGCTTTAAAAACTAAATATTTACTACATTTAATTATAGGAAGGAAAGAATGACATGACCAGAAAAACAGTATTACATGGATGCGAAAACTAAGAGATCATTTCCTTTTGATGAAGATTTTGTCATGAACAATCAAGTAAAAAAATTTAAAGTACATACCAATCAAATGCAGAACATTAACAACATGTCTGGAGATAATTTTATAAAATATTGCAAAGTACAGTCCCCAGAGACGTCGAAACGTGGTTTACTTGTTGAAAGGATGAGGCCAACAAGTATTATGAATTATGTGGGGCAGAAACAAATTATTGGCCCAGGCACTGTTTTGACGTATTTATTGGAAAAGGGAGAGATTCCTAGCATGATATTCTGGGGCCCACCTGGATGTGGAAAGGTAAAACTAGAGTTAGTTTTTTTACATAGCTTTTATAATAATCGTCTACAATTTATGTTTTAGACATCCTTGACGAATATAATAGAGTGTTTAAGCAGAGAATTAACGAGTAACAACGTGCACATTGTGAATCTGTCTGCAGCCAGTTGCGGTATAAAAAGTATAAGAGATGCCGTTACAGCAGCAAAAAACAAATCAAAATTTGGATGCAAGACTATTGTCTTCATGGATGAAATTCATTGTTTCAATAAGCTTCAGCAAGACATATTCCTGCCACACGTAGAGGCAGGAACGTTTACTTTAATTGGATGTACCACTGAAAATCCGTCTTATAGCTTAATACCAGCTCTCCTAAGTCGCTGTCGTGTATTTGGGTTAAATAAATTGACGAAATGCAATGTAACAGAGATTCTTCATAAGGCAATAGAGTGTATAAACGGTAGTACATGTGACATACAAGAAAAAGGACAAAAAAACAGCAATGAACAGATTAAATTTCATTCCAATGCAAAATGTAAATTTCATATTGATAATAATACAGTACAGTGGCTAGCAGAAGCATGTGATGGGGATGCACGTGCGGCTCTGAATGCTTTAGAATTAGCAACACTTGCAAAGCAAGCAAATAAATTAAAAACATCATATAATGACAATATAACGATAAGTCTGGAAGATATTAAAGAAGGTTTAATAAAAACGCATATACTCTCTGAAAAAGAGACCAATCAAAGTCATCACATGTATTCTGCGCTTCATAAATCAATAAGAGCTGGTAAGGCAAGCGCTTCCTTGTATTGGATAGCTAGAATTATGGCAGCTAAGGAAGATCCAGTAAACATTGCAAGACGGCTAGTTAGGATATCTAGTGAAGACATTGGTCTAGCGGATCCAGATGCTTTAGGTAAATAAATAAAATTTATTTTTCTTAGTATATGTATACAATTAAGTGTTTTAAAAATTCAGGTGTAGCTGTTCATACAATGTATGGATGTCAAATGATTGGTATGCCAGAATGTGACGTGCTTTTGGGGCAATGCACGGTTTACTTAGCTAAAGCACCGAAGTCTCGGTCGATATACAATGCATTAAAAGCAGCTCAGGAAATGATTTTGGAACGTGAAGGTCCTCAACCTGCTGTGCCATCACATATGAGATACAACTCAACAGATACAAACTTGTAGACTTGTAGATAAAATTACTTTATTGCTTATATAATCATTTATTAATTTGTATCTATTTTATAAATTTTTTATAAAAATAAAAATATAATTTTTTATAAAATAAAAATATTAAATATAAAAATTTACAAAATCTAAAATATTTTATATTTGTAAATTTTTTATAAATATAAATTGTTATTCTCTTCTTCTAGGTAATTAGTAATCTAATAAGCCAAAAAATGGAATCTGTTTACTTATAAAATTGCAGTATATCGATATTTTTCAAGATGAGCTAAACGATGACTTAAACGTTTACACATGTTATTATAGCTTGGTTTAAAAAATTTTCAACTTCCAACAGTTAAAATCATCCTCATTCCAACTTGAGATTGAGGGATAGCAATTATTAGGCGGAAACGCGTAATCGGTTTGTTATTTGTCATACAATTATTAATATTTAATAAATTCAATTAATCAATGTCATATTCGCATTCACCTATTCGCGAGATTTGTAACTCCTCTCGGTATATAATAGGTCGTGGAATGTAACGATAAATTTTATATTATCGCGCCATCGTTGTACGATGCAATCGACCAATGACGTTATGCACTACGTACAAACTACCGACCATTGGCTGACGCTGTTCGGAGACAAATAGACTACTAGAGCACACTATGGGACCGTGGTCGTCGTGGTCCGTGGTCGTCGTGGTCATGTGCATATGACAGTCATATCACCTCTACTTACATCATACGCCTCCGAAGACGGTCTGACGCACGACGGACGCCAACATCGCGTCAGCCTTCGTTTCGTTCACGTGTCGCACTTTAAATAGTGCCCACCCTACATGCAGTGTTGCTTGTCCTATCCGTAACGCTATGAAAATCTGGACGTCAGAACATATCTTTGAGTGAGTACGAAATGTGGACGAACACTCTATGCAGTGTGCTCTGCTACTTGACGTAATTGCCTTCGTACAATTCGTCAGACATCCTGAATGTTGGGTTTTGTCTCATCTGTAAGCCATTAAGTGCTGCAGGGTGCCCACTCGCCCTTGTTACATAACCTCGTTATACTTGTTACACCTCTAAGAATGGGCGATTATCGGTAGTGGAAGTGGAGTAATGTGATGTGAGTTATGTCCAGGATGCAAGGCTATAAAGTTCCCATTTATTTTTACCTATCCTTTTAAATTGATTTTCAAAAATCTATGGAATATTTTGTATTTTGCCAAATGCCAAAAAAGAAGTAGATTAGGTTTAAAAAAGTCTATTTATTACATCTAGCTACGTTTAGAAACCTAATTTCCATAAATGGAATTTTCTCTTTTTATTTTCTCGTAGAGAATAATTTTATTGATCAAATTATTTTTAAGAATTGCATGGACATGATTCTTTTTGAATAATAACAAAATAAATTTATTTCCAGTCATCCTTGGGAGACGGTAGCACAGGCTGCATGGAGAAAGTATCCGAATCCTATGGTGCCTTCAGTTATTGGGGCGGATGTCATCGACAGAGAAGTGGTCAACGGTGTTCTCCATACCCACAGACTCGTCGTTTCTACCCAATGGGGCTTTCCTAAATGGACGCAAGCGGTAAGGCTTGTAATTTTCCCACATGTTATCATATTGGCTCGCGCTCAATATCGGTTTAACAGACTTAACTCTAACCTTACCTCTGACTCTAACCTCTAATCGGTACAATTGAGTATTGTAATTATATCAATTTTTTGATATTTTGATATTTCAAATAATATTTGAATAAATTACATAGCAAAGTTATCTTTTACAAAATTTTTGTAATATACAGGATTGGGTAAAAGTCCGGAAACGGTCAAATATCTCGAAAAGGATCAACCATAGCGAAAAATATGTAAGTAGCAAAGTTGTAGGGCTTATAAAATGTACCTAATGATGGCTGAAAATTTGACTTTGGGTGGAGGACGAAAATCATATGAAGGTCAAATTGAATTTTTTAAATGGAACTGCCTACTTTTTATTGCATATTCTTGTAGCTTATCTTTGAGACCTTTTTCAAACATTTATTTCGGTATACTATTTGTAATATTCTCAAGAACAGAAAGTAAAACTAATGTCAATTTGATGTCATATTGACCTAATCATGGTAAAAAAATTTTACATTTTGGTCATGATTTGGTCATATAATGGTTAATATAATGTCAAATAACATCAAATTGATATTATTTTAATATTTTGTACTCCTTAGGTTCCAACTAACTAATATTATTTACCTAACTATCTATTATCTATCTAACTAATATTATCAATCCAAGTGTCTTCTTTCTGCCAGTGATGGGAAATACCAAAGAAGGAGCAATAAATGACGTCAAACTGGCAACCGATGTATGAAAATGATCTTTATTACAACGTTTCGACCTTTTTGCGTCTCAACGATTGTCACATTCCTGTATTTATAAACTTACTTGAAGAGGACCTGAATCAAAGGTCGAAACGTTGTAATAAAGATCATTTTCATACATCGGTTGCCAGTTTGACGTCATTTATTGCTCCTTCCTTAATATTATCAACCCTGATAACGTTGTATGTGTACATGATGTCACTAGTTGTTACATGTAGCTATCACGTGCTATTACTTATGAAATACTATCTATTGATACGTACAAGTTATATGTACTTATATGTAGTTTTAATCTTGTATACTTATAGTTACGGATATCATTTGAATGAATTTGCTTTGAGGTCAAAGTAAGTCTATAGGTACAGAATGTGTTACAGTATCTAGTAAACCGATTATAGTAAAAGATTATGCCTTTTAAATATCGATCTAGGTGATTCTTTGTTTAAAAATTAGTGTTGGCTCCTCAGGAAATGATTGTATCTCGAGCAGGAGAGGCTACTATATTTATGTAACTCACTTAGAAATCATCTTAAATATTCCATAATATTTATGTAGCTCGATAACGGATCACATTTTTAATCACGTTGAATATTTTATAATAAATTTTTATTTGTATTTTACGTACCCTATCGATATATTCAACAGATATATTTAAAATTAAAAGTCGACATATACATATACATATATATATATATATATATATAATACATGATTACACAGACACATGCTCTATCTACTGGCATAATGTCATTAAGATATAAAGACACATTCCACCGCGTTTTTTACTGCATAACCACTTTGTCAACCTACTGCAATGTTACCGCTCGAATCGACTTTACTGGTTGAGATGTGCAAACTGAACTGATGGTAACTCTACGAGAACATATCGACAGCTTTTTCCAACTAATATAAAGAAGTGTAAATAAAAAATAAGCTTTAGCTTTCGTTATTCTATTCCTTTTTTATTAAACATGTATATGAGTCTTGTACTTATTTTTATTTTTTTTATTGAGCTGCATCGTGACGCCATTTTTCTTAAATATTTTTTCCAAAATTTGTAAAATTGTAATGAAAACGTATGTATATCTGTAACATTTCTATATAATATGTATGTCATTGCTCACATATTGTGTTCGGGTCTGTAAGTTCACTAATAGTAACTGTAAGCTACAATTACTGTGTGTCGATCAGAGTCATCTCTATTATCTGTCTAAACCGGAGGATCATCCTACTTGTAGTTCATGCGACTACTATTTTTTTTTTAATTTTAGTATGATTTTGGTTCATCTATACTCACTCGCATGAGAGCACGTGGAACTTATCTGCAGCTCAGCTCATTGATTTTTTTAGCGCAATCTTGCGGCTGATGAATAAAACCGTTTCATTTATTAGAACGACTTTATCAAGACCTTCGCAACTCAATGAGTCAACGCTCGTCAGTAACGCTTGAACAAATTATCGACTTGCGTCAATTACTCGAGGACCTTTATAATTTTTTCAAACTTCTTCGCGTGCAAAGTTATGTAACTATATTGCTTATATACACTTTGACGAAGAAGAAACATAACTTAGAATGAATATTTATAAATTTTACCAATTTACATTTTTGTTCAGTTGTATCTTTCAATACATAGAGTAGTGTTACTCTACTCAACTTCCAATATTTATTAATTTACTTGAATAGCTCCAGAATTTTCTTAGAAATCTTGTGCAATTATTTCCATTTTTTAAAATTAAAATAAGCTTTAGAAAATGCGACATTTAATATTAACATTTTGCATTTTTTTAGATACTTACATATTTTTAAAATTTCTAATTTTAACTTTAATTAACATTAACTTTAATTAACATCAATTTGGAACACGACATACATTTATGTTAGTCTCTGTCACTTCTCGATAATTTAGTGAGAAAGTGAACTTCGAACTTGCGCAGCGACAGATGTTACGACGACGATTACTATTTATGGTTACGCAACCAGACTGCTAGTTGACGTTTGACTTCTCACTCAGTGAAATTTTGCGTGAAGAGTTGTTAATGTACAGCAGTATTTTAGATAGAAATATAAATATTTAGTAATTTACGACGGGTTTTACTTTCGCTTAATTTGTATAACTTGGATTTTTTAAATTTATTTTTATATTAGTTTGTATCGAATCATGAACTTAGTACATGAATTTTTATTTAAAAAAAATAGCAGCTTTTTTAGACGCTATTCTTTTAGAAAGAATCTTTAGAAAGAATTCTTATTGTATAATTCGTTGATTAATTTTTATCTTATCTCTCCTTTTTTATACACATATGTTCATAGAATAAACATATTACAGTTACATGATAATTTTTTAAAGAAATGTTATCGTTATACTTACAAACTTTTTATTTTTGTCATTCCTAAAAAAAATTGAGTAATATTGCACCTTAATACGCAATTTTATCGGTTAGCTCAGCTTTTTCACGGTTGTTCGCACAGTAAAATTGACGTTGCGCTGATCTCCGACAGGCGACAAGAAATCAATCCATGAGGCAACCTAACAGAATCATTCACGTCTTTCTGGTATCGCCGGTGGCGTCTCGGCAAAAACGCCTCGCGCCATTCACCCCAGTCTAGCAATCTCCTCCGGCGCGTCGCGGCATCGCGGAGACCCGGAAATTCGAAACTTTCGACAAACGTGTGCAAAAAGAAGGTGCCGGGACTCCTGGAAATTGCAAAACAACATCCGCACTAGCATCAACTTTCATAATGAGCACGCTCAATGTTACGCTGTTTGGCAATCGTCCAGCCAGACGCGCACTCGCCTTCTGGAATACTCAGGCAGCTCTTTGTTCTCCCGGAGTCCCTCGCTCCCAATCCTTCGCTATCCCACCCGGTGCCTTCACCGGAATACAGGAGATTCCGGAACGTCGAATCCCTTTCGGCGAATCGCTTCCTCTCGTCAGATTTCTATAAGCTCGGCCATTTCGCCGGACCGTTTCGTTGTGCAACCGTTCGTTCAAATAACTCGACTCATGATATCGTATACATATAAGGCATTCGAAAAAATGATGGAGATAAGAAATCGTTCAATAGGTGATAAGAATTTGTATGAGATTTATTTTACGAAAAAATCTATTGTTCAACTATCCAAATGATCGATGAAATTGATGACAATTTCATTTTTACATACTTTTTTATTTTAACATTACACAGTTGAAATACTTGTGTAATTTTAATAGATATCACATATCCCAAACAGTTCACACAAATTTTTGTGTTAATTTCACATGAATATGAATGTGTTAAATGGTGATACTCATACTAACAATAAGTTAATATTTTAACACAAAATAAATGTAAATTTCAAAGAAAACCATTTCGAAGTAAAAGAATTTGAAATAAATTTTGTGTAAAATTAACATATTTTTAATGTTAAAATTAATTTAAAAAAGTTATTTGTAACAAATGATGATCTCTAATCATTAATATTATAGAATAAAATCCTTTTTTTTTCAAAGATGTAAATTTTAACAGATAAATCCTGTCACTAATAATATTACATCTATTGTGTAAAATTAAAAAGAGATGCACATTGTTTTTACATTTTTTTTAGTTGTTTTAATAATTTAACGCTTGAATTCAATAACGGCAATATATTAAATTAATACAAAAATTTTAACATATTTTTTAACAAAAAGAAACAAATTTTCTAACTATTTATCTGTAAATTACCTATGTCTGTTGAATAATCAAATCACAAAAAACGATAACTAATAACAAAAATTAGGAAAAAGATGTCGACTTTTTGAAAAATATAAAAAACAAATTTACAATTTAAGTCGAAGAATTAGAAAAAGAGCACTCTAACTTTAGGCCATCAATATGTAGGTCAGGATGTTTGAAAGTTTAATTAAGCGCATTTAATTATATACATATATATGTATCGAATAAATGAAATTGAGTATACTAGTTGTGTGTATTTTGTTAGATATTCTGTATATAATAATTGTCACAGGAACTTGTGGTATTCAGATACGTTTGAAATTATTTAACGATTGCAAAAGTGCGAAAGATCATTTCGAGCCACGACGCTTTCGTTGGCATCATTTTTAACATTACGCCCCCGATGTTGCACCCGCCATCGTGCTACCCGAGTAATTAGCGGATGCACTCGACAACGCTCTTGAAAAAAAAAATATGCGAGAAAAGTTCACTTATCGCGCTCGTTCGCGCGAATTGGCGGCAGAGGGTTCGTATAAGCAAGTCGGTTTATTCGAGCGACTAATTAGAATATGCATAATTAATCGGCGAGGAACAATAATTAAAGTGTACTTAGTGCCAGTTCAATTAGCGCCTTTCTAATTACCTAATTACTCATGCTAATTTATTATTAATATCGCGCCGCAACGGAAACTTACGGCGTTTCTTCTCGGTCAAAACAGACGATTCAGATTGTCAGTATATTTATATGTTTACGCTTTCGAATTATTTATCGCTGCTGATCATTTCTAATGATTGCTGGTAGATGCAAGTGGCTGCCGATGCGTTAAACTGTGCTGCCAATGTGCGTAAAAAATTTCTATACAAGATAAAATTGGTTGCTCGTTTGTCACCAGGATGACTCTTACTTTTGTTTGATAACATTTTATGATTGATCCCTTTCAGTTCAGTGTCTTTCCATGAAAAAGTGTCAGTTCGCTATGATTGATAATTTTTTGTGCGCTTGTAGTTTTCATCGAGATCGAAAACTTAAGATATGTTTTTTTTTTTTTTTTTTTTTTTAACAACGTTTAAATAAATGGTATCATAAATTTAGGATTTGTTATGCTTTTCGTGTAACTGTGAGAGCAGAATAATGCAACCGTTCACTATAGGTGGTTAAATTAATTACTGCGCACGCCTTCTGACGTAGAACCAATTAATAATCGCTTATCGCTTTCTATAGAGTCCAACGCTATTCGCGTAAATGTTGCTTTGTTTGTTTAATTTTCCTTGTGTACGTATAACATGCTGATACGAGTACATAGTGTATTTCCATAAAGGTCTCCCTTGTTAGGCTTTCTGATATTGAGCGTGAATGCTACTGTAATTTCTGAAAATGATATTTTATTAATGTTATCTGTGACATATCAACAGCCAGTGAAATAATTAAATAACTATGATTTGCATATTATAATTAGAGATGTTCTTACTTGTGATAAATTATTGAATATAGGGTGATATACAACGGTGAATATACACGTTATTGAGTGCAAAGTTGCCATACATTAATTCTAAACTAATTTTACTTAATCTATCATGTTACATTGTGATAAATAATTCTATGTATTACTACTTACTTTTATTGCATTTCTTTTTTCGCTCTCCTGAGCACGCTATGAAAAGTCGTGAAATCGAGCCGAAGTAGTTCTTGAAGACTGAAACATGCCATTGAAGTTTGGCTTTATCGTTGAGTTCAATGCGAAAAGTTTGAAACCGGAAGTGCTTGTCCATAGCACTTCCGAGATTTTTATCAGCCGAATCGGTTTTTAGCAGTTTGTCAACCAATTCTCACCGGAACTATTGTATATTTAAATGATTCGGATTTCTTTTTATATAAGACTTTTATGTTGCTGTCAAGGCTTATTACGTGATTGCATGTTTTCTTTTTTATTTTTACAGTTAATCGGCTACGCGAACTTGTGTTATGCCAGCGAGCGCAGCGAGGTCGATCCTGTGAATAAACAAATGATCCTCAGGACGCATAACGTAAGTATCTGCAATTTGTTCGAAAATGGGCTGAGAAACCGTTGTGTTTTCTCGCGATGCACAAACGTGATGCATTGTGCAATTTACGACACATTTTTTGCATCGGCTGAAGTAGCTATATATTATTCAAAAGAAATATCGCTAATACGTTATGGTATTTGATTTGTCATTTATAAAATAAAAGTTTCTCAGCGTATATAATTGATATAAAAATAGTTTTTGATTAAACATTTTATATCAATAATTTTATGTTTAGAAAAACGATTTACTAAAGTGCAAATTTTCTTTTGTTGATGTCTCTCATGAAAAGCATGCATTGCGTGATGTGAGAGCATTACGCATGTTGACTGCAAAAATGATATCTTTAAATATAATCCAATATCTCCGATCGACGTTTCCGATCTAAGCGCGGATCCAAGTTATCCATCAGCGCGCGTGTGTTGCTTAATTAGAATTTTATAAATCTGCTGCTCATACAGTTTTGATTGAATTTTTTAATGCAGGCAAAACTTTTATATGGTTCCCTTCCTTATAGATCTGTTAGTAATTGTATATTCAATTCGACGTATGTCGAGTACGTTTGGAATCAATTGCGATTCTAAATTAGATTCGGAACAGCGTTACATGCTGAAATGATTTTTTGGCAACATTGGCTCAATTTCATAGTCCTGGTCTAAATTGTTATACTATTGTATACGAGAAACATGTGCGAAAAAGTATTCGGAATCTGTCTGACTTGTATTATATTACGATGCATAATTATTCCTGAAATTGAATATTACTGATAATTTGTATTTTCAATATTTTTCAAGTTTTTTTATTTCGAGTTCGGAGTTCGAGATTAGCAAGTGTAAGTGATAAAAATTTTACCGCAGACGCGTGTACTATCAGAAATAATACTCTTCGTACTCGGTGGTCGGTTATCAACGGAAGCGTTGTGTCGAAACGCGCGTTGGCGATCGCATCGCGCACGGTTCCTCGTTTTTACGATAACGAAGTGAGCATTTTTGGGCGATTTTTCGACCATAACGAAATCGCGAATGCATCGTGGTCTCTGTTGCGAAATGGCACTTTAATAGAGTGTCGCCCGGAAAGAAAGAGAGAATGCCGAGCGGTCGCTCCATTAGCGCGTAATAAAAGCGTTCTTCCCGCAATGTTGTTTCTCTTTACATATTTCGCTAGTGAAATGATGCAAATGTTATGAATAAATGGACTTCGTTTTGTTAATGGTTTAAAGTTATTGCGCCGATTTATTGTTTTCATGTCTATTGAATCATCGATATTTGAATTTATTATGACTTTTATGATATGTATGTTATATCACTTATACATCGACAGTGAAATTGTATTTTATTTCTCTTTCAATTTTCTTTTTTCTAAGTTTTAGAGAGGAAAAATTATTGAAAAATATGTATGAAATATTCTAACTAACGTTTTTTTAAGTAGACATCGTTTAAACAAAATTTCGACAACAAAAACGTAATAATAATTATTATATACACATACAATGTAAAGTATACTCAGATGACAATCACAGGACGACTTTCCTCATTATCCTTTCTCTTCTTTGCATCATGTAGATTATTATAGATAGTTAAAAGTTGGTAGAAGCAAATTGTTATTCTTGGCTCGTTTTGTAATGGGCAAGTTTGTCAACTAGCATGAAAGTCTTTCATGCCGCGTTCGTGATTGGAAAAGTCACTTGGAAGTTTAATATTTTTCAATACTCTCTCTTTCTCTCTCGCAATGCGGATTATAATAAAAAAAAGTTGGCGGTCTCCACGCGGTTTGTCTGGCCGTACATGTAACACGTCCGCGACACATTTTGTCAAATGAAAGTGCGCTGACGCAAAATTGCCGGATTTTTTTCCGCTATCAGAAAACGATTTTCGAGCCCCGATTTACATAACATCCGTTCCAAGGAGTATGCATAGTAAAGACCCTCAGGAAAAGTATCTAGCTGCAAGCTCGAAGAGATCGACGCGTCTGAAAGTGGCGGAAAGGGGGAGGGTGAACGTGTCGAAGGGGGAGGGAGCTGATGCACGCCACCACCGCATCCAGAGAAGGTTGGATATGATAGGTTATTGATGCGCGCATTACCGGGGGGGTTGCATAGTTCGGAGAGCTTCTCGGCGCGGGGTATATCAGGTGGGGTGTCAGGGAAACGGCGGAGGGAAGCTCGAGGGGGAGAGGGGGCGTAGCATTGGTTCGCGGCTCTCCCGTTCGCGTCGAAGATCATCTCGCTTCGTCGACGGAAAAGAGACCACCAAGAGAAACGCGGGATGGTAGATGCATTACTGGTATGATGAACGATCCGCAGGTGGCTTAAAGCAAAAGGAGGAGGAAGCCTCCCCTTTCCCACGTCTACGGAGGAGCTGTTACGTCGACCTTTTATATCCATCGAGATTCCGTATGTATCCGCGTGAGTACATTATGTACCGACGATCGTACTCGCACGCTCCGATTCTGGCTAATTCGTACGAGAGCGTGCTTTTACAAGTGGGGGTAATCGGCGCCTGTTGAGCGATGTACTCGCGCGAATTGGATGACTGAATAGGATGATCGAACGATAGTAAATCACCTTGCGAAGGTCGGTGTAGCAATTCCATTAGCTGCGCGTGATACTTTAACGGCAATTCATTTGTTCATAATGTTTATCGATACTCTACTGACGATAAGGTCTATGATGAATTATCAGCTTGCATTCAATCGTACAAAGAGAAATGGGAGAGATGGATAGCGATTATTTACGTAAAGTGGCTAGTAGATTCTCCATTTTTTGATATTTGTGTAGCGAAGTGGAACGGGCGGACCGCGTTATTTCTCCGCACACACATCGGGATGTAAAGGGTGATACATTAAATCGCATAAAAGCAGCAAACAGTGTACCGCTATTGTGCCGCATGCAAACCGATACGACGGGCAAAGACAAATCGTGGAGCGTCTGAAGTATTAATGCGGAAAGCCGTATACAACGCGGGATGCAGTCGCGCATGATCGATTCCGCTTCGAATCCGAAGGTGAATACCGCAGACATCGTGCCACCGCAATAAATTTGCCTTTATCCGCTCATCGATCGTTTTACGGGTGCAATCTTGTCACCTTTATTCACGCCGATGCGTCACGTATAATATACGCACGGCTATCCCACGGGTTTGCGGCGTAAGTCGGCAAAATACATTATCGTGCACACATTATGCGAAGTATCCAACAACAGCGAAACGAGGAGGGAAGGTGATTTAAGGAAGATTCCAGCGCGCATGTTGCGTCACCGGGGAAATGTCGCGAGCGGCATGCAGTTGATGCCTAGAATGAGACCGTCTCTCGCTGCATTTCGACTTCATCTTCCTCGCGAGAGAGTCATCTTTCTTGTTCGTGCTATCCTCCTCAACGAGGAACGTCTCCGCAATTAAGGTTGCGGCCGAATTTCTCGGAATGTACTGTTCATTTGCCAGCATGTCTCCGGGATTTTATTGTGCAACGCAGCGCGTTCTTTGAAGAGTTAAATTCATGTTAAAATAAACATTACTGGAAACTTTCCTGGGGAAACACCAGTTGTGTTTCGGTACAAGATACACATATCGTAGAATATTTACATTGCGATATCATATTACAAATTTATCTAGAACACTGCAGGCGCGTGTGGTGTACATGTTATTTATAATATTTCCTGTTACCATATATTTTTCTATAGATTATAGTCTGAAACATGATTTTAAATTTATTTATTTGTATGTATGTGCATGCGTTCACACATATACATATACCTCACATCGTACCTATACTAACCTATGAGTCAAAAATTTTTTATTTAAAAATTTTTAAATTTAAATAAAATTTTATAAATATATTATATTATAAATATAAATTTCTATGTATTTTTAAATATATCGGTCACTAAATTAATTACTAAATAAAATATTATATTTATATATGAAATTGTAATTATGTTAAGATTTATTTATGTTGATAAATAAGATTTTCTTCCAAGTAAGTCGACTAATGGAAAAAATTATTTTGAGATGTTTATTTTGATAACAAATTTAATTGAATATTCATTAATTAATATTGATTTGATTTTTCGACAAACATTATGAACATTAGTTACAACATTTTGTTAATGTATGGTTAGTTATCCACTCTGTCACACTTTTTTTAAAGACTCATGATCTCTTATGGTCTTAAAGATTCTATCGATCATAGTAAGATTTATTACATAAGAATGTATTGTCACATTAGAAACAAATTCGAATTGGAATCAAATAATCCTTTAGGGACAAGTTTATAGGATGTATTTTTTAACGCACACGCGTGTAAACAGGTGCACGCATGGTTATATGCTCGTGCAAGGAGATCGCGATGGATAAGCTCGATCGTGATTAACCGAAGTATAACTAGCTCCAATCGAAGAGATCCTCTCTCTCCCGAGGGGAGGGATATATCTTTTAGTAATTTAACGGCCTTGTCAGGTGGCGTATCGACGTTGTGCATATCTAACGCATACGTTGCTCTGTGATACGCCGTTGTGTTGATCCTAAGTACACGCACGATACATGTGCATCGCGTTACAGGACCGAACATAATAGGATAGCTGGATATCGTCCGCGAGGATTATACTCAGTACACGCGAATATTAAGACGATCACGATCACATCCTGGAATAATTGAGTTGCGGGTACACACGCACGGCTTTCCGCGCTGATTTTCGTAAGTTGCTATTTCCTCTAGGAGATTATTTTCGCGATTGGTTATTAATCCGTAAATAAGTCGCACATAGTTGTTAAGATTACGAGTCTATCTTTTTTCATCTCAGGAATGAATTGACACACTGAATTCGATGCATTTCCGCAACAATCGAGGTTCTGCTATGAGATTACTTGCTATTATTTAATATACAATAATATCCGATAGTATAAATTGGCGTTTGATTGTGTTAATAAATAAACGAGTCTAGAATTTATCTTTCTTTATATATTAAATTGTCTTACACTTATCTAGTTTCTTATAAAGTTATTGTTGTGGAGCAAATCTTGTTAGGATAATCCGATTAATATTGAGTCATCAATATCAAGTGTGTAAAGAATACAATTAAGTGGGAAAATTTCTCAAGTGTCCCAACGCTATAAAATCAAGGTCGCACAATCGAGCTGCAAATTGGCTCAATTGTTGCTCTATCGAATAGTAGTTCATGATAAAATTTATTTAATTCCTTTCCCAATTTGCCGAGATAGTTATGGTGAAGTTTTAGGGTTCTAATCCGATGATATACGTGTTTAAAGAACATTGTAAAATTTCATTTTTTTTTTTTTGAGATTTTACTACCTTTTTTCTTCAGTTTTTTATGACCTTTTTATGTGCCGGTCCACTTAAATTTTTTTCTTTAATTAAAATATTTTGTCCGGGCGTTGCAAATTTGCAAATTAAACATAAAAATCTTTTTTTAGCAATGGAGTCGCGGGAATTCACGGGTGTCATTGTTTCATAGTGATATTAGTGACGGCGTAAAAACAATGAAAATTTTCCTTTTACCAAATTTCTACCGGCCGGATATTATCAAAGTATAAAATAAAAGCGAGTGTTGGACTGCGTGTAGCATGTGTACAACGTTAATCGCGCACAAGTGGTTCTTTTAAGCCCATTCATCCTTTTCAAGTACTGCTCGCGCAGATGGGGCATATTGAAAAAAACATATATAATGCTTAAACATTATTGTGTTACATGTAAATAGTAAAAAATTATGATAAATTGTCGCAGCTATTTTATGGTTTGTCAAAGTCATTGTTTTCGCGATTCAGTTATGGTGCATTGTCGCACGATATAATCGCGATGATATACTGTTTATAAGAACATTAAAAAAAAAATGTAGTTTTTTTTTTTTGAGAGTTACACAGCGCCGGCAGTAGTTATGAACAAGGTGTTTTATGTGCCGGTCCACTTAAATTCGCTTTAATGAAAATATTGCGCTGTCCGGGCGTTGCAAATATTGCTATATAAAATTGCAATTGTTAATTTATAGCAATACGAGTCGCGGGAATTCACGGGTGTCATTGTTTCATAGTGATATTAGTGACGGCGTAAAAACAATGAAATATTTTCCTTGCTACCGGCCGGATATTATCAAAGTATAAAACGAACAAGCGAGTGTTGGACTGCGTGTAGCATGTGTACAACGTTAATCGCGCACAAGTGGACCTGTTTAAGCCCATTCATCCTTTTCTCGTACTGCTCGCGCAGATGGGGCATCTTGAACCGCCACACGGCTTAACATATCGTGCTTACTGAAGACAATAATACCGGTATATCCTAATCTCATTATATGTGCTAATGAAATCAAATTGATGATTCTAATTTTTAATCAGATATGATGTTAGATTGTCACATGAATGTGTATAGTGCACTAGTATTCATCAAAGTGTGGACCGCGATTGCAGTTCGCGTGCAAAAGTAAACAGTGCAGCTGTTAGTCTAATACAGTAAAGAGAAGTTCTATCCCAGCGTACATCAATTAGGTTGCGCGGAACAAAGATAAACGAACCAGAAGCGGATTGCGGGAAAGGGATGTACCCACCATTTCGACGACCCGAGCCGTTTGAGACAACACTCGTATCGGACAATGAGTTAAAGGGGATCAACAATTGTGCAAGTCCGGCGAACTTATTCCGCGATGTGAAGTGAGTTTACCAGCTTGAGTTTACCGGCTTTTTCATTAAAACACCCGTCCGCCGATTCCATATTTCAATCGATTTGAAAAGTGCTGGCGCTGCCCGCTCCGCATCCATATAAATACTCTCGGATGTGTGTACGTGACCGCGAGAAACGTGCGAGACACGTGGCCCCCGTGCAGCGCACGTTGAGCCGCGTGCAATTTGTTGTTTTTATGATTTAGAGGATCGCATGTACAATAATTCAGTCGCCCGTGCGTCTAGCGGCACCCTCTCTCGCCTGCCATCCTGTGTCGTCCCTTCTCACCCCCGTTCACCAAACCGGAGGGTCCTCCATCACCCAAATCCGCGGGGAGTCCGCGAGTATGAGCCGGGGATACATCGCCGATACGCGCACGTCCGTTATTAATTCTCGTCCTCGATGGCGAGCATCCCCTTCACCACCGCGTCGCGTTACCCCCTTCTCCCTTCGTTCATCTCGTCTCGTCTCGGTGTTTTCGCGCACGGAAATTCGTGCGGCGATGAAGGCGACGGTGCGGGCAGAGGAATCGTTAGCGGGGAATACACACGAGTGCTGCTAAAATATCGTTCCGGTTTCCTTCGTACTCGGTAAACGTATTGCTTACACGCAGGCGTGCTTGATTGATTTACTGGATCTCTGTGTTTTTGCGGGATTTCCGGAAAGCCCGTTTCGCGACTGGCGGGGAACCGATGCGTATTAACCCTTCGGTGACGTTCGTTTAAATCATCTGCATTCGATGGGCCCAGATTTTCTTCCGAATCGCCGGGGCGACACCGCAGGATTTTATAAGCGCATCACTTCGGAGTGATGGATGGCCGGCCACGTTTGTCTCGCGGATTTGTGTGCCTTTAATCATTTGCTTGGTTAATTTTTTTTATTCATAGGTTTTAGATCGATACTCGGTAAAATGTTACTGGATTAGATATAAAAAGCTCTTGATTGAATTAAGTGGCTTGTAGACAATTATATAATTATTATTATTAAAAAGTGCGGAAATCTGTACAATAAGCGAATAAAGTGCACGATCCGTGTTTTCGTTGGTCTGAGGGTGAAAGCGAGCTGCTAGAAGTTCCAGGTTACGCGATCTAATTTGTCAGCAACGCCGAAATCTGCTGAAATCGGTGATTACCGCAGAGGAAACGTTCGAACTGCATGGGGGTCGATCCAGGGTTGTGTGCTGTCCAGCAGATTTGGGCTTCCGGCCGCGAAACCCTCTCGAGGCACACCGGGTGGTATGGGCGAATTGCGAGCACACCGGGCCTGAACAATGCAGTCTGTGCAGCCAAATCCGCAAAGTCCTCTCAATTATGCGGCGATGCTAATTACTCGCGAGTGCAGCAAGCTGAAGGAGAGCCTCCACTTTACACAACGGCTCTCCCTCTTCCACTCTCTACAGTCTTCCATTCTCCGTTGCTAATACCAAAGGGTGAAACGGAATCATGAGAATTTGATCGAGAAGTAGAGGACGCGTACTATGCCTGACCAACGGGAACCTCTCTTTTGATGAGGTTTTAATTGGGAAAGTTTAAGTTAACATTTCTCCGCCTGCCGCGGAAACATAAACGTCTGTTATGCATTCAGGAGAAATATTTTGACATAAAATATTATTTCTTTATTGTATATTTTATTATTTTGGACACATTACAAAAATGATAATATATTTTTCATGTGTAATATAGAATGGAGATTGAAATATATTTTAATTTTTATAGACCACTTAAAGAAAAATGCATACCATATATTTTTAAAGAGGGAATTGAATCTTTACTTATTATTACGACTATTCCCGTTCTCGTTCCTAGGTTGTTGTAATTTCGTTTATGAAAGAAAGATATGTGTTCATACTGTATGAAATGCTCACTTCGCTAGTGCTGCCGCAAATCGATACTTCCGAGGTAGTTATTCAGAAATCGTCCGAGATATCTCATCTACCGGTTGATGTGTCATCGGGCGCGGCTGCGTTGCAACGCCCGCTGGTAAATGGAAAGCAAACGAGAGGTTTTGGCACAGAGAGACCAGGCGATTGGCAAACATCGGTTTCGACGCGCGACTGACGAGAAAAATTTTCAATTAGCCGATGCACCCGCGGCATCGCGTAACGTCGTTCGCGTCCGTCGTCAGCACGACACTGCAGCACCGTTCTTCGCGGTCGCGCCGAAAAAAGAGACCGAAATTAATTACTTTTGGCGTCAACGACAGATTCGCAGCTGACGGAAACGATCGATCGTTCGCTTGATACGATTAAAGCCCATCCATTCTACGCTCCCTTTGCGGCATTATAGCTCTTCCCTTATATGTTCCCTTCGCTTACATGTTATTACACAACAGCCTTAAGACACTGATAGAAAGATAAGGCTCGACAAAGAGAGAAACTATGTTTATTGTTTAAAGAACGCTGCGTGAACGCTGCGAGTTCGATATTTCGTTGAATATTTGTTGAATATTCACTGCGGAAAAAGAATTTATATTAGCACTGAGAAACACGGTTGTTTCGTGGAGATTCGCCAAGGATTAAACATGATTGTCGGATTTCACTTACGCGGAGTAGCCCGACTGTTATTGTTATTAGCATACATTTGACACAGGAATTTTTAGGAAAAATGATATAATCCTTGTAATATACATACATATATATATGTACACGTATATACGTATATATGTGACGAATCAGAGCCGGTGGATAGAATATACATATTTGCAATGTGTTTCAATCATCCGTTATTTTATTATCCGTTTATATTCGTGAAAAAATCTCGCAGCTATGGCATGTAAATGTGCGCTTAAAGGCTTACAATTTTCAATCCGCGCAAAAAACAATTTACATACGTCACTCGTTGGGACATTTCGAAAATCAAAAGCTAAAGCGATTTCTGTTTCGTGCAGTTAGTTACCATTTAAAAGAGGCTGGATTGGAACAGGAGTCGAAGAAAAGAGAGAAGCGACTGCTCTTTGATATAATACCGGATTGTCGTAATTCTACCTGGTATTAAGCGAAGCGTTTTTCTCGCCGCGGTTAAAAAATTCGCTTCAACAAGAGTGCGATTACATCCCGTCACAGACATGACAATGGAATCTCTCGTCTCGCCAATTATACCTCTTTCCATTTATCTTTTTCTCGCCGTTGAAACGCTCATCCTTCTTTCGTGCATAAATCCTCTATGCGACAGTAAGCTATTGGATATTATCAGACAATTTCCAAAAAGCAAGACGATACTTTCGCAGCTTTAGATGCTTGAAGGACTTTCGAGTAACAGACAACAAGGTACAATACTGTTTTCGTGGCAGCGGTGATTATGTGACTTTTAAAGGAACAGTTTCATCTAACAAGGAAAGATTCAGATGTGTCTCCCTCCGATCTTGATGAACTTTTATAATAATATCTTGTTCTCCAGTTCAAAATAAGGAGACGTTTTTTTAAATACGTGCTAATACGTACTTTAGGGAGTAAAACACCCTTTTGAAAAAAAATTTGATTTTTCTTTTTTGGAGCGAATATCTACAAAACTATAAAAGATAGAAGAAAAATTTGAACTGGAAATTAAATGGCTCGAAGAGTATAAAACAGCCAGAAAAAGTTTTTTGATTTTTTTATTGTTCAAAATTACTTACCTTTCTTTTCAAAACTTCTTTTTCAAAATTTTGAAATTTTGTTTCGTCAAATTAAAGATTATGTTTTTACGAATTCAATAATGTATGATAAAGTTATGTTACGTAATATCAATTTTGAGAATTAATTATAAATGTCTCCGTACACACGCTATTAAGCCCGTCCATGCGCTCGATTATTCACGTAACGCATTTTCCTGTAGTTCAGGCGTTAGAGGATTTTTTGATGAAATTAGAACAAAAAAAATTTTCTTTTCAATCTCCTCCTTTAAACTTAAATAATAAAAATTCAAAATATTTTACAAAAATTCGGAAACTATTATTTAAACAATTTAAATATACCATTTTTACGTTTTGTACAAATATCTTGAAAGTTATGGCTTCTAACGAAAAAAACTTTCTTAGCAATTTTATTCGTTATAAAATTCTCTACAAAAAATGGTTGTATACTTTTTTTCTCAGTCCCATAGTTTTAGAGATATTCTTGCACAAAGTGAATAGTATGCGCGACAGTCTTCATCACTTCCGCGCAGCCGTTTTCGCACGCAACTTCGTTGTTACTCATGTTAATATGAAAAAAAATCTTTTCCGGGTCATATACGAATATTGCAAAATAAATATTTCATAATCAATATTGTTATGAATATTTTTATAAATAATAATTATATGAATTATTTCTTATAAAACGTGTGCGAAAACGGCCGCGCGGAAGTGATGAAGATTGTTGCACACACTATTCACTTTGAGCGAATTTTCATAAAATATTTTACATTTTTATTCAGACCAAAAAGAAGAGATTAAGAAAAATTTTTTTGTCTTAATGTTTTCATCTATTAATTTTTTTAATGCTCTGATGTCTGGACTAGTAATAGAAGACTTGAAAAAATAGACTTGGAGGACATTCATTTATTATGCGCAGCTTGAGTAATATAAAATTTGAATATAAAAGAAGATCTAAAAAATGACATTAAAATACACACACACACTCATACAAACATGAAAAAATAAATTTACATAGATAACAATTTTTATGCAAAAATATATATCTTAAAAGGATACTGAAAAAAATAATTGATTTAACTAAACCATTTAACTAAAACAATACTAACGAAATTTTTTGTTATTCTAATTAATTATTTAGTCTGTCTGACAATTTTTAGCTTGGACAAGGAAATTTTTGTTTGTCCCAACTAAAAATTTATTTGACAACCCGTGACAAATCGATTTAATTGAATCAATTTTTTTTCTCAGTGTACATCTTGAAAGTAAGATCATCAATTAACTAATTAATGCAAAATCTGACAGCATTTTATATAGAAAATTTATGAAAAAATTACATTAAATTAGATTTAATGCAAAGAAATTTAAGGAAACATATACTATTTTATGAGATATTATCTTGTACAATTTGAATTAGACTGTATAATTATTCCAAATGGATTTATAATTAATATAAAAAGACATTTAAAAAAAGATATAAAATATAAAAGCAAAATAAAATATGAATATGCAATGCAATATGTAACATAACGCGAGAGACAGAAAAAATAAAAATAAAACTAGAGCTCTGTAACAAACAAATTATATTACAGAAAAATTTCGAAGATAGACAAAATTTCAACAGTAGGCGTTCACTATGCATTCAATAATTATTATTAATTACGAAAAATTAATAAATAATGAATCTTTCATATATAATATAATGAAACGTGTTTTTAGTCTAGTTAGATCTTATTATATATTCGAATTTTATATAATTGCTCAAGCTGCGCATGATAAAAACTTTCGTGATTATATACGAATGGCCTTCAAGTATATTTGTATGTGTATATCTTCTATTCCTCTACAGGAAAATGTGTTGAAAAATCAAGCGCAGCTTGATAGGCACAAAGTATATGTATGAAGGCGTTTATAATTCTCGAAAATGATATACTATTACGTAACTTTATCATACATGGTTGAAATTATAAAAAATAATTTTTAATTTGATAAAAACAAAATTGAAAAAAATGTTAAATGGTGGGAGAATGTTGAATAAAAAAGACAATTTTTTCTCACTGTTTTATAGTTCTCTTCAAGCCATTTAATTTTTGGTTCGAATTTTTTTTCTATTTTTTATAATTTCGTAGATATTTTAAAAGAAAAAAAACCGATTTTTTTTTAAAGGGTGTTTCACCTCCTAAAAGTGCACAAATACGAGCACATATTTAAAAAAAAAAAGTCTCTTTATTTTGACTGGAGAACAACATATTAAAAACTCATCAAGATCGAAGGGAAACACTTCTAAACCTTTCCTTGTAAGTTATTAAAATAATTATATTGAAATATATATATATATATATATATATATATATATATACAAACTATATTAAGTATATAGAGAGAGAGAGAGAGAGAGAGAGCAAAATATTTAAATTGAATTATTAGTAGAGAATAATAAGCCGACGCGAAGCGCGAATGTAATGTTCTTTCCACGAGAGAAAATTAAGCACAATACTGGCAACAACAACTAGTATTGGCGAGTTTGCCGTCGTGGTTGCAAACGAGAGTTGCAATAACAGTATCTCATTTAGATAACTAGTCGTGTACTTTAGTAACAGCTTTTCAATTGTTACGAGCCTCGCTTTTCTTCGTATTCCATGACCTGTATACACATTTTGTGTGTGTAGCATACTCAAAATATATTCGGAAATTGAGAAGGTATATTACTAAATAGCAAAACTTAATATTCTTTTCATTTTTCGTTGCTTATTGTCTTATCTTTATATATTTTAATAATGTTCAATAAATGTACAATATCATAAATATTATATACAAAAGATCTCTTATATTGTAACTAGAACAGTACTACATTTCCTGCGTGTAATCATCTTCCATATTATAAGATCGATCGTCACGTATAATGAAATCGTTACGATATTCAATGTGAAAACTCAGGATTTCACCGAAACTCAGGATCGACATGTCTATTAAGTTGACACAGCCACTTTAGCACAATCGAATAAAACTTATATAGAAATTTAGTGCTCGTTTGTTGCTAATTTGTATTCAATTCCCGATTTTGTTGTTCTAGCCAGCTCAGAGAAAATAGTGGCTGTGCTAATTTGTGTTTAAAGTTAGCACAGCCATTGAAAAGATTGTTTTAAATAAAAAATAAGGATATATTTCTTTGTGTTAATTTGTTGCTCTATTTTTGAATTTTTTGCTTTATTTTTAAACTCTGTACTACATTTGTAATAATATATTAATAAGATGGTATTAGTATAGTTCTATTATTAATATATGTATATAGTTTTATATTATACAGAACTCTATCTTAACAAATTAAAACATATTATACGATAAAAATATCGAGCAACAAAATCGAAATTATTGCAGATGACGAGCAACAAAATTAATAAAATATAATAAATCGAAATATCAGACTAATTTGTAGTTTTAAGATATTGTCCTGATGTAAGACACGTAGGGGAGGTTTTTAAAGAATAAGGATGGAATAACAAAATCGAAATTATTGCAAATGACGAGCAACAAAATCAGTAAAACATAATGAATTGAAATATCTAATTAATTTACAATTCTAGAATGTCTTTTTAAGGAAGGGTAACTTTAGGGGTTGTATACAGAGTTTAAAAATGAAGCAAAAAAATTCTAAAATAGAACGACAAATTAGCAACAAATTAACACTAAAGAAATATGTCTTTATTTTTTATTTAAAACAAATTTTTTCTGAATTGGCTAGAGCAATAAAATCGGGAAATGAGCAACAAAAGAGCACTAAATTTCTATGTAAGTTTATTCGATTGTGCTAAAGTGGCTGTATCAGCTTAATAGACGTAGGATCGACGACGAAAGTCGATCTTGACGTAATTTCGCGAATTTCACAATGATACATGGACGGTAGCGACCCCTAGCGACGGAAATTTCATTTCCCTTGGATTTAATCGACGTCTTTGTTCCTGATTCGCCGACCGTGAGCCCCGTGAAACGCAGCAGTTCACGGGCGTAATGTTAATTTTTCCTTTCTTCCTTCATGTCCGTGGGTTACAGCGCTTTGGAAACCGTCGTGTCGCGAAGTTGGACGGCGAGTTGGACTGCGATGTAACACAGTCGGCTTCACTGATTGCCAATATAGCGAAGTCCATAGAGTACAACACCGCGTCATTCTATATCTGGGATAGTCGCGGACCCACAATGTGCCGCGGGCGTTAATTTCCTCGTGAAACGTATTGCGCCCATGCGATTCAATTGTTCCACCCCACGGCGTGCTATGTTACGATGGTGCTCGTCCAAAGCTCATAATGACGTGCAGCTCTGCTGACCCGTGTGTTGTGAGGCCACGCAGAAGTGAATGTTAGGGCCCATTTTAGAACAATGTGCTTTTCTCTACGGGAAAGTTATAATTATTTTTTTACATATTTTGATTGAGGATTGTGACTACGTCAATTTCATATAACATAAAATACATCCATTTTTTTCCTGTAATAAAAGGAATGTTGAGTTAAACTTTGCTAATTAAAATTATATGAAATATGTAGTTGTACCTAAATGATTTTCATTACGCAACTCTTTCTCACTTATTACGTTTCACCTTTCATGACCCAGTCACGGTACGGCTTCAGGAACTAGGATTGTTATACCGCAAAAAATGATAAACAATCAACGCGGCTGCGAGTTTCGGATTGAATAGCGCTTAAAATATGCCAAGCGCCTGTGGATACGAAAGATCGAAATCGTGAGGCTGATTTTCCAGCCGCAAATTTACAGCGGCGAATGCTATACGATATCAACAGCAAATACGTTTCAGCTAGTATAAATTCTATGACAGCGACACAGATTAAACTTTAGGCCTTGGGGTAACTAGCTCGAGGCGCCCAGTTGCCGTGCTAGTTTTCCAACCCTCGCGCTTCCACCCCCCCCCCCCCCCCTCGCCATCGTTGCGCAAGCAGGGCGGTTGATTGTTTCTCTCGTGGCAGGAAACAAATCCACGCGCGATGACAACGCAACGCACGCTGCACTCTAACGGGGCTTCGTCTACCAACGGTATGCCGGGCTGCAACAAAAGCACGCCACGCACATCGCTTCGCAGAGTGCTGTTTTGTCGCTTTCGCGTCGTGTGTTTACGCACTGGCGCACTGTAATGAATTCGAGAGATGGTCTTCCAACGCGCGCTATTCCGGTTTTGTTACACTTCACGCTCCTCTACGTATTCGATTAGTCGCGGCATACCGTATACATTGGATTTGCATAGTTACATGTTCGGCTTCTAACGCGTACGCGTTATGGCGTATTGTGAGATTGTAATATGTATCGCGGTCATTCGGGGGTTGTATTATCGCTGCGGTCCTTTCGTGAACTCGGTAGTTTTCGCTGCAGCACGATATTGCGGAACGTTGCCGTGCGAATGTTGCCTTCGGATCGTACGACATAAATACGGCATTTCTTGGGGTTTTCGATTTACATAATCAAGTAAGACCATGTAATATTTATAGGTGAGAGTTATTGCAGAAAATAAAAAAAAAATCATACATGCCACAATGGAAAAAAAATCAATTTGAACAATTGCTACAAATAAATGTCGCGTACAAACCATATTTGAAGAGAGGTTAAATAATTCTAAAAATAGTTCAGGAATTCACGTCGAATAATGTAGCCGAAGGGAGGAAAAAAGAGGGAGAAATATAGTGTAATGGAAGGCATGAAAAAGGAAGCGCTGGATATGCTTTTTTTCTTCGTGATAGAAGCCGACTGCTGACTCGTTTGTTTAGTGGCATTGATTATTCAATGGTGGCTACGTCACTTTTGTGGTTTTCCATCTCGATAATTCCGACAACCTATCTACCCTGAGGGTTGCTAACCCCATGAGTTGCACACAATGATGGATATGAGCGACCAAAATTTACGATAGGAATACATGGCGGCGTGAATTAGGCAATGTATTTCTTATAGCGCGACAGATTTGATAGTGCAAGTCACGCGCCTTATATCGAAAGATAAGAAAATTTATATAGCTATATTACCTGAATGGTACGCTCAATAGTACCTTAATGATAGTATTCGATCAGTTATATTTATTGAACGAATAAAAATGTGAGGAAATTCTTACGTATTTATTCGATCACGCGAAGAATGTTTTATAGCATTTGTGTTGATCAGATCAATTATTCTTGATTTTTGCAGTTAACCTTCGGCAATTATATCGCTGTAGACGAAGCTGTCAGATATACACCTCATCCAGATGATCCCACCAAGACATTACTCACGCAAGAAGCGGTGGTCACTGTTCGGGGGGTACCACTGACCAACTACATGGAGGATCTCTTAGCTTCAAAAATCTCCTTTAATGCGAGCAAAGTAAGTAATCTCTTCTTATTTAAGTATTTATATATGCAATTTCCGAAAATCGATCAAATCGAATTATTGTTATGAATTATTATCTTTATACAATTCTGGCAACACGAATTCCGATGTATCTTGTTTACGATTGAATAAAAAAACCAAAGAGATGCACAATCTCTCTCTCGAGAAATATGCAGGCTTCTGTCCGAGAAATTTTTCTATTGCATGCTATTTTTTTCAATTTACAATGGTACCGAAGATTTGTTATAAAAATTTTATAAGACGGTGCACTGGTATATTTTATAAAAATTTATGAATAATATCGACTGTAACAGCATCCCATGTAGAAAATTTTGAAACTTTGAAAAACTAGAGATTTGGATAATATATATTTTGGATACCCTAAAAACCGTTACCTTACTATTATTTGATTTGAATTTCATTAGAATTTTATGAGAACGCCTTAACTACATATATATATATATATATATATATATATATATATATATATACTTTAATAATAAGGTCAACTTATTAGGACCTAGAAAGGATTTCTTGAGGATACAATATTTGAGAAAAATAAGGACAATGATGTTTGCTTAGCAGGTCCTCTAAAAAATTTTTTAAGAATAATTAGATTTAAGAATTAATTTAAGAATAATTAGATTACGAGGAATACTCTTACTAGGACCTCGAAAGGATTTTTTGAAGATACCATGTTTTTAAGAAGGTTTATTCGTTCCTACTTGTAAGGTTTTGCGAACCACTTTGTTACATTTTTCTTAAGGTTCTCTTTTTTATTTTACCCAAGTAGGACCCGATTAATATTAGAATCAATTAGCTAGAATCTTGTAAAAGTCTTATAAAATTTTCTACACGGGATTTTCGCGATTACACGCCTTTTGGCGAATGTACGTAATATTTTTTTTCGTTTGAGGGCCGACAAGGGTTGCAATGGGTGATCAACAAGCTCGAATCCGAGATGAAGGAGTTTGCCTGAAAGGCCCGGCCGCCGTCGCGAAACTTCTAAACTGCCGCTATCAGCACAACACGAGCGCCGGCGTCGATAGGGAGCGGCAACTTCTAGATCGAACGATTACGCGGATCAGAAGAACATTAACGTCCCGGGTTTCGTCAGAAACGAGCAGATGATTCGCCGCGGGCCCTGTAGATCGCCTAATTGAATTTTGCGAAACTTGTTACTAACCGGTTTGCAGGAACGAACGTTCCCTTTGAAGGGCAATTACCTCTGCAACCGTACACTTGGGTCCAGTCCTGCAAGGATCTGTCGAACGAACGGACGAGACTGATATAGAAATATGAAAATACATAGGTTTAACTTAAACAAAGAAGTACAATGGTTGGTACAGCGATTGGATGGCAATAATTCCAGTGCTTCAACCCGTACCTCACATACATGACTCGTGATGTGAGTACACATGAATTTATCTTCATTTAGCCAATTTATAAATATGTGGACGTCCACCACAGTTTAGAGAATTCAAAAGCAAATACATGTATTCTGTCGGACGACATGTATTCTGTTAATATTGTGTATAGTTTATATTTAATTTAATCGTACAAAAAATTTTTAATGAATATTAGACACAATTTCTCTACAATGTTTACAAATTGTTTTCGTTTATTTCCTTTCGACACGCTCCATCACCTTCTACTATTTATTTATTATATACCATTTATTTATTATCGCAAATAATTTTTGCTCGATGGTGTGAGTTGGTGGCGTCCTGCAAACCCACTACAAAGCTCAACACACGGAACAGTCCCATTGACTGACCGAAGACGAACAATGCAGACACAGACCTTCACGAAACTATGTTCTCCGGAACTATGTTCGTTGGACTCTCATTCCTCTTCAGCGAGAAACCAAAGCTCTTTGATCACGGCGAGGAGGCAACTTACATCGCGTTCCGCAATCACTGCGCGATCTCTTTGACGCGTAGCCGCACCCGAGAATTGTACCGTTGTCACGACTAATTAATTTCGCGGTTTCTCCTTTGTCGGTGCTTTGTCGACATACTGAAAATTTACAAACCACGATTGATCTTCTCGTGTTAACTCTCTCACGATCTCACCGATCTTATGATTTTTTCTGTACGGATTTACTCTTTCAACCGGTGTGATCCGGGTCGGTTGTTTTTAAATCGCAATTGAGACATGAAAGTGCTCTGTTGGCTGTAAAAGAAGCACCGAACAAAAGTAGTAGTTTTTGTATCAAAAAATCGAGCGAAAAGGGAGGGAAGAGAATGAATTCATGTGTGGATCACGGGAATGAACGGTACTTTATACGGGCGGACCAGGATGCTTTAATTTAGGGAAGTCGACATGCATGTCGAACGCGGACGTTGATTTACCCACCAGCTCAGCGGTTCGATAGGAAAACCGAGCAGACATCGAGCACGTGGGACACGTACAAAGGATACTGCTCACCGCTTTGTGATCGGAAGTAGTCAATATTTGTCTGCGTCGGGTAACAGAGAGGCCAGCAATGAACCGTAACGTCATCAATTATCTCTTACATACCACCACCAAACGAGTCACGCGTCAAATTTGTCCGTCCTACTTTAGCCTCCTCGCTCCTGATCACTCGCGGCCGTAATGGCTCGACCGTGGCTGAAGGATATTTGGTGGAAATCATCCCTCGATAGTCGAAAGCAACAATGATTCGGTCGAAACTTCCATTCGCTTGGTCAGAGATTGTCGGGAATGTCGAGTCCAATCCTCCAATGGCGAATCGATTTCTCGCGCGCACATTGTGTGCTACACATGTGGAAGTACTCTACGGCTCGGCGCGAGTGCCCTCGAAAGGTAGTTAGGGCACCCGGAGAAGAGAGAGAGTGACATTGGGATATTTTGTGGTATTGGAGCATTGGATCACCTTGATCGACATGTCAAGGTCTTCCACGTGAAATACTGTGGAAAGAATATTAAGTTAGATTCGTACAATGGCTGTCCTATCTGAATATGTTAGCTTTAGCATTTGCATTATGATTTCAGCTGGCTTGTCTATTGAATATTATTAACGGCAAATTAAGATGAAATAAAATTAAAATAAAATAAAAAAACTCCGTTCTATGCTTTTTATGTCTACAATTTGATTCGAATTTTCTGTCTCATCGACGATTCCAATGACACCGAACGTGCGCAATGGATATGTACGCGTACATGTATTACATATTTACTTCGGTATCGCGAATAAAGCCTCGCACGTCTTGCCTTATCCATATTTAAATTACAGTGCTTTACATTAGAGACGATACGGGCGAAGTGGCGATACTCGAGAGGGGCAAAAGTCGCTCGCGATTTTCGGAAAATCAGAAAGCGTCTCGGATGCTTGCCTCGGATTCTCGTGACTCCGCAATGAGACTACAGTGGCGCAGAGGATCTCGGAGTACCGAGTCGCTCTCGTTCCTTCAACCTTCGGGCGTGTGTACCCGAGTTCGTAAAAAGGATTCGCCTTTCAACGAATCCTTTCCCCGTTCCCTTCGACTCCGTCTTTCCCGGGAGAGGATGAGATTCGAAGAATCGTCGAACGATCTCATGGTTTACACATCGTGACGATGCGCTCTCGTCAAAACCCGTAAAAGCTCTCGGGGACGATCGACTCCTTGAGAGCTAGCAAGCGGTCAAGGAGATACTCCTCAGCGTTGCCAATTCACGACCTCGTGAAAAGCTATCCGCCGCAGTCTCGGCGCTCGTCTTATTTTCCTTGCTTTGCTCCGCTGCACCCCTCGGTGTCGATGGCCACAAAAGCGCGGCGTTGATTTTGTTCCAAATAATAAATTCGATTGGTCCACGAGTCTATGTACAGTCATCCGGTCGGTCAAGTACACTCTGAAAAGTTCTAACGACTCCTTTTTTTTTACTTTTGCCAGATATTTTTAAAAGTTTCCAAGATTTCGCGTGTCTCGACCATTTCTGTTTGTAGAACTAGGCTACTGTTTGTAGCCAACAGAGGGAAAAAGTATACCCCCCTCCGCGCAGCAAGTAACACACGTTTTGATATTTAATTTGAAAAGTTCTTCGCGCAGCGGAGAGATTGCATTTTATTAGTGGAAAATTTAGAAAAAATGCCAAAATACATTCATTATTGAAATCTTTGTTAAAATCCCTATTAAAATCTCGTTTTTTACTTGCCACCGTAATATCTTTGGGATAATTTGAGAAAGATTATAATTTTGACGTAGAAAATTTTCCTTTTTTCGCGGATTATCTTTCTATAATGCCTGTCAAGCTCTTATTTTACTTGCATCAGTAGATAAAGAGAATTGGCCGCAAACCAGCACCCGATGTTCGTAAACTCAGTATATCTCTAAACCAACTTCGTCAATACATCCCGTTTTATCCTTTCTGAGAAAGAACTTTTAATGAGTTCGCGTACACTGTTTAAAGATTTAAAGTTTTGCGAGCTTCAAAGAGATCGTGCCATGCTTCTCTAAAGTATTACAGGCAAGGCGGAGCATTATTATGACGTACAGAACGTCTGCGATATTACATCGTAAAAATTGCCTCTGTATATTAGTTCCTCGCTACTCGTTTCCCATCAAAAAACTCAAAGAGAGATGCATACTGTGAACGAGAGAAAAGAAAAGGAAAACCTTCGAATCTCTAACAAGATTACGATCTTTTTAATATCAAGAAATAATTTTTAGTTAGACTTTATTTCGACATTTATGTCTTTGTAGTAGAAGTTTAAGTCTGCCACAAGATTTAAACGTAACGCAATAACCGAACGGCTTTAGGTGCCAGTAATAAAATTACTCTGTGAAATACATACAGCTATTTAAAATTGTATTCCCTATCTTACGTTCCGAGCGTTCAAGTCTCCACATTGTAAAACTACAAGGATAACAGTGATGCGATCACAAATAATTGCTAAATTGTGACGGGCATCGGCGAACGGCGGCCACGAATGAGTGATCTTTAATTTAAATAGTATATATATATATATATTTTTTTTTTTTCGAGCACAATGTGGTAGACAGTTGCGGCAGAGATAGAACGTTGATCACATGAAATTGGCTAAGGTCTAGGTCGACGTTATATTGCGTCGCGGCTATGCGAGCACATAGGTATTCACTATAAGGCAGATACATAGGTAATAACGGGAGATGCTCAGCCATCGTGGACGACGCGGCGCATACACTTGGTCTATTAGCATACAATTATCTTTATGCTTTTTTTTATGATTCATATTTAATGCCGGTTTCGTCGTTGCCACCACCATCACCACCCGGTCGAAACCGGCTCGAAGTTAGCAAACTTTTACGATCGTACTTGTTTCGAACTTCTTAACGTACCTCATGCTTGCCTGTTATCGGGCCTACCACAATTCGCTTGCACTCTTGTTAAACGTGCCCCGGAAAGTACTTCCTAGAATATAACCCGCGCTGCACGAAAATTTATCGCCACACGTGCGAACGGTCGACAAATGCGATACGCGTCGATTATGTTTGCTCTGTCGTGTTAACGTGACGAGCCTCGAGATTAAAGAAACACCGACGATAAGATTATTGTATCGACAACTTTTTATGATACTCTGTAAAATATAACATGAAATATAATGTAAAATATGAAAATAATTTTCAATAAAATATTTTGCTGTATTTTCTACATGGTGTGAATTCTTTTCCTCCTCGCTCTTTTACTAATTGTGAATAAATAAATTCTGTAATGTGACACGGAGAGGATGGTATTCAATATTTCAATATATTTCGATTTTCGAGCTTTGACATATATTTATGTAACGTATAATGTCACGTGACTTCTCTTTCGAAACAACGAAGGAGAAGGACCGAAACAACAAAATATAGTAACAGAAAGGGACATTCATACCGGATAGTGCCGTACTGTGCCGACTGTATGACTACTGTATGGCTACTGTATGGTCTATAATTACGATCGTACTACCAATGACCTGCCATTGTCATCGGTTACGGCTACCCATTAATTTAATTATTACGTAACTATTCGCGCATATAGGTGACTCATTTCCGTTCTTTATTTCGAGTCATTTGAGCTTTACTTTGAAATGGTGGATCGAATTTGCAAAACATACACGCGCCTTTTTATTACACTACGCTGATCCCACAAAATTACACATTTTCCATCAACTCTCGAAATAAAATATTCGACCGCAGGCGGCTGCCATTAAATTAATGGAGGAGTCTATAATAATGTATTCTTCATTAGATGTAGTGTATATAAAATAAATTATGCATACAGAATATTCTAGCGTACCATTATGGTCCATTTTTTGTTCCTCGACAGAGTATATGCTTTTTAAATAATTATAAATAAAATTAAACAACTACAAGCTAAAACAAAACCGTTTGTTCCTAGAAAACGATTAGAATAATTATCTTATTTTTTTAAAGAGAAATTTTGTGAAAGATTTTTCGAAATTTCTATATCTTGGAAGTTAATAATAGGTATCTTAACGAAAATATAATATATAATTTTCTTGTACTACATGTAAT
Organism: Crematogaster levior; assembly: GCA_901521435.1. NCBI lineage: Eukaryota > Metazoa > Arthropoda > Insecta > Hymenoptera > Formicidae > Crematogaster > Crematogaster levior. The sequence goes on along the minus strand of CABEGB010000069.1, from coordinate 35,335 downwards.
ATAAAAGTTGTGTACGTTTGTGCGTATCACGGTAAATTTAATTATGTACATGTTATTCTCTTAACATTGGTATCGTGTGTGCACATACGATACCTACCGCATACAATTCGCGCATTTAACGTATATTATTTACATTGTACTGTGCACATTTTATTATTCCGACTTAAATGGAATTTCATGCACCGGATGGAACGTGAAAACTGGAAGCGCGGTTAGCTTGTTTGATATTCATTCCTCACTATTAATCGTGTTCAGGAGTCACCATCAGCGTAGACAACCGCCATGCAAACATATGCGAAGAGCCCCGGCTGGTTGAATATTCTGCGATCCCGACGAGGCAGGAAGGTGTAAGTACCGTGTTAGTCTTACGGGTTATGTCGTAGCTAGCAGAGCTAACTAATAGCCTCTTAGCCTCGGCTTAGGGAGGATCACCCTGCAAGCGACCGCACCCTCCTTGGTTCGCAGATTCCGGAGCAAGCCCCTTAACCCTGGATCGCAATCCGTAAGCCTTCATCGGGCTTGTAAACGGCCGATTTCCTTCTGCTTCCGTCTGATGATAGATTAGTTTGCGTCATTGACTGATTTTTAGGTCTTGACCTGAATATAGATCGCAACAAGCTACATTGAGAGCGGATTTCAAGCAAAGCTCCTGATAGTTTACAAGTTGAATTTGAGGTTTGATATTTGAAAGCAATTTACAATCTTACCAAAAATATATATGTTTCCAATTCCATCAAGTAAATTGGAAAAGTGAATATTAATATGTTTAAAAAAAAAGGTGAAATAAAAGACACATTGTGTTTCCTGAATAGCTAGAAAATGTAATAAAAGAAAAGTCTTTTTCGTAACCTCTTTTTCGTATTTTGTGCTTGTTTAGAAGTTACGGTCATAAAAAGCGCGAAACTTGATAAAAATTATTCCAAAGGCAAAGAGTTGCAAAAAGTAATGTGTAATAGTCTATTTCGAAGTATCTAAAGCATTCTTGTGAGGTCTTTCCTGAATTCAGCTATCAAAAAGTTTGAAGTAGAACATTAATAAAGAATGCGCTCGTGTGCCGATCCACTTGAGAATACGTGTGCACCAATACACGGGCTCCCCACTGCTTTCGCCTTTTATGCGCGGCGCATGCGACATTTTAAAAGCAATAACCTTCATGGGCGTTTAAAGCAAGTTTCTTAAAGCGTTAATAACACGGGTGCATATGCATCAAATTCGCCAATAATTTCGCAATGGCGCATCTTTATAGAAATTTCCGCGTGAAGCGACAAAAGAATTCATTGGGCAGGAATGATGCCCGGCGCGTAATAAACCGACGGCGAGCGGAATTTATTCTCTGGCGATCGCAATTCGTTTCGATGCGAAAAGTTCATCGAGACAGTTTCGTAAACTCCCGGCGGAAACAATATAACGTCATTATCTCGCGGTGTGCGCTAAAGAACCGATGCGTCGGGAGATTTATCGGCAATGTGCAACATCTATGTACGCGAACCTTTATCAATGAAAATGGGACGCTCTCTTCGGCTGACGGCAAAAAGCCGATAGGACACACGTAAACAAATCCACGGGGAGTTCGAGTTCGCCGGTCCTCGACGTGCCATTCATTAATTAAACCCCATTTAAGTAGGCGAAGCATCCGAACGGTGGTAAATAATGGGGCAGTCGGCGACATGTTCCGATAAACTAGAACGTCTGGGCTGTCCTAACTCGGACGTATATGTCGCCGTTCCGTTTCCCAGCGAAATTAATTCGAGCCCAAGGGAGCTTGCCCAAAGGGGCCGAACGGCCCAGTAATATTTCAAAGCTGTGAAAACTTGCCGATATAATGGCGACGTTGAAAACTTGTTCCGCTTTTGGGCTACTAAATAAATTAGCCAGCAGATGTGATCAAGCGTGATCGGTTTATGGAGCGGATTTCACGTTCCATTTGCGAAGAAGTGTGTGATTGTACGTGTCTATCGCATAATTTCCAAGTGCTAAATCTGATAATATCCGCTGTTATTACTTTGCGCCACTCGATATTTTATTATTCGTTGTCGGGAAAGCATAATTATTGCGCATATAAATATAATATATTTGTTAATTATACATTTTAATTAATGTTCCTTATTAATAATTTTGCTAAACCAATTTGTGTGTGGAAAAAAATATTTAAAGAATATTGCGAATATATCATGGAGAGGAAAATATATGATGAGACCATAATAGATAGCGGATACTTAACGAAAAGCGCGATATTTCCTCGTGATTATGATAGTTTAATTGTCGACGTAATAATCGCAGCTCGTGATTTTGAGAATGTTCCCACTGCGGGCAAGCGATGATGATACCACATTGTTCGGTATGTACGGTGCTTGAATACGAAGTGTGGATCCCGGTGACTGAATCTGCTTCGGGGGTTTACAGGACAAGGGGGCAATAATCCCGGGTGGCGGCGGTTCGACCAATATTGCGAAAGTTTCCGAGCTTGCTCTTGGAACCGACTGCTAAAGTTCAGTCGGTCGTCCCTTCCGGAGACGACTGACACACGACCGCGAGACAATAAGGAATGCGACTCGATGTTCTGCAAAAGTCGTTAGACATTGACGGATGCTTGCCGTTTTTTTCTTGAAATATATTACGTTATATTTTAAGAGCGAAGTGCATTCTTCGTGCGCGTTTGTCCGTCGCCAGACAACAATACATTATTAAATGTTCCGTGTTCAAGTTGCATCTATCATCAGATAAGACTAGAAGTAATTCTAACTGTACGTGAATTTTTTACCGTACAATATGTACTCTTATACTTTATACTGTTATAAAATCTGAATTTTCTTTAAAGAAAACTTAGATCAAAATGATGAATAAATCCAGGATTAAATGATTGAAGGAAGAGATGCTCTCAAAATTAGTTTTTTATTTTTTGTAAAACTAGATTTAAAAATGTAATAATTAATTTTTGTATTGTTTTTGTTTCATAAGCCGTTAAAACATAAGAGTGCGAGCACTAAGCGTTTTAATTTTTTGAGCTTAATATATGTATTTATATGTATTTTATTATTGCTCCCACAGAGAGCTCGTATTATCAATTGAACTCGATGGTTTGCTGGACCTTGCAAATTTAAATTCACATATGTTGATACAAAATTTAATATTTTATCATATAATATTCTTTTGTGTTCAATTGCACGATTTATGATTTTGATCATATTCTGCAAAATTTTAAGAGTCATCAAGTATTACAAAATTATCTTTAATATATTACTCTTACTGTAGGAATGTAAGTGATCTGGCATGACAAGTTCAGAATATATATAATTGAAGTTAACCCATAAATCATGATGGTTTAAATATTAGATACTTCATCAATAAAGCAGATTTTGTTAATGGATAGATTTATTCTCTTTGTGCTCTCTCTTATACATCTGAAAGTAGAAAGTTCCAATTCAAGAATCGTTACCGAAAGTTTTATCACCGGATAATAAAACCTTCGGTGGTTTCGTACGACACATAAAGAGCATACACATAGAATCATGATACTCGAAAATTTGTAAATGATGAATTCCGAGACCTCGGATACCGATGTTAACGGAATATCTATCCCACAGGTGTCCTAAAACATACATTAAAAGGGTGAGTACAGCAAGAGAGAACGAAACCCGAATCGTCAAAACTCACTTGACTCGCCAGATGTCTACAAGGTGACGTGTAACTGCTATGTAGCATAACGTGTTCATCGTAGCATTAGATAATACCTGCGGTTGGCCGTAAAGGGAGTTCACAAACGACTTGTACACTTTTCCTCCCGTCATTTTCCCTACCGCGGTTCCAACTACCACGCGGAATGTACGAGTTCGTGCTAGGCAGCGCTGGCGAACGAGTATAGACATGTTATGTGCGGCATTACTATGTGTCGCTTTCGTCCGGTTCCGATTTCTCAACAAGGACAAGAGTGGTCCTCACCCCTGCGTGGGATTGTTTGCAAAATTCCTGTGGAACGCGTTGCTAAACATACATACATTGTCGTCCTAATTTCACGAGATTTAATTCGTAAAATTATATTACCGGTGAGAGAAAGGATTAGCACGATTGTGTCTGGATAAAAAGCGGAAAATTATAGTACGGTCGACAGAAATGTTTAAATCTGCAATTGTAGAGGACGATGCAATTTATTTACTCTCCATTCTACGGATCTTTTAATAGAGAAATGCGTGATATTATATTTTATAAATATTTATAATTTATAAATATTTTATAAATATATATTTTGTAAAAAACAATTAAATTTTCTGACGAAATTGTCGGCTCGAAAAGTTACGATGAAGAGATTAGGTATTCATGATTCGTTTTTATTTCAAAATCATCTTAAGTAATGTTTTAAGATGCTAATGTGTGGTTTAGAATATCTGAAAATTGAGATTTTAGACTTGTATTTAAGATCTTAAGCCCGCGGCACACGATACGATTTTTCGTACTGGATTGCTTACGAGAACTAATTAGGATTAAGCTTTAAGTCACTGGATCTAAAATTCTGCATCTTTATTGGCTCTCGTAAGCAAACCAGTACGAAAAATCGTACCGTGTGCCGCAGACTTTAAACATAGAAGTGGACTGTGAATAGTCTAAGTGTCACGATAACATAAAAACATGATTTACATTAGAATGCATAAACGCATGCCTTATCTCAGTCAGCTTGGGGAACAAAGTAATAACAAATAATTTGATAATAAAAATGGTGCGGATAGAGGGTTCAAAGTTCAAAATCAATCTGAAACAGAAACGAACTTTGAAACGCGACGAACACTTACGAAAAGGAAAATGATTCTCGCATTTACAAGTTTAGTTAACATTTTACAATTTTATATTCTTCAATCTTGATGACCGCCAGTGATACGAAATGGAAAGCTAGATTCTACTGCCGGTACGTGCCAATCCGCTCTTCCAAGGTTTCATACAAATGCGATTTTCAATCGTGAGTCTTCGGATTCAAATTTATCAAGGGTGTATGGGTAAATATGCGATTATTTTGTTTTTCCGTATATGGGGATTACGCCAAGTAGTTTACCATTGGGCGAATGTTTGCTTGCTGCTCTGCGATCGATGGAATACTAAAGTTCTCTACAAGATTAGTATTTGCTCTGTAACTAGATTGGAACTAACAAGCCGGGAAACGTGAAAATATATAAAGCCAGTTGAGTTGGAGTTAATAAATTGGTCAATTCGCGTAATGCATTTATATATATATATATATATATATATATATATATATAAATATATGTATTATATAAAAATAAATGAAATTTTTAGATTGCAAGCGTATATATAATTCTTTTTTATTTTAATTTTGTTAAAATTATTAGTAACACTGTATATTAATAACTGTGCGTTTTATCTTTCTTGTTAATTATTATCACAGATTTATGATAACGTAATAATAATATAGAGAACTATAGTAATATTTAATAGTTAATAGATCAAAGAACTTTTCAAATTATTTTGCACCAAAGTCATTGAAATGTGACGAACGATGAACGTGAACGTGAGAGAAATAATTCGCGGAGCATCTCTTGTATACAACTCTCAGGGGGTAAAAAATTTCGATCCGCTTCAGGGGAAAATCACCCTAAACAGTTCGCATCACATCCCCATATAATAACGGATCGTGGAAACTCACACGCGTCACCGCTCGGTAAGCTCGCAATCTACGAGGCTAGATCCCTCATACATTTTCCAAGAATCTTTACGGGTCTCAGCGCCTTGCGCCATGTGTACTTTAATTAGCTCGAGGTTTCTCGTCTCGTTTGGCTTGGCGGTACCTTTCAACCTTCCGGCGACCGATTCAAGCGAACATTCGCGAAATTGTCTCACGCGCTCGGGCGTGGGCCTTATTTGCCCCGAACTTTGGAAGATCCGGAGCCAGAAGTTAGCCGAAATCGAAGTTCCGTGACGAAGTGACAGCGTTACGCTGGCTGAAATCTTAATGAAAGTGACGACACGGTGATTACTGATGTCGTCGATGGGACCTTATCACTTGGAATGTCACTACCGAATGTTTGATTTAGGAATGACCGACGACTTGCCATCTACTTTCATCGTAATTGGATCGTAATATGAAACAGGCGTCGGATGATGCGATGAAATTAGAGGCCTTGTTTTTACTACTAATTACATGATATAGAAACATTTTCATAGAGAGCTTGAATGTCTGATTTATAATTAGAAATTATTAATCAATCGTTATTTGTTATTTTTTTCTTTTCTACAGAAGCAAGTTATAAAAGCAAATATATGAAGTATTATAAACTGCAAAACAAATTGTTAATTCAAGAAGATATTAAAAACTCGTTTAACATCCGTAAGTCAGTCACTGTTTTTCTATGAAAAAAAATTCTATTACGAATGAAAATTTGTCGTGCTTCAATGTTAGTAAAGTTGCACAAACAATTATTGCCGAAGTAAAGCAAAAGCCATTAAAATGAACAACTGTGGAATCAGAATTGAATCGTAAAGTCAAATCGTAACTACCTATCATATTTCAATTGTAAATACTATCCAAGGGGGATCTTAAGACTAAAGAAAATCTCGAATTGATTTCACACTTGAAGAATCGAAGAGAGGCAGGAGAAAGAACGGAAACGAGAAATATACTATGTATATTATATATATCAATTATATATAATTGATGTATATATAATATATAATATAATAATTATATAATAATATATATGACATATAATAATATATAATAATTATATAATTTATATATATAATAATTATATATAATTATATATAATATATATAATATAATAATTATATATATTCATGTTTCTGGTTTAAATTAATGATTATTTTCACAATGATTGTAGGTAATTATTTATATAGAGTCGCTATAATTTTTCTAAAACATTGTCTGTGGTTTCTTACAATATTATCAGCAAATATTGATTTTATTAACTCGAAATGATTTCAAAGGTAAATGTATGTACACGTGACTCATGCATGTTCCCCTAAGGCATATTGATTCCGGTGACCGACAAGTCAGTCCATCGACGAACATTATCTCGTCAGAAAATAGATAAACAGTCATTTACGGAGGGAGAGAGACAGAGAAAGAAAGAGAGAGAGAGAGAAAGAGAAACAGAAAGAGTCGCATTACTCCTTCGGTAGTTTCGTCGCGACCACGCCATAAGCGCGACGCGCGTGTGAGGAAGCTGAAGGCCGTGCAGAGATAATTTCACGCCGCTCGCACATCATTCGGCGGTCACATCTCTCACGCATCGCGAGGCGGGTTCCTCGTTATCAGTATCAGTCACGCAGTGTCTTGCCGCGCGCGCGAGTCACTAATCGAAACGAGTGTCGGCTCTCGCTCTCACTCGTGAGTGTCTCTCTCTCTCTCTCTCCTTTTGTCGCGCCGACAAGCGTGATTCGGCGCCTCGTGTGAATCAGGCTCGCAACACGCGTGCTTCTATGCTCTACGTCGTCGTACGCGACACGACGACATGACGGCCGAGCACGAATATAGTGACCTACGGGTGCGATCGCGCAGGACGAAGAGCGTCACGAGGGCGGAGGAGATCCAGAAGGCGGAGCGGAAAGCCCGCAGATCGCAGCCGGACAAGCCGTGAGTACACACTTGTCACAGACTGCTTCCGCTCGCCGCCTCGAGCTTCGTGTATCGTTTCGCGCGTTGTATCACGACATCTGCCCGTTTCGATGAACGTTGTCGAAACGAGTTTTAGCTCGGACACGTTCGCGGCAAGGAGATTGTACACTGTTCAGCGGCGACGGTAACGTTCGCCAAGTACGCGAGATCTTTCGTCAGATCTCGAGAAACGCACGACATAACAGACGCGTTTCGTTTAACGTGCGCATGCTCGTTCGTATTGTATCTGGCGAGGTGCCAGGAGAGGGGATCCCCCTCCTCGGCGAACGCGCGCCGTCTTGCTCCGTTCCACGTCTCACTCCGATGCGTGCCGTAATCGATGTCGGAGGTCGGCCGACCGGCACGGCGCGGCGTTCTGCGTGTGGTCGAGTCTGCAGCTCGTTTCACACAGCATTAGAACGGAGCGCTGGCGCCGATCGCGGAATAATAAACTCTGGACATGCATGCCACCGAGATGGAGAAAAAAAATTATATGTACTGCAATATACAAAATTGTTCTTTCCTCCGGTGATCTTTGCGTTTCCCATGGCGATCTCGTGACGTAATGTCCTCGGAAATGTGAATTGTTTAGGATTGTGTCAGGGATATGATGCTTTCGAAAGTTGTTGGAATATTTCTACATTCAATAATCGGTGGGGCCAAGTATTACGTAATGAATGCAAAAATGTTGACACAATTGTTTCGTGATGCAAGCTTAAGTCATATTTGTGTCAATGCATTTCTTAACACGGGGTTTCTCAAGGTAATACTTGTAGAGGTGGCATTTTATTCTAATAGACGTTTGTAAAGAGAAAATCACACGGATATAATGCATTTTGACGTAATACGGAGAGATTGAATTTTATTTTCTGAATAATGTCAGCGATATTACTCATTACAGACATCAAATTTTAATTCCGCATAAAGTTCAGAGCGAACGTTAATACGAATATCAAAATAACTTAAAATGTCCACAGATATATAAAATAATTGAAAAATTATAGAATATTGTAAAATATTATATAGAATAATATAATTTATACAAAATAAAATATATTAATACAAAATAAAATATATTAATATGAGTTTTACAAATTATATATACGAATAAATGAAGCGTCCAATGTGCGCAAAAATGTTCTGCTTTTTTGCAATTCGAAATTTACAATAACATCATTAATTTTGTTTTATGCAAAACATTACAAAATACATAGGATACAATTTGACACGTACATACGCGTGCACATACATAAACGTGTATGCGAATGTCGGTTAACTGCGACTTCACAAATAATGATTATTCATCAATTGATCTCGGTACTGCAAGAAATAGCGTCGAATTGAAATTGTTATGACAGCTTGTTGAATGTGCAGGGTGTTTTAAATTAGATGTCTATGGAATATCGAGGAATATCGATCATTTCTAGCATAAGCAATTGTCCTAAAGTTTTAGACATGTGTCCGACTGGACAAATCCCATTCGTCAACCTGCGCTAAGTTTCTTCCCGATTGCGTATAATTAATGCGCGCTCCTTGCTATTTCAGAGCTTCATGTCGAAACCATCTATTCTATTCTATCGAAGTGTCTATCAACGAAGCCGAGTTAGACTTCGACTATATTATGCTTGCAACTTCGAATGTAAATCAATCTTTAACGAGATCGTGCCATCGAATTAGAAGAACTTGGAGAATAATCTTGAGAGAAATATACGAAGAGGACAGTCTTGCTAAAGTATCTAAAAATTTAGCTAGATCTGAAAATAATTTTGTTGGACCTCATTAAATAATGTAGGGCACTGCTGCAAAAGTTATGATGTAGCAACCAGCTTGAGCGTTTCTACATAATTATTTTCAACAAAATTATTTTTAGATCTGTATTTTATTAACTTTTTAGATATTTTAGCCGAACTCTTCTCTCTCTCTCTCTTTTCTTTCAAGAAAGTCTTTAATTTCTTTATTTTATCATATATTTTATATATGTATATCGTATTCTAGAAAACATTATGACATTTTTAATATATCTTTAGACACGTGTGTACGTATTTATATTACGCACTATATTATTCAACAGATTACATGACTGGTAGATTTAAAACTGATAAAAAATGCGTGTTTTGCAAGTGTGTTAGCAAGATAAAAAACTGGTTATCATAATTCCTAGTATTATATTCAACATAATAATGTTTTGTATCAGCTCAATACAAAGTCGAAGGATATTCAGTTTAATATTTATGATGGAATGTGTGATGAATTTTTTATTGAAGAATTAAATTTCTTTTTTTAAATTGAGAAATTATCTAATGATATTACTTAATTGAATAAAAGAATCTATATTATAGATTTAAAAGAATCTGTATTATTTTCGTTTATTATTTTCTAATAATTAAAAATAAAGATTTGTCTGTCAATTATCACAGTCTCTTATGAATATGGAGAAGGTTTTAAATCATATCGCGGAAATGTCAGTATAACTAACTATTTCTCTCTTCAGAGTAAATAAATACTTTTATAAATTGTGTGTTGTAGAGAGAAAATTATTTTGTAATAAATTGAAATCAGGCGAAACAAGCTTAAATGTATATCGATAAAGCGCAAATAAATAAATAAAGAGTCGTTCTGTAAAACATTTTACTCAGATAATATCGATAAATGCAGTGATGTCGGAAAGAGCAACATGAAAGTTTTTATTTTTATTTCCAATCTGTTTCTCCAAATATCCATACCTATATTATATTTTTATTGTGTATTTAAAACTCACACTTCTGATAATTATTCACGAATGAGTTTAACGAGCGATACGGTTTAAAAACCATATCAAATTAAAAAAGCTTAGAGTAATATAAATTCACGCTATCAAAGCGTAATAGAAACTGTGTATTAATAATCTGATTTATGATTCTACAATCGGATTAATGATATCCACATATTCGAACTCAAAAATATTTCCGTCAATTAGATATCGCAAGATCGCGGTCAAGGTTACGGACAACGAACTTACGATCATGCGAATGCACAAACAGTTTAAACGCTTCCGTGCGCTTCGGCGCGCGTAATTAAGCTCTGGGCCGTACTGAGATTTAGCTTTAACTTCTCGGCAACCTCTTCACAACATAGTCGTCACTCTTCAGTCGCTTCCGGAGCCACTGACGTTCCATGGAGTGGAATGCGTGGCAAAGTATGCACACCGGTACACCAACTTCCTGTGCCGTTAATTAAAATGTTAATACGAATGACGCTACAAAGTTCTGTAATGTTGTCGCTAAGACTTCTCTTACCGATCTACTCCGTATCAATTCATCTCATATGAAATAAAAATATAATTAACATTATGTACTTTATATATTTCTTTTTTAATGAACACTTGTTTGTTACATATTTTTGTAAATTACCGATTCTTCACAAGATGAAAATAATTTTAAAAAATCGAGTAAAATATGAGATTTAGATTATTTTTTTAATTAGATCATGCATATATGAAGACAAATATAAAAAATATTAAAAAATTTTGTTTCTTGAATTTTTATTTTTAAGTTTCATTAGTAAGCAACGTCGGTATTTATTTTTTATTTTTTATATTTTAATGTTTAATATTAATACAATTTTGTTTTCTTTTATTTTTATCTTAAAAAAATGTGTTATTCGATAATGATGTTGTAGTTTTTATTAAAATATAATTAACAATATATTTTAATTTGATATTCTCTCTCTCTCTTCTTTTTTTTATCTTTTATATGTATTTTTTATACTTGTTATATTTCTTATTGTAATATTGCCGAATTATATGTAGTGAAAAGTTAAACGCCGTATAAATATATATTGTAATAATCATAATATTTTTCTATATTTATACTTTTATGATATACGTTTTTCTCATAAAAGTTGATTGAATGTATAAAATATTAAAAATTAATAATTAAAATAATTGTGATAAACTGTGAAAGTATTGAACTTGTTTACAATGTATTGTAGAACAGTGAATACATGTAATGTCTCAAAAACATTTGTTATACTCATAAATAATTAATTGTCACCATTTTAGATACGATTTTTCTATTATACGTGGAACGGTGATAATTTTTTAGTATAATATATCTCTCATATTGAGATAAATATGTTTTTATGAGTTGTTATTATGTAATTTTATTGATTACTGGTACTGGGGAAAATTCATTATCGAAGAGTTACAAATTTAACTAATAAAATATCAGAATAATTAAAATGGAGTAAAAAAATCAACATATTATTCTAATATTGACTTTAATGAGAGATCTCTCGATGAAATGAGAAGAGTACATTTTTCATGGAAATAAAAGCGTATGATATTGAAATTAGCTATTGCAAAATTCAATGTTTTTCTGCATTCTAAAAATATCGCGTATTTTGTTACACGCCAAAAACTTTTATCCGTCTCTTTTCGCGCGTGTGCTCTTTCCCGTACTCTTTCACGTGCATTCCGTTCTCATTGCGTCGTTCAGTAAGACGGAGAAAAGAGGAAAAGACATAGAGTAAAAACTATCCTTCCAACACGGTATAATGACTTGCAAACAAGAGTTTCTTGCTCTCGAAAATGGCGAGTCTCTTTTGCCTTGCCGTGTCACAGCTTTTTTTCCATATTGGCGTGCGCCTCCCTTATTCTTCCCGGCCAGCTCCTTATACCGGCGAATCCATCCTTGAACAAACGATCCTTATATTTACTCGCGGCGTGTTTGTCGAGTGCTTCTCTTGTTTTCACGAGTTTGCAATTAGACGCGCGATGAGTAAGTACGAGCCTGCAGCCGGATAACATCGGATTCTCGTCTTCTTCTTTCCGCGCGTGAGCGATGAGGAGTACAGAGGAGGACGGCATCGGTTGCTCTACAATGTATTTCCGGAATGCTCGAGATTGACTTCGGAGTTTCCGATCTCCCCCATTCTCGATTTCGGGAGTACGGGACGTGTTTGCCCACCTGATTCAACGGCTCCCCTTCGCATCTTGCTGTTAAAGAGAATTGCTAAGTTCACTGATGCATTGTTTAACTGTATTGTAACGTTCACTCAGCGGAGCAACAATCGATTACCGCCAAAGACAAGATACAAATTGGGATCTTCCGCTGGTAGAGAGGATTAGCTAACTTAAATGTTACATCCGATGAGTTTGCACAAACTGGTTCATGTAACGCGTATATCTTTTATGAAAGATTTTAGAAAGTTTTTTTAAAGAAATAAATTCTGTGTGTGTGTGTTTTGCACGACACAAATTAAAATGTCAAAACTCTTCTAGATATCAATTCTTCGTGATAACACGAAGCTGCGATGAAAAAACCCTTTGATAACTGTTTTCTAACGATTAGCGAAGCGTCGAAGCGAATCTCGCTCCAAGATTTTAATTTACGTCAGGCTGTTGGCTGCGTTATTATCATGTGCACCGATACTAATTCCAGAGTCAGCTCTATGTGCGTCCTATATTCCGACCGGGTGGCGCGTTCTCTGGCAAAAAGCTCCTTAATAAACCCTGAAACCACGCGTTATCCCTGCGGCGGACGGCAAATTTTCGCCCTTGACGTTGAGCGTGCCGCGGCGAATTTTTGCTTCCTATCCACCCGCTGTCTCCTCTCTTCTCCGTCGCTACTTTTTTACATTTCGTCGAGTTCGGCAAAAACTTTTAATCTCTCGCGAACCCAGCACAGAGAACCGTCTCGCATAGCGCCTTCGAAACGGATGAGGATTAACGGTATTGTGCTGTCAATCCCGCAACCCTCTCCTCCCAGTGCTGCTGCTACCTCGCAATTTTTATTGTTCTTTCTTTTTTCTCCTCTCCCGCCTCGTTTCCACGGTAAGATTGTAGGCGGCAGCGGTGGATTTCGCGCGCGAAATCAGGCGGAAGAACAATGGCGGCGATTACGCTGGCGGAAGGGATGGAACGAGTGTCCGGATTAGGAAGGGTTGCGGTTTTTTTGTGGTAACTCGACGTTGCTGCCCCGGAGCTCTTGTTCTGCTGAATCGCTGCGAAGATGACGTGCCGGATGATATTTTCCAGATTTATATTTTACAAACTTTAAAGCTGTACTATTCGAAATAATTCAAAATAATATCTGAGAATACAAAAGAATAAAAAAAAAGATAAAACAAGGATCGTTGTATGCTGTGTTATGTTATAAATAGCGTTTATCATTATTTTATTTTAATTAGAAGTAGCACGTATGACTTATTGATGCTGCAAATGTTTTCCGTAAATTAAATTACGTATGTCAAGACCGACAATTATTTTCTTTCGTTACGGATGGAATCGGACAAACAAATATTTTACGCAAAAATATTCTTAATATAATTAATATGATTCAAATGAAGGAGGAGAAGGATGTATTTATAATGTATCTATATGTCGAAATTTGCAATTATATAAGTATAGCTAATAATCTGAGTCAAAAGAAACACGATTTAATCTAACTGCGCTTGTAGGTCAAAGATGATGAAGCTACTATATGGTTTCGCTAAGAGGGAAGAAGAAAGTGGTGGTCGTGTTACTACCAGCTTTAAATTAACTTCTTAAATGTTTATTCGACTCTTATGAATTCCGTTTGCCATAGATAAGAAATTTTTTATGAATCTCTAGAATGCATTATTAAGATCGGAAATGTCGTCGATAAGAGAAATCGTAACAAAATAGTTTGTCAAGAAAGAGGAGAAATGGCAGGACGAACGAGATGGTAGATAGACAGGTAGACAAATAAATAAAATGGACAGATAGACAGATAGAAAAGGAGAGAAAGACAATTCGTAGCATAAAGTATGAGAAATGAATTGGGAATCAGACAGGAGAAGACGATAATCGATTCCGAAGGTCGTCGGAAGTGGAGACGTGTAGGGCCGGGGTGAGTGAAAGAGAGAAGAAAAGCTTGCTTAAAGCGTCGTTTAATTTCCCTTCATGAATCATTTAGAGTATTCTTCTTCTAGCGTCATTTCTTATTCTTTTTCGGCCCATCGATTCGCTAACCGGATGTTGTAGTAGGAGGGGATTCCCTTCTCATTACACGTGTAATATATGTATATCCGTCTATCGTTTATAAATATTCACGAGGCCTTCCGGTGTCAGAAAGATTCTCGAGAAAAATACCGTCCAACGAGGAAGGCCGATGCACAGGGTGCTATTCTTTTACTTTACTCTTTCCATCAGATGCTTCTTATCCTTCAGTTCATCACGTCTGCTCTTGTGTGAATTCTTCGCCGTTTTTCTATGGAAGATCGAAAAACAAAGAGTGAGGGAAGGAAAGAGAGAGGAGAAGGGGACCAGAGAAGATAGAGAGGGAATGAGAGAGAGTAACATGAGTGGTTTTTGTCGGAGTGGCTCTCAAATTGAGCCAGAAACAAAAGATTTGGCACCTTTATCTTTCGTGGTTTCATCGATTTAGCGGATGGCTTGTGAAGTACGTGATTTTAAGCAGAAGTAAGATGCTTTGTGTTGTGATTGGATTGAAATCTTAAAATCTGCAGCAACGACTAGATGAACAATGCATTTCTTTTAGTCTTTCTGAATGGACAAGTAAAGAGAATGAACAGATATTACATCTTAATAAAAGAAAAAAAATAGTATTGAATTGTATTATTGAAGAATATTACGAGCTCATTTATCGATATGCTGCTATTTGTAAAAATTCTATTCATGCTTTTTTATGTAATCTGTACACACATACACACACATACACACACATATACACACGTAAAAATTTCTTCCTAATTATTTCTTAATATAAAATATATTTGTATTAATGTAATAACAATAATGATAATAATAGATGATAAAAGATAATAAAGAGATTACTCTTTGTTTCTTTATTCCATATAAATATTTATTTTAAATCATTATTTGAT
Source organism: Crematogaster levior (assembly GCA_901521435.1). Taxonomy (NCBI): domain Eukaryota; kingdom Metazoa; phylum Arthropoda; class Insecta; order Hymenoptera; family Formicidae; genus Crematogaster; species Crematogaster levior. The sequence continues at coordinate 19,869 of CABEGB010000069.1, read as the reverse complement.
TACACTACAGAAAAATATGTAGATGAAATACGAGTACTGTCAGGGAATGCCAAATCAACGAAATATGTTGCATGACAGGAAAATACTTTGTACGCAAACGTGATAGCTGTTTCGGATAACGACAAAACGAATTCTTTTTAATCTGTAGTGCACGATATTATTCTACGACGCCGGCAGGAAAATCATGTTGACGTTGAATATAAGTCTCCAATCTCGGAATAATTCATGTAACTCAGTATGATATGGGACATTAGTCATCCGTGATACACGTTGAATAATTATTACATAGATAGATACATGTGCAGTCAGATACATCGTTATTATACAGTGCGAGGTATGTACATCGTTTGCGTATAAATTCCAATAACGAGCAAATAATTAAATAAATCGGTACTATATCAACGAGTTATATACTACATTTTAACGAACAAAATAAAGATGAAACAATTTAGTGTAATATTATTGTAAATTTTTATCTAAAAATCTATTTGCATTTAATGTTTATTCAACGTTGATGATTTTTTATGATAAAGAGAAATATTTTTTTTGCAGTTTTTAATTTATCCGTTTGTGATATTTGTCGTTTTGCCATAATTTCCAATAAAGCTGTCTCGAAAAGTGACACATAGAATCGTTCGGAAAAACGTTGGTCGAATTGTGAAAATGCCGGTGATAGACAGTTGGGTATTGGCGCGAAAATTTATCTCGATTGAATTATGTTTCGTGACCGCTATAGGACGCCCGAATAATTATTCGGAAACATCGTCCGTGTTTTGAACATTTCTCGATGTGAAAGCACGTTTCTCTCTTTATTTCATTTTGCGCGCTCATCATACGTCGATTATCCTCACTCCTCTTCCTTCTCTATCTTTTGGTCTCATTTTTGTGCCTATTGTGAGAGGATTTTTTTCACCCAACAATTTCGTGGGTGTTAATTTTTTCATGCAGGGAAATAATCGTCATATTTTTAAATTAGAGTGATGGGAATGTCGATGAGATTTTTTTTGCGCTCTTTTTATTTTTATTTTATGTTTAAAATCTACCCGCAAACACATGGGTTTGCATTTTTCAATAGGACGCGAGTTTCGAATAAACACGATTTTTGTTTTAAGAGCTGTAAATAATTTCATTTGAAAAACTGTCACCGGTTTTATCGGTCATGACCCGCGTTTTGGTTGTTTGTTTTTTTCTCACTATTTTCAGACACGGATAAACTTTAAAAAAAATTTGCACAGTTAATGGCGCGTTCGCTTGTATCTATTAAAAATCTTAGATGAAAAAATAAAAGAAATACCAGTATTATTTCTAATGGAGATTTGCAACTGAGACGTAATAATGTAGGACGGTAATGATGGCAATGGGATGGTATTACTTTGATGGAAAAATGACATGAAATCACTGTTGCTTATTTTTTTCAACGAGACTTATAATCGGGTCTTTCATGAGTTTGAAATGAGAAATAAATTGAATAAAATGAATACTCATTTTTCTGGATAGAAGTGTAATAGCAGAATGATTTTGATAACAGGCTATTTATTTAAACGCTTACTTTCATTAGCGGGTTCAAAGAACGGCAGAGTTTGGAAACTCGTCATGCAGATAACGTCAAAATGACGAAATCAATCGCCATTCAGATGCGTCAGCGTTAATAACTCAGGGTTCAATTAAATCCGCGGATTGGTTTAAAGTCACGTTTGCCGCCATATCGGCGGTGCAGAAAAACAGGTTCTCGTCGGACGCTACGAGTAAAAACTTGACGCCGAAGTTGCGCGACCGCTGTGTCGATGATCAAGGGACACCACCTACGTGCCGAAAACTCGTCGCGTTAGCGCAAGTTTCGCTTAAGAGGAACTTTTTCGCGACCAGTAATATGTCCGTGCAAGAAAGCGGAAGCGATTTGCCTTGGAGCGACAAGAAAGCAGCGCGCGCTCAGAGAGCGCGTCTCTCATTGTCAGTTGCTCCGGAAGAGCAACGACAACTTTAGTTGATCCTTTTTTGTTCCTCTATGGCTGCGGTTTGTCAGAAAGTGGACTGAAGTATGATATTGCAACTTATCACGAGCGGATGCCGCTTGGACTTTGTCTAAAAAGTACCACCAACAATCCCAATAAATCATCCGAGAGCGTGCGTGTCTAGTTTCAAACATGGTTTTCTCAACTTGGCAAGACGACATTGTCGGCCCTAATCCATCAATATGAAATGTAATAATGTTACTATTAACGGAAGAGAGAGAGAGAGAGAGACAGAGAGAGAGAGAGAGAGAGAGGAGAGAGCCAAAAATAATGTCGATAAGTAAAGAGTACGCCCGTATTTTCAGCGGGACATCGATCGAAGTATGACGTTATATCAACGTAATTTGTTTGATATCGTATGGAGACCAATGTCTATCTCATATAGATGACTCATTGTGTTTCGTAAACTGGCTGATAAAAGTCGGAAGATTCTAAATTCGCAGTATCTCACGTTTCCTGAAGACGCTGGTCGCGGACATATTTAGTCCATCGTTCTCATACATATGGAATATTTCCGAGCAACACGTTCGCATCCTGTTCGCCATGCTGCCCCAATACTATGAGAGCGAGAGATAGCTCTTCGTGCGCAAACCGCCGTTTCTATCGCGGCTCTATTAATTATCGCGATCTGCCATAAATTCTGAGTAATAGTTACGGCGTACAGGTCGAGAGGGTTTATTAGGGCGACTGTTGTGTGCGGGGCAGCGGGGGGGGACGCGCGACGATGCTGCTGAATGCACGCAGAAACCGCGCTGCTGAGGGTAGCTGTGGGTAATTACGACGGGGCGATATATAACGTTCGCCTGTTACATTTTGTACGTAAAACCGACGGAATTCTTCACCAGACAAATTGCATCGTCATCGCTATGAAGTCGTTGTTGTGAAAATTTATATCAGAAAATAATAACGTGTGCGTTACATGCGCGCTATTTATTCGTGTATTATTATATTTAAAAAAACTTTATACAACGTAATTTAGTAAATATTTTAAAATATTTTATGATTAATATAATTAATATAATTAACGTATTGTGTCGTACATTTCTAATTTGTTCAAATTTTTCATTGGGTTACACACATAAAATGTAACATATTTTATAGTAGATGTCATATTTTCATTAATATTTGCATAAATTTTTATCAGAACTAATGTACTGTAATGTAAAATTAAAAAAAACTTAAAAAACTGAAGATTATCCATAATGATTGTTCTACACATATATGTACATAGTTTATTATTCAGTTTTTTAAGTTTTTTTTTATTTTTTATCTTGATACTTGTCAATTACATTACATTACAGTACATTATATGTACATATATGCGTAGAACAATCATTATGGATAACCTTCAGTTTTTTAAGTTTTTTTTATATTTATCTTGATGCTTGTCAATTTGTTCTTTATGTTTTTTAGTGCCTTTATCAGTTAACAAGTGCTAATGAAAGTGAAATTATTTCAAGAAGCAGAGAAAAATAATAGGAAAATTGATATATTTGTAAGATATAATATATTGCGACCGTTCATAAATGAAAAACAGCGATTAACGCAGCACAGCATTTGCATAAGATACGTAATTTCTGCAATGGTAATTAAGTTAATAAGTAGTTATAAAGTATAATGTCAATTAAAGAAACAATTAAGATTACAAAAAGTGAGCAACGATGAAATATGATTATCTTGATATGATCTTAAGTTTGAATAATTGTGACTAATTAATGGACTAGATAAAATAATTAACGGACACATTACATTTGTAACTCTACTGGAATGATGTGCATTTTCAATTAAAATCATAATTTACATTCTGAGATCTTTAAAGAGATCTTAAATGCGTTTTCACCGTATTTTTCAAGATATTTATACGATTTGGAAGTTAAATTGTAATATCTTGGAGAATATAAATTCAATTTCATGGCTTTTCGATTGCAAGCCTCTAGTTGTTTGAAGTTCCAAGGAGACACGGTCTCAAAAACACATCTTATCGCTCACGCCCCGGCTTTCCACTAGGATCTCATGTAAATACTTAAGACGAGAGGTTCTTTTCCTCATGAAAGTGGTATAGAAGCTTCACAAGACGCTATCTCAATAACGGCATGATACTAGTGGTCACGAAGTAAGAGGTAATCGAAAAGGCAAAATTGAATTGCTATGATTCAATATGATATGAGATTTATTTATTTTTTTAATTAATTGTATGGATATCTTATCGTTATTTTCAGTGCATAATAATTTGTGATTTATTTTAAAAATAGTTTTTTACTATTGCCGATGTAAAAATCAATTATGGAGAAACATGAAATAATTAAAACATGAAATTTAAATATAACTGTTTATAAATTAATTTATTTATAACACGCATTAGGATGATTGTTTAAGATTGTTACGTTGCCTTTAAGCCACTTAGAAATCTCTACTATCTTGTGTAGCAATATGTATGCCAGAATATATGTTAGAAAGTATACTTTTGATCTCGTTTGAAGAAAATTATTTTTCAGTTTCACAAGTGAGTTTGGAAAGAATGCTACGATATCAAGTGTGTTAAAAGCTACTTCAGTATAAAGTGCTAGATAGAAGTCCCATCTTATTCCTTTGTTCTTTGCTATGTAATCGACTCACCATGGTATCATTCGAGACCCTTTTATTATGTACTTCTTTCGCATCATGTACGTCCAATAAGTACTTCAGATATCGGAAATTCCATACGATGCGCCGCTTTCTCTTTCTCTTGCGTAGCTGGCAAGTGCGCATCATTAACAATACTCCGTGCATGAAATCTGAATGGTATTTATAACGTATGATAGGGGATTGTAATACAAAACCCTCTTGTCTTTGGTGTCTCTAGGACGGATTATACTCGGATGCGTCTCCGTAATCGGCTTTCACGATACACGTCTGTCATCTCCCCGATGCGCGCTCGCGACAAAGGTCGATGAGGACCATCATGTAAACTTTCGAAAGGGTTTTGTCTTGCGGCGCACAAAACATTCGAGTGGCTCTTGTATCTTTGGTCGAAAAAGCTCGCAATTCATGATAGCGGTTGACCGTGTTGGGGCCACTACTGTTGTATCACTAACAATAAGAGAAAAATATAGATAAATTTGTAATCACGAACTCGTTAGTGTTATTTATTTTTAAAAAACTGTATAATGAGATCTTGTAACTTTAGCAATTTTGTACAAAATTTAATTATTGTTTAAAAATCTTGAGACTCTCTTTTTAATTACTCACTTCGTTATTAGTGCAATATTCTTGTCTTTAACTTTGCGATTATTTTTTTAAATAATGGAGCACCAAAGTTTTTTTTTTTTTTTAAGAAGTACTTCAGAGAGAGATAAATACTCTGAAAATGAAACACGCATTCTACTTTCAGGACCGGGATACGTTGTTACTGTCCACTTTGATACCCCAGCGGAGCGCGGTCTGAACGAAATTTGCGGTGTCCTGAATACCTGCCGAATGTAAAGCAATGTCCGTCGAGAGCACAAAGTGAGAGAGTCGTGCACGATAACAGTAATCTTGCTACGATCGTCTGTTATAAACTACATTTTGCTACTAAATCCGTATGGAAAACGCGAGAATGGCAGATCCCACGAGTGTCTCTGAGCTGCTTGCTTGAACGTCCGTCATATAATGAGAATCTTTATTGCGATAAAACTGACTCGTATCATTTACCACGTCATCACGTGTGAACTATACGTCAGTCCGTAAATTGATATAAGGACATGTATAACCGTGCGATATGAAAGCTCCTTTATTGTCCCATTCTCATCCCTATGACGTTCATACGTCTTTCTTCATACCGCTCGCTCACAAGGAGCATTTTGCTAGTATAGCGTCAGAACGAGAATATTCTCCTTAATACCTTCTTCTCCTTCATAGCTACTTGGAGCTTGGTCTATTATCGAATTTCCGTATAATAACGAGCTCGCTATTCATGAAGAGATCATAAAGAGGCGAATACAAAATATGAAAAGGCATTACTTATATACATATATATATATATATATATATATATATATATATATATATATATATACATATATATATAAAACTCAACTTTGAGGAATTTAATAATTATTACGTAATACATTTTACTGCGTTGAAAAATTATCGGCAATATCGCTGTGTAACACTAACGAGTTCGTGATTACAAATTTATCTATTTATCTTTTTTCTCTTATTGTTAGTGATACAACAGTAGTGGCTCCATTAACTATCATGAATAAAAAACGGACTTTATTCAAGTGTTTTATTTCTTTTGCAGATGTCACCGGCCAAGAGATAGTCTGTTTTCGTGGAGCTCCGGCTTCGATAATTTCACGGGATTTGTCAACTGGGGCTTCTTAATGCTGGGTATCGGTGGTATCCGGTTACTGCTTGAAAATTTCATAAAGTGAGTATCTCGAATTGTCGATAATGCTCTGTTATCTAACGGACGTGGTAGATTTCATCGGGTCATAGTCCGATTTGTCAGTAATAATTGATTCTGATTGGTATAAAATTATGGTACACGATAATGTCGATTAATCAACCAACGTAAATGATGCGGAATCGAATGAATTGTTTTTACTGGCGCCATGAAACTGAATTATTATCTGAACTAATAATGATTTTTCACTCATACAAGATTAAGTAAAACATGAATAATGATGAATTAAAAAATTATCTTGTCAGTAACGAGACGTTACAAAACATTTTTAATTCTCTCTCGGGATATTTTTCCAATTCTGAAAGATAACGTAGCAGGAAAAATCTTCGATTATTCGCATATTGGAGAATGGATTTCGAGATAAAAACCACGAATGAGGAACTAAATGCTGAGTCGATTAATCAAATCTGCTGATCTATATAATAACTATACAAAATTTATTAAACATGTATACGCGCGATATTAGTTTTTATTCTTTATTCTTTTCTTTATCCTTTTTATTATTTTAACATTGTATTCTTTTTTTTTATTATTAGTTTTTATTATTAGTTTTTTCCTCGAATGTTTCTTGCACTATTGCTCATAGTAACATGTACATATACGATATGTAAATGTATGTGAGTGTTCATAATGCTGAGTTGAAATCGGATCCATAGCTTCGCTAAACCTAAATGTATCAGTCATTCCCTGTAAAAATGAAAAAAGAGTAAGTTCTGACAAGTAATAGCATTATCAAGAAGTTGTTACCGAAATTAGAAGGGGATGTTTCTGTATGGTGTAGCGATCACACAATGAGAATACGGGAATGGGGGAACAAAAGACGACCAGAAATGTCTCTATCAGTTTGATGGATTTGCTATCGTAGCGATTGACGGAGTTGACAACAAAACGAAAAACGATTGCCAATAGGCAAGCTGACAAAATTGAGTAGCTAACGCAGCGCGATTATTCGCTGTTTTTTAGAGATGGCTATAGATCGAGTAAATGGATGTTATTTGGAGTCTATTCGGCAAACGTTGTTGGAACACCGTGACAGGTTGTCAACCAGTAACATTGTATGATGTTTTGATACGCTCATATTTCATCAGGAAGATTCGCAGATGGAAACAAATTTCTTTGGAAAGCAGACACTGTCATTGTTATGATAATGCACAAGTCATTGGATTCAGTAAGATTTGTAATAAAAAGAAAGATAAGTAAGAAAAAAAAACGGCACAGCAGAAGATCGAAATATTGTCTGTTAGATATGTACAGATCGTTAAGAGATTCTTGTGAAGAGATTCGAAATAATGTATACTTACTTAATGTCGTGTAATATTGAATGACTCATTTGCAAAATGAGTTACAAAAGCTATAGCAATCTCGCGAACGAGTTTAAATTGGATATAAATTATTATCGCCTGTGTCGAGCGAAATAATCTATGCTATCTATCGTTGTGATAATTTAATTTATTCCAGTGCTGGAAATTTATGTACTTTTTAGCACGAATCATTCGATTGGCTTATCAACGTCGCAGGTCGTTACTTTGGCGATGCGCTTGCCGGTGAAAGGAAGAAAGAGGAGCACGAGTAATAGCAAATTAATTTATGGATAGCAGAATGGAGCGGAACTGACCGTTCCTTGTCTTTTCCAATCGAATTAACCGTTGTCTGCAGCGATGGCCACGAACTAGTACTCGCAAATCCAATGTTCAAACAATTGAAACTTAAACATTTCTTATATTTCATTCGTAAAACTCACTCCTTGATATAAGAACGTACATATCTAGGTATTATACGATTATATAACAATTAATCGCGCCCATGATGATTGAAACAGGATTGCGTTGTCAGAACTAATCATTTTCTTATGCGTATTGACGCTGTTGCTAGCTTTCTCCTTGCAGGATATCGTCCTCAGAGGAGTAAGTTAGCTGCCTTCTTCTTCCGAAGACGAGAGAGAAGCGTAAGCGTTGTCCATGAATAATTTCAACGAGATTTTTATCGTTGTTATAAACTCTCGGCCTCGCGTCCGACCGCTCCCGAGGGCGCGTAACAGAAATTTATCACGCTCGTTAAGCGTGGAAAAACTTTCGAACGAACTTTTGCGACGTAATTGCTCGAGGTGACCCTGACGCTTCATACAAGCCCGAAACAGGCGCAGCTATGAACGGTCGTAAACGATTATCCTCGAAGTAAAAGCATTTTAGCATTCGATTGATGTTTCAATTTTATATCTATATATTCGATTTTATAATGGGTAATAGTTAACAATATTATTTATCAATATGATTGATAAACATTTTATTAAATTCTGCTAAAATATTTTGATAAACTGAACAATTAATAAGAGAATTTTATTAATCCTTATCTTGACGGAACGTTTAGATTCATCAGTTTAGACAGATATCTTTAGAATTATAGACATCTAACAGATTAGCGTGACATATTTCCGATTATAACAGATATATATGTCTGTCTCGTTTCAACGCGTTCTGTGATATAACGTTTAATCGGCTATATAATTTCGTGTACAATCGCGTCACCGCTTAATTAACTTATCAACACTTCCGAATGAACACTTCGAAGAAATTGCAACCATTTAATGCAGTCTACGTTCTCGACTGATTCGTTTCAGCTGATAAAAAGACTTTTCTAGACTTGATTTGCGAAGAACAAGAGCAAGCGGCAGTCGAATCTCGAGGATGAGACTGTCGACACGATTTTGCTGGGATCGAGATTAATCGATGGGACGAGGCTGGGAAAGAGAAAAGGGTAGATTGGCGACTGAAAAAAAGCACGTCGGTAAGAAAACGGGTAGATGCTTCTCTGCGAAGTGAAAAAAGGCAGCAAGAGAGCTCAATTAATCGAACTCTCAACGAAAGACTCCCTCGCTATCGATAAAAGTCTGCGGAGGTGGGTAAAGGAAGTTACTAAAGTTTTTCCTTCCTTCTCTCTCCAGTATCTACGTGGATTGTTCATAAAACTTTCTCAGAGCCATGCAATTATAATTTATATATTTAGAGATATGGATATGCGTTTATTTCACGATTTCGTCGATTATTTCTTACTTACTTTCACGATTTATTTTTTAATGTAAATGTCTGCAGAAATTATTAAACTTATGATAGTTTTTTTAATGAAAAATTATTACTTTCTTCGCGATATAAATCAATTCGTAAGTAAAAAAAAATGGATATAATAAATAAAAAAGTAGGACAATTAATTTGTTCCTGTCATAGATTTTCGATACGTATTTTTAAATTAAGCAAGGTATTATTTATTTAAAAAAGAATTGTAATTTTTGAAAATTACGAAAAAAGATTTCTTTGTGTTTAAATACAAATTTGTATAATGTATACGACTTTGTACATTTTCTTATATAATCAAATTTTTGAATTGAACCATTAAGAATAAAGAACAATATTGTTGAATTTTAGTCGCGACACACATTGAAAATCAATATTTGATCTTCTAAATATCGTCTCAGCAATAATAATTTCTATTGTTCTATTTTTGCAAAGACTTTTATATCATGTCAGAATATAAAACTCGTTTATTGTTTATCTGATTCAGTTCTTCAGTACAATATAGTTCAATTATAATCTTCAATTATAGAAAGAAACTAATGTCATTGAAAATTTGATGGGTGTCAATACTGGATATGTTGCTTTATACATATGTTGTTCATTTTCACATTTCTTTAGATTGATCTAAGTGAAAAGATAAATTGATGTAAGAAAATAATAGAGATGCTACATAAGTGATAATTGATTTATTAAACGTATACAATATATCGAAATCATTAATAATGTCATATTTTAAATATCAACGAAAAATTTTATACGGAATATATAAATTGACACTACATAATGAACTTCAGAAGGGATTGCTAATAAGCCGTGCTATATTTTATCTAGATAAATATCAAAATAAATTTTAACCAACTCGCATCCACCATCCCTCCAATTCTCCTTGAGAACAATCTATCTCGTCTCACCAATCCGACATTTGAAACGAGCCTTCAGGCCCTGCCATTAATTTCAGAGAAGAAGAATCATCTTCGGTGTTCTTTACAATCATAAAAGTGAAGAAGACGTCTCGTTCCGCGCGTTTTATTAATATTTAATGCGAATCGTTCGCGCGTTCACATTTTCATCCCTGTTCGTCCCATATTGGCGCCATAACTCTTCCAATCTGGACCTCCGCGCTCTCGCACCCACCGAGAGTCATTCCCCTCCCCCCCGCCTTCCAGGACCCGACGTTTCCCTCTCACCACGTTCGACGTGAAATTGGGGATTTTATCGTGACGCTGTATTAACGAACTCCGGCGAACGAAGAACGAGCATGGATTTAACGGGCGGATCAAGACGGCTATTCCCGCTGGGGAAGAAATTTAATATCGTTTCTGCTCACGTCTCGAAGCGATGAGTTTCGATAAGTGCGATATCCCCTTAACTTTCGAGCACTCGAAAAATGTTTTATGAGACTCATCCACCGTGTGTACACGCGTATCGAGACGAGATCGATTTAATCATCAGCACTGAACGATTGTTTCCTTTCTTATATATGAATCTTTCCAGCTCATTGAATATTTCGCGTACGAATGGATTACCGGATAATCTTTTTTAACATTGGCTTCTTTTTATTTGATACTTTCTTATTAGAGTGTAATAAAAATTGCAACCTCTTTTTTTGACAATGTTGCATTTTCTATTATTTGACCTCGCTAAATTGATTTGACAATAAAATAATTGATTGAAAAATTGATTCATTTTCTATAATTAGCTTAATTTTTCCCGTACATTATTAATGTACCATACAAAGCATATACAAAGCGATAAGCTTCGATTGACTTAAATATTGCTATATCAAAACTGGGATTTGCATTATTTATGTTGCATGTTGCGTTATTTATATGCGTATTGACATACGTGAAGATACTTTCATAAATTATTACCGATCGGCTGTCACACGGCGCGTTGTACCAATTAATTATGAACAGGAATCATTTTTTTTCCACGCTATTGTCCAATTATCGTAATTGCATCAATATGACCGATAACATTTCTACGGAAAACTAGGTCGGTAATTGCGTCCTAATAAATATTATTTATCTAGAACAATCGCGCCGACTTCAAATACTTTAATTATTCGATCCATAAGCCTCGTTTATCATCGTTAGGGGGGCATGTATGACTTGAAGCCATTAATGTGCTACTTTTTTCGGGCAGTAGACCTACCTCGTGTGCCCCGCGAGAAAATAACGCTCTCGATGGCTTAGATCGATACCATCGTAAATTGCGTTTTTAAGCTAATATAACGATGAGACACATTGACGTATTTTTATAGACACAACAGTGATAACAGTCGTCGAATGCATTTGTCTACTTTGAAATATATATATAAATGAGAAGGTAATTTTCAGGCGCATTATAAATTATCACGTTATATACACAAATTATTTTCACTCGTTATAATTTTGACTTTATCGCATTGGTATTTATGAAACAAAACATATTAAATTTATGCAAATCCTATTTGCATATTCTGCAGCAGCTTTTGTAATCAATGTAGCTTTTTATAGGATGGACAAACATAACTTAATCGAATATCGTAGTTTAGCATATCCCATTTGTTTATTATGTTATCAGATGCGTCCCGTTTCTACATAACTCCGTTTGATTTACGTGTAGAAATTAATGATTCGTGTGCGCGCAGAAAGTGCCATTTTACGAAATTGCCAATAAATAATCCGGCACGATTTAGTCGACGGGCATCGTTTATAATATTTTCTGACGTGCGCCATCAAAATAAATCACAGATTCACATCAAGATCACAGTCAATCATGAGACAGACGTTTCCTGCATTTCCATTGAGTCGACTTTCTAGGGGAATCATTTTATTTCCCAGCGTGAGCTTCCTCTTTGCATGGTGCGATGCGACAGTTATTATTTATCTCAGAACAAAGAACGCGGACCTGCTCCCTTTATTTTCTTTTGTTTCTACCTTGAACCATCTCTGTAGAAGAGATCTTACCAAAGACAGACTATAATAATGAAGCATTTGCTTCTTCAGTTTGCATCACGCTTATAGTATACTAACCATGAAAAACTAAAGATTATAATGGGAAACGTGCCGCGTTTTATCTTATATTTATTCTTTGTTTCTTGATTTTATTTCCCTTGTAACGCAACAAGATACAACTGCATACTTTTTAAATATAAATTTATCAACGCTGATTTTATTTTGCATATTTAATATGTTTCTATAATATATTTCTATAATATATTTCTATAATATATACCTATATATATAATACGCGTGTAATATATTTATAATAATTTATTTCTTCTCACATGTATGCCATTTGTATTATTAGAATTAATATTATGTCAGTTTTGTTGTCATTATTTAATTGAAAATTATTGTAATTATTAAATTATTGCTGTGTTTGTAAAGATACATTTATTGAAAATTAATTAAACATATGAAATTAATTAAGAAAAAGTATGTCCTTTTCTATTTATATTGCAGATATGGAATTAGAGTGGATCCCTCTCAATGGATTATCTTCCTTAGCGGCAAGGGCGATGGCGGTGAAGAATATCCCTCGTTGTTGCTGATCCTCTGTAAGTGAAACTGCCGATATGTCGATTTTATATTCGTTTAACGGAAACAGAGCTGTCAATGTTCGTGGCCTCGATTACAAAGTGATTGACAATATTATAAGACTTTCGTCTGTGTCGATATTAACGGAAGTATGTCAATCGGAAAAATATTGATAACGCCTCTTTATTTTTAAAATGTTCTTGATGACTTTTGTCTGTCAATTAGTTTTTTAAAATCTACTACTTTCACAGAATATTTTGATAACGTCAAAAATTAACGCTAAAAATTTCTTGGATTGTTAAAAATGTATTAAAAAATAAAATTGATTTTATTAAGTTACATGCAAAGCAACAATGAAGTTGCAGAGACAAACAGTTATTTAGATTAAATATTAGGGAAATTATTATTGCATTGTTAGAAAAATTCGTATTATTTATGATATCTATTCATTGAGCATTTGCTAAATAAAAGCGACGAGTTCGCTTTTCGTAGAAACCTATAAAATTGAACTGCGTCGGCGAGAGAAGGAAAGCCAGACTCTAAATTCCGCTTTTATTGTCGCGGATCGCAGTCGATCCACGTTGATTCTCTAGTATTTATTGTAAATTAGCTTCACCATTTCTCGGTCATGCTTTTTTTATTTAATTGTAATGTGAATATCCGTTGATGTTGGTGCTTCTGAGCACAGCTGTAATGACATATATAACTTTACTTCTAAAAATAATGGACGAAAGAGATTGGAACAATCTCGAGTTTATCGAAAACATCGAGAAAATAATGAATAACGTTTTGAGAATAACGTTTCAAAGTCTAACTCTATTTTCTCTTGGCAGTCGACCTATAGATAACGCTGAAGCAGAAGTATGAAAGAATAGTAAAAAAAATAACAGGGAGAATACGTTGAAACGGTTCAGGACGAAATGAAGCAAAGAGTACGCGGGGTAACGTCGGTAGTGCTGATATGAGATGGGAGGGAAAATGAAGTCTGTTTCTGTCTGGCAACTCAACTTTTGTTTTAGTTATCTCATTATGGACCGCGTATTGCAAAACTGCAAAAAGGTGAAACCAATTTGGCAAGGTAATTCCCTATCTTTCTAGAATTCATCGATTCTGAGTGCTCTTCTTCTAGGTGATTGTTTGCTTATTTCAGAAATAGCATTCGAACATTTTTGTAACGATACAATTTGCTTCTGACTCTCTATGATGTTCTCTAGAAAAACTTTGAGGATATTTTGCTTGATACTGAAATTATTGTTTTTGCCTCAAAGTTTTCAATGTATATGTTTCTATATATATCTATTTTGTTTTATATATATATAATGCTATTGCATAGAGTAAACAATAGTAAGTTTTTATTTAATTGAGCTAAATATAAATATATAAGAAAGATGTTCGAGAAGTTAATATTAGTGACATTTAAATTTTACGGTTAAGATCATTAGCAATGTTGCGCGAAACTCGGTAGAATTCACGCTTGTTTCACGATGTAATTTTTAGCCTAGACTTTTGAAATTCAACGGATCTCGCATGAAACATAAATTTTAAGGTACGCAAGGCATCGTTCCTTTAAATAGCGAACATATTCCTCGTGTATTGTCCTCTTAGTGCTGCACGGTGCGCTCGCTTGTTGTTCATCCGAGCTGGTTACAACGCCATAACTTACATACGTGCAACAGTACGTGTGCAATTTTAAATGCGGGTTGCACGCACAATGGTTGCAAATCAGCAGCTGCAACAAAAAGAGTATGAAAAATTTCGAAATATTAATAACACAAAGTAGAAAAAAGTTCTATAATTAATAGTATCTTTCCCTTATTATTATGACATTTTTAAATATACTAAACAGAGTTATTTTACATATCAAATAATCTTTCGTCATGACATTATTACAGCGTTAGAAATATAATATATCTGACATTCCCTTTTACGAGAAAATAATTGTTTATAACGCTTATAATATATATATACTAGCATTATCTTCCTTTTTGCCTCTTCGGATATGTTAAAATCAATTCTATTTGGAGGAATTACTTTTGTCACTGATATCGTTTTAAAAAGGATTCTTGTGTAATTTCATGCAGTTATTTTCCTAACAGTTTCAATTCCCTGCAGATTGAACGCAGGCTTACGTGGCTGAGCCGCCATGAAGGGTTGCATCATTTACACATAAGGGAACGTAATTCTCATGGGAAACTATGGCTAATAGTTCCCGTATTTTAGAATCTACGTCGAGCACCGTCGCTGCTTCCAACGCTAAAATCGTTTCCTTTTTACAGCTAACCCGACCTTGCTTCTGTCTACCTTGCATTTTTATAAGGGATTGGTTTCTAAGGGTGTCTCAAATCCTTTGTTTCTTTGTATTTTACATGAACATCCTTCGTACAAATTTTTTTCGGCATAACGAGTGAGCCTAAATACAAGGTTTCTAGCGACGGCCGTTTACCGAGTAGGGTATTAATTATTTAACGTATCAAATATTCAGTGAGTTAAATTATTTTGGTTAATCCAGGAATATATCTTTGTTTCATTTGTAGGTATTTTACGGATCTATGCTTCAACATCATTAAAACTTTCAGTCGTGTTAATGAAAACGGAAATGACGATACATCAACTGTTTCGGCAGACTTTGGTGAAGAGCTATGGAAAATGTCGGACACGAGAATAACAAATTGAAATTTGGTTGCGCATATTCCTCGACAATGCAGAAACATCGGATTAATAAAGCCGTGTATTTTGTTATGAATACAGAGAGTATTTTTATCAGTTTACACGTTTCTTTACCAGATACGGTATTTGTTTGTTCGATATTTTGTGATGTATCACAGATTTTTGACATATTTAATAATACAACATGAATTTAAAAATAAACATAAAATCATTGTTTACTATCGGAATCGTTAATCCAGGTTATCTATATCGCATTTCGTTTTCAATAAAAAAAGATTATTAAAATTTGAATCCATTTGATTACAACTGAATTTCTCTGTCGAAAATATAAAATGAATTTTCGGTGATTATTTATGCAGCTTTGGTTCAATTTCGTATATCACAGACAACGGATGTATAGGTCACCTATAACTTATTCGAAATAGAACGCGTTGATTCAATAATGATGTCAAGACGAGAATAGAGAATAAGAACGAATGGGATAAATATATCAAATCACTTTCGCTCTTCGGATTTTCGCTCTTAGGGTTTACAGGAAATGGATCTTCCCAGGGAACGTGTAGTGGCCGTTCATTCGGCGGTTTTCTGGAAGTTCCGGAACGAGAAGTTTCAGGATAACTTAAAGTTAACTATAACTCAATGTTCGTGGTCCTCACGCTGCATAACGAGTCCGGGACTAAATGTGAAAGGGTACACTGGCCAGCAACCACCGACAATCTAGCCAACCGCCACGATAGTCCACCGGTGAAAGAGCTTGTTCTCATAACGTCTGCAACATCGTCGGCGCCTCGCCGTGGTGTATCTTACTCTCTGTTCGCCGAGTGTTCCGACGAATTCAGCGAGATTTGCCGTGTCTGTGAATTTCGCACGTCGAGCGCTAGAAACAACCACATCGCGGTAAAGCAATTAACGATAGCTGCCCACTGTAGCTGTCAATCCCTCTGTGGCACTTGCTGTAACGGCAATCGTTCCGCGAAAGCGTTTATTGCTGGAATACGTAATGATTCCATCGCTCTTTACAGTTGTAATAGATATATTTTGCATACATAGACCGCATATCGTTCGAAGATGTTTGTTTAGAATCTGCTATATATTTGTCCCATTTGCAAAATGAATATTTTGTTTTTGTTCCTCTTCAGTTTTCTCTTTTAGCTTTTTTGTCACAATAATTGGTTCACATGTCACTTCGCGTAGACGGTTTTAATTCCGATTTGCATTCAGCGTAACATTCAAAACAATTATCACTTTTTCCTCATCTCTTATCTAAACCGCTATCAAAATTACACAAGCGTCGCGAATGAATTTCACGAGAGGTGAAATTTTAAAAGGAAGTGCAGTTGAACCGAGCGTCGGAATGAGAGAATTCGTATGATAGAGATCGCTTTCGCGTTAATTTCGAAAGGCGAGTTTCCGGGCCAAGTTTTCACGCCGGGTGTGATGTTATACGTTTCGCCGTTCGCGCTGGTCATTAAAGCGCAGAATGGGAAACGGAGGAACGGGTCGTCGTATGAATTACTTAATCCGCGCACGAGCAGCACGGCGCGCAAGTAATCGAATCAAATGCGAGATTGCCCTCGCGAAATCTCTCCGCACGCATTCGCTGCGCATCCCTGCCGTTTATTGCCTATGCCATTCAGCCTAGCTAAATGTAGATTCACTACAAGTGCGCATCGACCGAACTATTATGGGCTCTTTTTCACCTCTTCGCTCTCATTAGAGGTCTGACGGCTTCGTGGATCATTATCTATCTGCGTCTGATTTTTCTTCTGATTACAAACTTCAGCGTGAATAGGAAGGAATCATAGTTTATGCAGAAAATATTATTTCTTGCTGAAAATATTTGAGATTGAAAATTACGATTTCACGTACGTTACTAATAAGTAAAAAGTTTATTCATTAATTCATTGATTGAAAAAGGTATCGAGGAGTGTATTATTGATCGAGGAATTAATAATTTTTGGATGATATTGGAAGACCATTTTGAACATTGGAGACAGCAGTAGATAGAGTATGAAAAATTCAACTTCCCGCGGAAATCGTAGAGAGACTGCGGACAGCGAGAAGTAGATGAAACTCTGTAATTTCTACTTCCGAATGAGATTTCCGTCTACAGAAATTTTGTGAAATAAAATATTAATTTAAAATATTAAAATACAAATAAATATTAGAATTGTCTTTTTCATTTTCGCACGTTTATCACGTTATGTTTAATTATAGACTATTTAAAGATCTTAAAATACTGCCGTAAAATATTAAGAAGATTATGAGTTTTTTTCACGACGATAATAAGATTTAGAGGCAAAAGGCTTGGAAAACGTCATTCTGTGCCGCAATCGTTTCAGAATTGCGTTTATAAATCTCTTCTGTGTTGCCTGAAGACGAAAACAGGATAGCGTCGGTTAAAGCTCGCGGAAGCCTCCGTTCGGGTGGCGGCGCGAGCCCACTCCTGGATTAAGGAGGTATAAAGAAAGATAGAGTGGAAAAAGGACTTGTCGGTGAAGGGGTGGGAAGTAGAAACCGGAGAGTGAAAAGAAAGAGCGAAAGAAAGGTGGCGTGTATACGTATATCTATATACAGAGCTCACTAAAGTCGGAAGACAGGGTATGAAAAGAGGCGATTTTCCGTCCGCGGTTTACGTTACCTTTTTATTACCAGTCAGTAGCGCGATGGCGCCGCCACCCGGAGGCATCGTCGAGAGCCTCAACAACGCGCGTCGAGTGCTAATTACGAATAATTATGAGTGCTAATTAAGGCCCTCCTTTGTCGCAATGGCGCACGGCTACGCATCAACGTGCGATACACGCGCGCTTTTATACTCGATATAAAACTCGTGTTAAATGTCTGAGATGTCGTGAAAATAATCGGTTTAAAGTTCGTTAAAAAAACGTTTAAAAACAAATTGCTTTGTAAGATGTGTATCATGGTTACCGGTTTTTTTCGTGATTAAAATATACGATTTGTATTACAATATCCATTTTACTCTCGACTTATCCTTAGATTTTTTTATCTGCGCTGGAATTTTTATACGCTTTCAGCAATGAAACACAGACAAGAATTAATAAAGTGGAAATAATACTAACTTATTGAAAAAAGTCTCGCGATAATTTTCGCGTTAACTTTAATTACTGTATTAGCGAGGAGGATTGAAGACGCTGCAAAATAAGACGCGCCACTGCGCCTACCTAGCGTCCGGCGTTTATCAAACTTTCATGAAACGCGTCGAAAGAATGTCGCCAACTCGATGTCAGAATCTAATTAAGATCCTCCCCAGACGGGATTTGATTTCTCTTTCTCTCTCATCTTTGCCATCTCTCGGGCGACGAGCTTTTGCGAGCTGCGCCGTGTAACCGGGCGTCTTCTTGTCCAGCGGCTCGCAGCCGCTCGAGACGTTTCAGGAGAGAGATAAGAGAGATTCGCTAAAAAAAGAAAAAAAGTAAAAGTCTTAATTAGCAGCTGAGATCGGAGATCGGCTCGAGGGTGAAAGGTCGATTACCTTCAAGCCACTGCGCGCTCACTACGTCTGTTTCGCACTGACATTCGTATGCTCGACTCTGTGTTCTTCTCCTTCTTCTTTTCTCTCTTTCACTCCATTTTTCTCCTCCCGATGAGACCTCGGAAAAATTTCATCCCGTTTACGCGATGGTCTCGTCGTTATGTGGCAGATTACCGCAATCCGTTAAGACACCATCCTTGCGTCACGCAAAATACATGTGCTGCAAAGGTACTTTCTTACGTTTACATTTAGCTTTTGATAAAACAGAATCTATTCTACACGTATAAGAAATATTTATCTTAATGCATCTTCTGTACATACATATTTTTGTAATAGGATCGATTCTCTGGATCCAACGTTAATATCGTAGCACCCTCTCTCTATTCTAGACGCGTGAAGTTAACCTTCAATCTTTAACCCTCTATGCACCGTATGACTTTGAAGTCACATATTGAAGTCATACTAATATATCGATATTTTGTTGATTTATTTAATTTTTTACCGCGAAGTAACATATACATCTTGTTGTATAAAGTCTCCTTGGCAATCAATAACATTCTTGGAAACGGTTATCAACTTTAATCTGAGATATCAAAGAAAATATCATATCATTGAAAATAATGAATTCATTGTTAATTTGTATCTAGAGATTGATATTTGTTGATTTCACGTTACA